>JACMZG010001908.1:59539386-59676886 GCA_018340805.1 Microvelia longipes
TACCTGTTGTTACATTGAAGGTTATGGGTCCTTAAAAGTGCCTCGTAGGAATTAGAATTAATTTTTCTTATATTACGTTTACACAGGTACTTAAAATGGGTTTAAAAAAAGTTATCGTGTAAATAAGGCTTGGTATAGATTTGACTTGATATAGTCTAGTCAAGAAATAAACTGGTTGACTTGAGCTTATAGTCGTGTGAACACTTAGGTTTAATAGGTAAATAATGGAGAATGTCAAATAACAACCCTCCCGTCGAGGATAAAAAACAAATAAGAATTCATCAACAACACCTGTCAAAACAAACTGCGCATGCTTAAAATACAATTAAATTTAAGGATTTCTCTAAATTTTGAGGACACTTATCTTTCGAACGGTTTCCTATTGCAGGTTATAAACAAATTATGAAAAGTAATACACTTTACTTTGCTGTACCTAATAAATACAACAACAGACAAAAATGAGCCCTCTTGCCTTAGAAAAAAATACTAAATTTTGGACTTACTGATAATATTCTATACATGATCAACCAATTCTACAAATAACTCTGTGTAATTACAGCAAAAAGAAGAGAACTTTTAAATAACTATTTCTTTATCAGCTGATTGAAATTAACCCACTAGCGCCACCTGTTGGCAGTTAGCTTAACTTGAATTATAAAATAGTCGATCATTTAATTCTTCAAACTATCTCCTTCTGTTCTTAAATACTCCCAATATTACCTTTATCAGGTATATCTCCTTAAATCTTGTTTTCCTTATCACAATTGCCTCCAATAAATAACTGGTTCCAAATATAGGGATAAATATTTACTAGATTAGATTGGGCTTTGACCAAGAGCAAAAGAGTACTTTTTCTCTTCGAATTCTAAGCTAAATTTCCCCAATAAGAATTCACTCCTCTTAGTTTTACTTAAGTTTAATTGCCTTGTTGTTTCCATTTTACCAAAAGTATTTTTCTCTTCAAACTAAATTAATGTCAAGTTTAATTTCCTCTACAAGAATACTTGATTTATCCTTATATTTTGGTTAACATTATTTTTTTTTACGCTGTAAAAATGAAATGAAAGTAATTTAGTTACTTTTTGTTTACTTATTTATTCTTTTGTGTTAATATTAGAAAAGTGTTCTTTTCTGTTAATATTAGAAAAGTGTTGTTTTCTGTTAATATTAGAAAAGTGTTCTTTTCTGTTAATATTAGAAAAATTTTCTTTTCTGTTAATATTAGAAAAGGTTCTTTTCTGTTAATTTAGAAAGTGTTCTTTTCTGTTAATATTAGAAAGTGTTGTTTTCTGTTATATTAGAAAAGTGTTGTTTCTGTTAATATTAGAAAATTGTTCTTTTCTGTTAATATTTATTCTTATCCTTAAATATCGTTGTTATTTTCTTCTTTTCTAAATTACATGCTGTCTCTCACTTGTCATTTATAATTTATGTAATTTAATCAATTACAGAGATGAATATGTTATTAGTTAACAGATCATCGACTTAACTATTTCAATTTTACTTCAAGCTTCCTTCTATTTATTTTATTCCTTGTATTTATTTATTTATATTTATTTTTTAAAAAAACCCCTCTCCCTCCCACCAAAAAAGTATGTTGCCATTATCTACAATAACTATTCATTAATAAAGAAATTACAAATCCATGAATCTATGAATTTTACGATTTGTTTTAAATTTAGGTTTTTAATATTAAATTTATATTTAAAGTGTGTAGTTCTAAAATAGGTCTAGAATTATTAATATGATTTCAACCCCCCTCGTATTGTCTTATTAGGTCTAGCTTTAGACCTAAATGTAGCGTAGATCTTGTTTTAATTTTAATATTGTGAGACATTTAATCAGTATACAATACAATAACCATTTATTGCTGGTAAAAAGATTTTTTATAATAAGTTCTATTTTTTTAAACATGCAAATCAGCATATGCTGTGGTTCCTCTATAAGAGGGGTTTTTTTTAAATTATTATACACCAAGTAATGTAAATAATTATAACTTAAGTAATTGTATAAATAAAAACAGGTTAATTACACAAAAGTCCTTTATTGTTTAATATATAATCACTAAGCTTTCGACTAAAAATTAGTCATCATCAGAGTTTAAAAAAATATAAAATAAAAATACAATTTTACAAACTACTTCATATTGCACCTTGGTATGGTTTGGTAAGCTATGTTTAAAAACATAGCTTTAACTTTTTTTAAACATAACTTACCAAACCATACCAAGGTGCAATATGAAGTAGTTTGTAAAATTGTATTTTTTTTATATTTTTTTGAACTCTGATGATGACTAATTTTTAGTCGAAAGCTTAGTGATTATATATTAAACAATAAAGGACTTTTGTGTAATTAACCTGTTTTTATTTATACATTTTTTTATAAGTCCACAAAAAGAAACTTTTTAATTAAGTAATTGTTTTACTTTTATTATAAGTAATTAATATACACTAAGTAACTTATTATTTCATAATAGTACATGAGCCGGACCTGCTCTGAGTAAAAAAATGTGACTCGTTTTATATTACTTCACACCAAATTTCTCTGAAAATTCACCCTAAATCATGAAGTTAAAACATAGTCTACCTATCCCCTTAAAACATAGTGGAGCCCTTCATATGATTGCGCATGCTCAAATTTTTAGAAAATCGCACTAATGCCAGTTTTCATAAAATAAGTGGTTTACTGTAGGTCGTGTGCGAAACATGAAGAAAATATTTTTTAAAGATATTGTAATGTTCTATAAAACGAGTGTATCGTCAAAATCGAATAACTACGATGGTGTTTTTGAAAGAGCCATAAAATGATCTTTCAAAAACACCAAAAAATGGTTAATTTATGCAAATTATTGCCGTTTTGTGCATTCTTTAGGCTATTTAACAAATGTTACAACTTTAGTTGTAGTTATCCGATTTTGACGAAAAACAATCGTTTTAGAAGAAATTTTATCAGCTTTTAAAAATGTTCTCTTCATGTTTTGCACACGACCTACAGGGAACCACTTGAAGGCAAGAAAACTGGAATTTGTGCGATTTTCTAATATTTTGAGCGAAGGGCTCCTATCTGGATAGGCAGACTATGCTTTTCCTTTATAATTTAAGGTATATTTTTAGAAACATATGGTTTGAAGTAGTACAATACACATTTTTTAGGCCTGTCTCTTGGAGTATAATAACTTAAGTAATTAATAATTAATAAAAAAAAATTACAAATAAGCAATTTACGAATTTTTTTATTGTTTCAGTTCACCTTGCTTGTTGTTGTGAAACTTTTAGACCGATTTTTACGTTTAAATGAGAAACGAATGTCCATTCGTCTCTCATTTTAATTCCCTAGAAGCTCAATTACACTCTATGTTAAACATTTATTGCTTTTTCGCTCCATATAACTTATAATTGCATTTTAAACAATTAACTTTTCTCTCTATTCAATTTACCAGTTCTTTGTAGTTAATTATTTTTACATTGAAATGAGTTGTTGTTTATCTATTCAGTTCTTTATTGAAATGAAAGTAAGATACCCTGGAGCAATGTCCTGTTTTGAAACGTCTTTATATCTCAGCTTTAAAGGTTTCTTTTTTGTTGTTTCGTCAGTGGTTTGTTCGACGTTTGCTGCAGTTAACAGTTGATTTATAATAAGAAACCTAACAGCCTCATATTTATAAATCTGTCTGTTTTCTTATAATTTAATTAATTAACTATATTCGGAAATTTTTTTACTATAATTTAAACTATATTTTAATTTATTTTTTATCAAATATTCAAACTAAGCAATTTACTTAACTTCAATAAATAATTACATTTCTTAAAAAAAAAAACATTAAAAATAAAATGAAGCTACAATTATAATGTTAAACTAATCTACAAAAATAACCATATTTGAACATTTTTAATCTATTTAATATCACATTAAAATACATTTTGAATATTAATTAATATCAAATGGAGATCAAATGCAATCCCACACTATCATCAGAAAATTTCCTGTAAAAATTGTTTAATCTTATTTGGGAGTTGTTTAATAAGGACAGGATTTCGTGTGGAACAGTATGCTGATACAACCTGTTGAATCAATATCACGCAGATAAACATAATAATAAGATGTTCTCGTGCTGTTCACTTAATTCCTAAATTTGTTTTATATTCTTTCTCTATTATTAATTTATTATATAATTTATTAACTATAAATGACTCCATTCTAAAATATATCTGTAAGACACAATATAGATTTGCGGTAAGGTATTAAGTTTTTTACTTCCCACTTTTTTAAATTTTTTGCGCTATTCATATAGAAAGGATTCAAATATCAACCTCGTGTATATATATATATATATATATATATAATATATATATATATATATATATATATATACTATACAAACGGTAGCTTAAAATTATATGCTCCTATAATATTAAGTTGATCGGTAGGGAAGCCTTTTTCCATGATTACCAGCTTTTATTAAACTTATACAAGTCATTTCATAAAAAACTAAACTAGTGCTGATAATGTGGTAAAACTTATCACATTAGATGGACCTGTACATGACTAAATGTGTGCTAAATTTTAAATCGATCAAATTATTTTGACGCATTATATGATATTTTTCAAGTCATTATTTCCGGTTAATGACGTCATTAGAAAATATTTCTCGAATAGCCAAACTTGACCTAAAGATTGATTTTTGTACTGAGTTTCAACTCTCTATTGTATATACAGTGGGAGCTACGAAGATAACAGACACACATACACTCAGTAAAAGCCACTCAGGAGGTTTGAAAAAGTCTTGAAACGGATAATTTTGGTGAAATTCCGGTTTGGGAATTTTAGTGGAAACACAACAGTTTTCCTTTGTACGGTATAAATGAGGAAAAATAGGAAAGAAATGTCTGCGAAAAGCTCTTACTATCGTTTTTAGCCAATGATTTAATTCCTGTTAAAAGGTATGAAATGAAATCATATCCTTTTACAAATTTACGTCAAATAAATTTATTCTTGTTAATTATTTTGGTTCCTCTTAACCAATTTATTCCAACCCAACCAAGTCCAACATTTATTAGTCTTAATTTAATTATAGCTGCAGTAAAATCACATTTTTCAGTCGATAAACCGTCTCGAAATTACTTGATATTTTTTACTTATGAAACAATAACGTTTAGTAGTTTAGTAAATGCATTAAATTATCATATAGTTGTTTAGTAGAAGATATTTTAGTAATTTGATGTATGTAGCTGTTGAAGTGCACTATATAGTTAGATGTATGTTAGTTAGAAAGGACCTTGACTGTACGTGGTTGACCGGTAGCAAGGTTACTTGGTACACTTCACTTACTTCTAACTTAGCAAAACTCTCAGCTGCTTTCCATACATCTAAATATAATGTTTCGCGTGCCGCTAAAATTGATGGAGGCATGATGTCTCATCCAGGATTGATCTTTGCGTGATCAGGTATTGCCTATGCCTAGGGTATTTAAATTATTCCTAAATTTTGCTTTTCAAGTACCGTTGTGCGACACTATGACTCTTCAACCTCATCCTTTTGATTATTTGTTATCTTGGTACTATAAAAATAAAATAAAATGCCCGGTTTAGGGCCTTTCGGCCCATCAGGGTATTTACCCTGCGGGAACAACCTCAGGTGGGTTGCATCTGCTACACTCTAAGAATTAATTAAAGTTGGCGAAATAATTTTAATAGAAATACTATTCATAAAATCTTAGAGCATAGCCCGGGCTGCGAACCTCGGACCTTCGGTGCCGAAATCGAACGCCTTTACGATCACGGCTACGGAGGCAGACATCTTGGTACTATAATAATACTACAATTAAGTGAGTAATAAACAATGTTATGAAAGAATTGGGTACGGTGTACTTAGAATTTATTTTTTATTAATTTTATTATTATTAAATTTTGATTTACTTTGTTTTATTTTCATCCTCAAAATGCTACTTCACTTGTCCTCAAAATATAAAAGTCAATTAATCTTTATTTCAATTTTTCAATAATTCTTTGGAAATTTTTTGCTCGACCTTAATTTTTTTATATTATTTTATATACATATATTCTATATACATCAATTTTATATTACAGTATCACTTATATTCACTTACTTACATTATTCACTTTAATATACAAAGTTTACAGATGAAATCGTCATCTGCGACTCATCAGCCAACTTATTTGGCTGATTTTCTGAATCTCAACAGTATTTCAGAGAAGCATATACACACATTACATCAGCTAAAACTAATGCTGATCAGTTGATGAAACTTGGCTCAATTTTACTCTCATCCGACAGTTTTCCGCATTTTTTAAAAATTATTTTAGCTTTATGACTTCACAAGAAATTCTGGATGGCAATATTAGACTTGAAGTTTGATTTTTTATCAGGTTTTTATATGTTTATGTAACACTGGACCAAGGAGTTATACTCCTTGACTGGAGTATAATGAAATTTCTGTTTCGTATTTTTATTGGCAACACTGTAATTTTCTTTGCTTTTTCTGCCAGTACTAACATAGGGAAAGTAGACATGTATCACATTCATTTTTATTTAAATTTCTTTGCATTTTTATAATTAGATTTATCTTTAAACAAAGACATCTATAATTTACAATGTATTTTCCAAAGGAAATGCGCATAATTATCCAGTTGGTTGTACAAAACTATGCCTCTAAAATTAGAAGTACGCACTATTATTTGCACTAGATTAAAGCTTAGTTACTTATATTTAAGCTTAGTCAGTTATCTTTAAAGGTTTTAGCGCATTTCCTTTGGAAAATACAGACAAAATGAGTTACGAGCAGTGCTTGACAATTGAGTAACTGCTTAGGTTCTAAAGCATGAACCGGAACCACGCAATGGGCATGGTTCTTGCATAAGCAAGAAATGGGTTGTTTAGCACGGAAACACGCATTCTAAATGAAATTCGCTCGATAGCGGACCACCGCGCCGGAATTATTTATTTAGTAGTTGTAAACTTATATAATGTAAAAAGCACGGAAACACGTATCCAAAGGAAATTCGCCCGACATGCGGACCACCGCGCCAGAATTTTTTAAAAATAAAGAATCTTTAAAAACGGTCTTTCCCTTTAGAAATTACTATCTTAAACTTTGTTATTTTTTATAGATTAATTTCAAAATTTAAAATAAAAAAAATCAGGAGGCCTTAAAAACACCTGAAACGGATAATTTTCGGATTTTTTTGCAAAGACAATACTTTTCCTATATAACTACGGTATAAATAAGGAAAAGTCAATTTCCATTTCTACGATTGAAAGAATTAAGATGGAAAAAATACTTATGATATTAACTGAGAGCATAGCGAGGGCTGCGAACCCCGGACCTCCGGTGTTGATAACAAGAAGTGTATAGAACGATCTATATTTATCACAAACTTATTAAAATTCACAAAAACCATCTTTGTTGGTTTCTGTTAAGTATGTGAGGTTTTCTCACAATTATACCTATAATTATATGATTATTTTCTGTATCCTCAATTATATTTATGTTACTCTGTTGACAGCAATTTTCTTTTAAAATGTTTTAGTCTTCTATTTGGTTTTGCATATGTTAGACATTAATTGATGTATTTTACAGAGTTAAAAACATTGGAATATATTTTTTAAACTTTACTACAACTTAATTCCCCTATGGTTTCTATACCTGTTAAATAAATGACCTAGTGGAAGAAACTTAAAAGTGAGAAGTGGAATTTTGCAACTACATTAAACCAAGTGGTATTTACGATATAAAGTAGTATAATAAAGTAATAATAATACATCTATTAGTAAACAGGTCGCTCCATCTTAGATCTTTATTTATCTTACGAAAGATGCCACATGTATAGGTATCTTTCGCTTGAATATCTTAGAGGGACTGTCTAAAAGACAGCATCAGTTGCCGTTTGGTAAAATCTATTAGCAAATTATGAGAGGCTTGTGATGAGGCTGAGGTTAAAAACCAGCTAGGTTTAGTAGATCGTCTTCTAAAAGTCTCTATTTCGCGCTTCGTATAATGTGTAGTTGTGTAATTTCGCAATCATTGATCATGTTCGAAATTAGTCACTGTCTTAGTAACTAACTTAGTGGTTGCACCAACTAATAACAAAATAACAAATTTTGTTGTTGCCCCTTGTAGGCTACAAGTCCATACCATGCATTCAATCAAAATTTGGACAATACTTTCGCTTTTAATTAAACTACCTAAGACTGATTTGATAAAAAACCAAATTTGAACTTGCTTATTATGATCAAAAAGGGTTAAAACAGGCTTAAATTAGTTCAAAGTTTAAACCAAATCAGGAGGCGCCAAAGTCCAGTGTAGTCGTTTTTCCAGATATTTGAGCCATTTTATATATCCATTTTAGTTATTTGTGCCTGTATTATAAGCTTTTTTTAGTTAATTCCCCCTGTTTCCTTTAAAAAAAAGCTTAGGCTTTTTTATATTATTTTACAATTTATTTAATATTAATTTTTTTTTGGTTTTTGTTGCAGGTAAGTTTCAAATTTTGACTTATTAAAGTTAAATCAAAAGCTCCACCTTTAGCGTTCGAGTGAATTGATAAGTACTCGGCAAAATATATTTTATTATTTATGATTAGAATAAAACTTAAATTGGAACTTTGTTTGGTGATAACAGGTTGCTTATGTTATCGCTTAAATCGAATACCAATGACTTTTTAGAAGAAATTATTTGACACTTTAGTTGTAAGAGGAGGAAGAACGAATCTCTGATAATAGGGTGTTAAATTGGTTTTTTATGGTACATAAAATAAAGCAAGTAAAAACTCTCAAATCTGTATTGCTCTTTGCTATTACGTTACAAAAGAAGTTTTGTCAATGACATTATGACATTGGACAACAAAGAAGTTGTACAAATTGATGCGCTTGTAAGGCAATTTTAAAATATAAATTTTAAATAAATACTTTTAGTAGATTTTCCATTTAAAATAACACTTTTTCTAATTTTTTCTTTTAATTTTTAACATGGAAATGGAGCTTATGTTTTCTCTACATTTTTAAAATCACTTTTCGTGGATTGTTTTCATTCCATCCTGTATTGATTCTCATATTAAATATGTATGGACAGTTTTTTTATCGTGATAAAAATTATGCTTTACCACAAGTTCTTATTAAGCAGATCGTGTTGTTCGTTAGGCGCCTTAGTTTATTGAAGCTGAGTCGTGACTGGTTGTACATGATATTGTTTTGATATCAGAACAGATTCCCTTTCCTTTATTATTTGAAACTCTCGCTATAGTTTGCAACAAAGGAACTTTAGATGTTGTAAAATGTCTGGACAAGTTTCTCCTCTATAAGTTCCGTTTGTACTTCGATCTAATAGAATTAACGACAATAGAAAATGCTTGTTTAAACTGTCTTAAAACCTAAAAGTCGATCCATCGAATTGTATTTAGTGTATCATTTAGATTATATGGTCTCCATATAAGTGGACATATATGTGTTATTTACTGCACTTTTTCCTCACTAATGAACCTTGTAAAATTTTAAAAATGAAGACATTGTTTGCTAATTACTAGTAACACGCCTGCACTATTAGTGCAGACGTTTCAAGCAACTATTAGTTGCTAGAGTGACTGAGGCGTCCAAAAGTTAACTCGCTTCGCTTTGTATCCTGTTAGCTAAACAACTATACCTTTTCTAGATAAGTTTTAAGTCTCGTGGACAAGAGATCATACCGAAAAGCTAAAACTAGAGAAACCTATATCTATTTCTCTTTCTTTATGGACACAGTACAATAGTGTTCTTCGTCCGTCAGAGAGTTAGCAATTAAGGCCCAAAATGATGGGTGATTTATTATTAGTGATTGGTCAAGTAGTTCCTTTCTTATTCTGAAATCTGACTCCTACAACAAGCATATGCGATAAACTAGTAATTATAGACCTTAATTAATCCCTTTAAAGTGCCGTATTTAGCAAATAAATAGTACGAACGTCATCTGAGTTAAGTTTGATCATTAAACATTTGTATTGTTTTTTAATTTTTTTAACTAAGAAGCTATTATTTCTAAAACTAATTTTTTTGGAAATTATCAAAGCTTATTTTTTAATTATTTCAATTATAGTTTTTACTACTTAAGATAGTTTTCAATTAAAAGAAAGTTTAGAGTAATTGTTCATGAAGTATTTTGCAGCCGTAAGTCTGGATAAGCCATTAGTAATATTACGGGGAGTAATTAAAGTAATTACAACAAGGAAATTTAAAGTTGATCAACTTTAAAATTAAAAAATCGGGTACGGGGTACCTCAGAACTTTTTCTCATTAAATTAGATGCCCTACGCTCATCCTCTCTGCTTCGGACTCGCTTCGCTCGTCCTCAGAATATACAATTCGCCAAACATATACTGCAGTATGTCTTCGGACTCGCTTCGCTCGTCCTCAGATAGTGAATGCATCCGTATCATTCTTAGCGGTCACCCATCTAGCACTAACCACGCTCAATGATGCTTAATTTTTATGATCCAACAAAATCATAGATATACTTGTCGTATTGAAATGAAGCTTAGTATACGATTTTATTTAGTAAAGGTTAACACTTGTGCCACATTAAATCTCAATTGAACCATTTTATGTTATTTATTTTTTTTTAAAAAAACGTACACAAGTCATTCGATATAAATTGAACTAATGCTGATAATGAGAAACTTAGCACTTATGTTAGTCTTTATACATAGCCGCATGCGTGCCAAATCTCAATCCGATCCCATAATTTTTCCGCGTTTTATGATTTTTCGAAATTTTCGCTGTCAATATTGTGGGTTAATGACGTCATAAAAAATATTTTCTGGATAGCACAACTATAGCGGTTGATTTTTTTTACGAAGTTTTAACTTTCTAGCATGAATAAACTAAGAGCTACGATGATAACAGACACACACATACAGACAGACAACTTTGCGAAAACCACTCAGGAGGCCTTTAAATCCCTGAAACGGGTAATTCCGGTCTCGGACTTTTTTGCAAATACTTTTAGTATTGTAAAAAAATAATACTAATACTTGTAGTAAAACAATACTTGTAGTAAAACAATACTTGTAGTAAAACAATACTAGTAGTAAAACAATACTTGTAGTAAAACAATACTTGTAGTAAAACAATACTTATAGTAAAACAATACTTGTAGTAAAACAATACTAGTAGAAAAACAATACTTGTAGTAAAACAATACCTGTAGTAAATCAATACTTGTAGTAAAACAATACTTGTAGTAAGTAAAAATAATATAATGCTTTTAAATATATAGTTATATTTCATTGTTGTTATGTAGTTGTGTTGTTGACGACTGACGGTTCATAACCATGCCTAAAATGTAATGTATAAACAATTTAAATTTAAATGTTTCCAAAGTATACATTATTCTATTCTATAGTTGTGTTGTTGGAACCAATACATCAAAATTATAGCATATCTTAAATGGCTGCGCACCACTTTATTTCTTTGTCAACTCATATTATCTCACCTTTTCGACAATAAATATAGTTGCCGTAGTAAAAAAGACTTACTTTATAGCTTCGTAGCATAATGCATTACTTTATACAAATCAAGCATTCCACGAATTTGATAACGATATAGCATAATGATATTACTCCTCCCTTCGATTGATTCTAATTTCGCCACTGGTGTAGATAAGTTTATTTGCGCCATCGAATTTTGACGTTTCAATATAATTAGTATTCGTCACCAGTGTCTTTAAAAAAATTAAAACATTATGTTAATTTCAATATTATTATATTGACATTTCTTCATTATGTTACAATTTTATTGTATTTTGATTAAGAGCTGTTCAACTATTCTGTTTTAATAGCTTTTATTATATTTATTTATGTAATAAATGTAGATTTTTATTAGAAATTAATTTATACTATTTAGTTATTAAATTAATTTAATTTATGAATATAGATTATTAGAATGATTCACCCGGCAACCTTGTTAGCTTGCAAGTTTATTTTTTACCGGCGTTGGGTATTTAAGAGAAGTCCCCATGATTCACTGATTAAAATGAAGTTTTGTCTTATGACGTTTTAAGTAGTGAAAGTGGAAACAACAATGTCTGAAGAAATCTATCATTACTTCCTATACATTTCTTTATTGTCTTCTTAGAAATATTACTGACAAAGGACTTAAACATTTCAACTAACGCTAGAGTACGACACGGCTGAAATCAGTTGACAGCGCGGGAAAATAGTGTTGAGGAGCCAGTGAGATTGGCCTGATTTGAAATTGAGGGCGTGGTTTAACACCATGGACTAATCTCATTGGCTCCCTCGCATTATTTTCCCACGCTGTCAAATGATTTTAGCCGTGTGTCGTATTATAAGACTAACGCCTTTTAACCTCTAGTATTCTGAACATGATTGTCCTATATAAGTAATCAAAATAAATAATTTTATTGGCGACTGCTAAAGCCATTTGAAGGAAGAGGAGTATTGAAATGACTTCAGTGATATTTTGGACTGCACACTGAAGGAGTTTTTCCTAATTTGTTGTCCGATAAAGGTGTTTTAAGGTAGAATAGATTTTGTCTTGGGTGTAATTTGTTTAATAAAATTAAAGATATTAGAAGAAAGATGTATAATTCTGATTAGGTCATTGGAGGGATTTTGAGAGAAGGTTATGTATATATTAGCGGGACAAACATCCTGTGTTTGGACAACAATATGAATCACTATCTGGTATAGACTACGCATAAGTATTTAACACTGTATATTTACATACCAGAGTAACTGAGATAGTATACGAACACGAAAATAGATTTATATGTCAATCAACAGTCAAAATTCGAATCAATCTTTAAACTAATGGAATACTAATTTAGTGGCAAACGATATAATTTGACTCATGTATGTATCAAGGACTTTTTATAACGTTCTTCTCTTTAGGCTAAGAATAGACATACGTAGATGACAAAATTTTTCTTACAGTAAGTGTATAGGAGATAAAACATAAGTTGAAATACGAGTTCAAGAAGAGACTTTAACTTGAAAACCACTTGAAAAGAAATATTTGAAAACTGACTCACCTTGGGACTATAAGTTTTTAGAACGGGGAAGGTATACTACGGTTATTTCAAGCTTATGGTGTATTAGGTTTAATAGTAATGAAGTTAAATGAAATTGAATCAAATTTATCTGTCGTGATCTCTTTGCATAACCTATCTACATTTAAAAGATTTATAATTTTTGAAAGGTTAAGATACATCTCTAAGTCCTTATAGAAGATTATTTGTTGAATTTTTGAAACATAAAAAAAGTAACCTAAACACTTTCGTCCAAGGATCTTGAATAAAGGGGATGACGCACTAAGTCGATTTGCCAAACAAACATGTGACTCCATCGAAAACCAGGAAATAGAGAGAATTCAACACGAAACACACGTCAAAAACCAACTGCACATGCTTGGTACAAACTGCGCATGCTTACAATTCTTAAAACAGCGCATATCTTAAAATTTAGAGGCAACCTTACGTCACAAAAGTTTCCATTGTTTATTGCTTGAGAAGGTTATAACAAAACACGCTTAAATTATCACTCACTGAAGAGGCAAAGTATATTCCAAAATTTAAAATTATATAAGCACAAATGACTTATCAAGCACCACAAATGTAACAATCACGAGAAGCACAGAAGAAAGTTGAGAAGCAAACTCGACAACCATACTAAATAACCTGCGTTTGGCGCTTTTTTCATTATAATCAAGGGGAAGGGGTAAGTTTGCTCCTATTTCTCTATCTCATACAACTTCCATTGGATCAGAAAAGTTCCTTAATGCGTCATCCCCTTTATTGAAGATCCTTGCTTTCGTCTATGAATATAATTTAACAGTAAAAAATTTTCTAAATAGTTTTATAGAACGATTAAATTATTTAAGATAGCGTGAATAATGTTCGAATAACCGACAAATATCAATTTATATTACCATAACTCAGTATTACTTAGAGGAGGTTTCAATGAGGTTAGACAGAGCCCCAAGTAGATGTTTCAAGTTTCTCAATGTATTGAGATTGGCTATGCCCCCTCTAGTACTATATCTCTATGAGCGAGCCAGTATTCTACTGCTAGCGCGAGCAAGTTTCTACTTATATCTATAGCTTGTTTTTAAATTTAAGTTTCACTGTATTTTGTATTAAAGCTAACCAAGCAATATGGTTTCGAGTTGACCAGAGACCTTCATCTGTCAAATATTTCGACAATAAAACTGTTCTAAAATTATTATGCAGGACACTTGGTCACACTATGAAGACCATTCTCTACCACCAGAAAGTGACAGTATTATTCGCGATTCAAAGTACGTAGCGGCGCCACCATCGCTGATAACAAATTGAAAACGAAAGGGTGATCGTTGTTGAAGTCCTTATGGTTTTTTTGGTTTTTCTTATTTATGACGATTATTTCTTTAAAATATTCCTCAATGTGCTTTTATTTAATTAATTTTAGGACGTATGAACTCAGTAGAATCACCATTTCCTTGAAAAATAAGGTTTTAATGGCTTGTCGCCTGTATTTAAATTGAGTGATAAGAAGGTGCAAAAACACAATATGGTGTTTTATTTTTAAATAATTTTTGCAACAACCCTGCTCGACTAGAGAAGGGGGGGGGGGCTACGCCCATGCACGCAGGAGGGCTTAAAATACGTGAAACAGATAATTTAGTTAAAAACCCTAGTTTTGGATATTTAGTTTAACACACGTTTTTTATATTAACGGTATAAATGAAGAAAATTAGTTATTAAAGAAACAGCAATAATTGTATTTTTCGTGATTTTTTCGCAATAGTTCAAGATGTTTCGCACCGCTCGTGTAGACTTTGAATCAACTTTGAGTTACTTAAAGTATAAAATTAAGTTCACAATGAGTAGCTTAATCAAATTTTCATTAGAAAATGACGCTAATATTTATTTTTTCGTTTTCTTTGTTATATTTGTCGTACATATTATTTTCAAAAGGAATAAAGCCATTCTTATTTGTTTAATTTCTCAGTATTGTGTCAATATCTTATTTAATTTTGAACACGGAGCCTGTTTTTCTGCATAATCAGGTCAATCCCGAGTATAAACGCTGACTACAATTATTTTCTTAAATAAAACCCAGTGACATCATAACTTTTTTCTTTAAAATTAAGTCAAGTGTTGAAAATAGCTTATAAATTCAAGATAATAGTTAATAAAGTCAGTTAAATCATTACAGTTAAGATATTGTAGTTGTTGCGTCATAATTTATGAGTGTTTTGATTTATCTTTAGAACAAATGAGTCTAATTTAGGAATGCTGCTGATATCTCAACCTTTCCTTTTTAAATCGAATTATTATCGGTATTACTCATTTTATGGACTAGTATAAATCTTTTGCGCTAATGTTATCTATGTTTTATTTTATTAGACGCTTAAGCTTTTAATTCAAAAATCCGGGAATCGGATATCTCGGAACTTTTCTTCATCTCATAAGATTCGCTACGCTCATCATCCCTACTCTGGACTCGCTTCGCTCATCATCCCTACTCTGGACTCGCTTCGCTCGTCTTCTTAATTTACAAATCGTTAAATTTATACTGCACCACGTCTTTGGACTCTCTTCGCTCGTTCTCATATAGTAATAAAAATAGGTTTATTGCCAGCTGTCTTATTGACCTTGCTTGATCCTGCTTAACTTTTATGGCCCAACAGAAGCCATAAATTTACTTGCCGCATTGAAATTCGTTTCAATGAAATTTCTGAGTGAACAGTATACTTTTCCTTACAAAAATAAAATACAATATGTTTTTTCTACTTTATAATTACGATAGTAGGTAAAAATACAAAAAATATTGTTATTTATGCAACAAGGGATGAAAGTAAGTTTAACAGTTTAAGTTAAAGTTTCGTCCTAAGGCAGCGCCGAAGGAGGAAACTTCATTAGCTCACGAGGCCGGTAGGCCGAGGGAGATAAACTAGTTAGCTCCCCAGGCTTGCCGAGGGAGTTAACTAACATTTTGGCTCCCGAGGCTTGACGAGGGAGATAATACGAGAGCTGAAAACTTTCATCCCTTGTTGCATATTAAATTTTAACTACGACTAGAGAACTAATACTAATAACTATTAATATATTCTTCAGCTCCTTAATTGTTATTGTGTTAGTGTAGTTTATTCTTACCATGTCAATTACTCTGATGAAAAGAGAATAAAGCCACTATCTTCAAATTATTTTATCGTAAGCTGTCAATACAATAATGTGTAATACTATATTTGTAATTTAAACATTAGCGTGTGTATATTGTATATTCTACCCGTAGTACCAACATAACACCGAAAAAAATCCTAAAAATTTCCCAAAATTCCTAAAAATTAAAAAATTCTGTCAAGTTGGGAACACTTTAACTTTTCCTCCCTAGGGAGTAAAAGTACATTTACAGTGTGAGATAACAAGACTGTATGTAGAACTTACAATACAAGGAGTAGATAAACATATTTACCGAACCATAGAAATTTATACTAGAAGGAGCATAGCCTGTCTCAATACATTAAGAGTCCTGAAACATCATTTTGGGGCTCTGTGTAACCTCATAGAAACCTCTTCTAAAAGTGAGTTAAGGTTATAATGAATCCATTGTTTTTGGATTCCTACACATTGTTTGTGTTTTGATTTATATTTTCAGCGCTCTACTATAAAAAAAAAATAAAATGCCCGTTTTAGGGCCTTTCGGCCCATCAGGGTATTCACCCTGCGGGAACCACCTCAGGTGGGTTGCATCTACTACACTCTAAGAATTAATTTTAAAGTTGGCGAAATCTTTTTAATACAAATACTATTCATAAAATGTTAGAGCATAGCCCGGGCTGCGAACCCCGGACCTCCGGTGCCGAAATCGAACGCCTTTACGATCACGGCCACAGAGGCAGACGCTCTACTATATAAGTCACTGTAATTTGGTTCTGTTTATTTGATTATATTGATAATCAAAGGTGGTCAGGTTATTTTTTCGATGTTTCAAAATCCAACCAATAGGGCATCTCTAGTAATATATCTTTATGTACCGAACAGTACACAAATAACCCGCAAATTAATTAGTTTCCTTAGGATGCTATTTGGTGGCTTATTCTACACTCAAAGGTGTAGACTACTATGTGCGCTACAGTAGTTTGTTAAACGAACTTGGTTAAAATAAAAAAAAATCAGTGGGAACGAGTCATTAGCAAGAAAGATGAGTTAAAGAGTAATGAAAATAAAAGGAATTAGAGGAAGGAACGTGAGAAAGAGTGAATCTCTGGTAGGGGAGGAGCCAACGACCTTGACGAGCTGCTACCTCAATATTTTCGTTTACTATTCATTGTTGTCTTATTGTCTTCTTTCTTTCTTCAGATGATTTCATGATGAAATTTCATGGAAACATTGTACCTTGTTATTGATGGATTAAGGTTGTTATTATTTTCATTCGTAACTCGTTTTTCTTTGTCAAACGTCTAATAAGAATTTATGGTTTACATAGGGAAATTTAAAGAAAAAAAATCTCGATCTATATGGATTGAAGCCGATTTTATTTTCGTTTTTAGTAATTTTTCATTAGTTTAATGAGATAATATAAAATGTGGATGCATGTCTGCATTTAGGGGAAACCATTTGTTAATATAATAGTTTAAACTTTTAAGTTTGATCTTAATAGACTAAAGGCGTTAAAATTGTTTCATTGGTTATTATTTTTACTTTTCTGTATGTGTGTATCTGTTATCATCGTAGCGCCCAGTGTATTTATGTTATAAAATCATTTGTGCTATTTAGAAAATAATATTTTTATGACGTCATTAACCCGCAATAATGATTCTGCAAAAATTTCGAAAAATCATAAAACGCGGAAAAAATGCGATCGGATTGGCACGCATGTGACCATAGTCAATGTCATGTTATAAGACTAACATATGTGCCAAGTTTCATCTCATTATCAGCATAAGTTCAATTTTTATTGAATGACTTGTTTACGTGTTTTAAAAATAATAAAATGAGCCAATTGAGTTGAAATTTGTTTCAAGTGTAAACTGTTATATAATAAATAAGTACACTAAGTTTCGTTTGAATGCGACAAGTATATCCATGATTTTTGTAAGATCATAAAAATTAAGGAGTATTGAGCGTGGTCAGAGCTGTATGGGTGACCGCTGAGAATGATACGGATGCATTCACCATCTGAAGACGAGCCAAGTGAGTCCAAAGGCATGTTGCAGTATAAATTTAGCGAACTGTATTTCTGAGGACAAGCGAAGCGAGTCTAAAGTAGGGAGGATGAGCGTAGCGAATCCAATGTACTGAGGAAAATTTCCAACGCACCCATAATCTAATTTTTTATTTTATTACAAATTCATCATGATTGTAATTTAGCCTGATGGTACAAACTTGAATTTGAGTTCTATTTCGTACCGTAAGACCTGTTGCTAGACTACTGATCTTCTTTTAATTTTTACCGGGAGTAATAATGCGGTGTTAAAAGCTTAAAACCAGCTGTTAATTAATTATAATAAGGAGAGGGGCGACAACTTGTTTGGATTTATTTCTTCTTACTTATGTATTTGTTTTTGACTTTGTATAAATTTAACTTCGACTTAACCAATGTTCTATAATACTGCCGTAGAGAAGTATTCAAGTAGAGTATGACTTAAGTTAGAGAGCTTCTTAAGTATGTTTTTTTTCTTTTTGATATAAGTCCAGTTCTAACTTATAAATGTTATAGGTTTAAAAGCAACTTATGTATGTGTTCTACCAAAGGCATACTAAGTCTAACTTATGACTGATATTTAAGTAATGTTTTTCAGAATAAATTCCTTTAACAAAATTTATATTACTTCAGATCATCGAATTGCAGTTTCATCATCATATTTTTTTATAAAATGCATAATATTAATACTAGTATTCAAGGGCGTGAAGAAATAACCAAATTAAAAAAAGGCTCAACAACTAATGTGTTGGGAGCGTCAAATAGTCTGGTCCAGTTTCATTTATCGACCTTGATTTTTTTAAATGAATTTATTTTAAGTTCATAACTACTTCTTTTTTAGTAAAAGTATTAAGCCATGATACAGTTGTTTTAATATTGA
Source organism: Microvelia longipes (assembly GCA_018340805.1). Lineage (NCBI taxonomy): Eukaryota > Metazoa > Arthropoda > Insecta > Hemiptera > Veliidae > Microvelia > Microvelia longipes. The sequence goes on from JACMZG010001908.1 coordinate 59,558,461, forward strand.
GTATAATTTGAAAGAGGTTTTACTGCCTGTTTGTCTGGTTGGAAAAGAGATTAAAGATTTTAATTCTTTAATGAGTAGCTTTTAGTATATTTTAACTTTAGCTTTGTTGGTTAGTTAAACAAAGTACTAATATAATATTCTTTGGAGTGTTAATGTTACGGTAAATTTATGCAACCCTACAGATTTAATATAAGCATCCATAATAGTTATTTATGCACCTAGTGAATAATGACCCCCATTATAACCCTGGTCACTGTAATGATTCCTAAGGCTGAAAGCCAAAGGAATCATGATTTATAAATCCCGAGGCGCAAGCCGAGGGAATTATTTATTTTAATCACGAGGCTTTAACCGAGGGATTAATTGCAATTAGCTCCCGAGGCTTACCGAGGGAGATAATTTGACGAGGGTTATAATAGGGCATTATTCACGTGGTGCATACAAAATTTTATCTCCAGAAGAAAAAACAATATATATGAAACAAAAAAACTGTATTTGTTTATATATAGAATCAGTGAAACATAATTATACTATTTTATCCAAAATTAACAAAAATACATAGTATAATATATTATACATACAACATAACCACATACATACATAACAAACCTAAATATCCTATATATAAATACCTAAATGCTCTATTAATAAAATAAACCGTATTTTGCTTCGTCATCTATACAAGACGGTTGAGGATTATCGGGATATCGGGAAACAATTCATCTATGTCGACTATCATTTATAATATATATATATATATATATAATATATATATATTATATATATATATTATATATATATATATATATATATATACTTTTTTTTACTTTTATACTTTTTTTTATACTTTTTTTTAACTTTTTTCGGACATATTTTTTTGTTATCAGAAAGCCAATAGGAACCGATTCCGCTCACTCCCACCCTCAACTTCTGTCATCCGAACAACCTCATAAGCGTCATTTTCATAATGAAAATTCGCTAAAATCGCAGTACATTGTTTAAACCTAAATATCTCGTTAACATAGCTAGTCTCAGATGTGGTTGAAATCTTCTTGGGCTAAAAAATAATTTGGATTAAAAAAAATACAAAATGACCCTTTGTTGAATTTTCTTTAAATTTTTTTATTGTGCTAGCTATTTATTGCATTCGCAGTTCTATAGCTCGAGTTAAAAATGTCTCTTTGTTACCTCCAGAATCTAAATGGCCCAACATCCTCAAAAGAGGACTTTTTTAGATTAAAGTACTTTTTTAGATAAAGAGATACTCTGACACGTGACGAAATAATGAGCCTTTTTATTTTACTGAAGTTTAATTGAAGTCCTATCTCATTCTTTATCTTGTTTTCAATTGTTTTTTTCCAAAAATTGTATATCAAAACTTTAGCCCATTGAAAGAAAATTCTTCTCCACATATTGGACACTACAAGAAGTTTTAGCCTAACTATTGTTCATCAATGTTAACTTGATGAAAAGAAAAGTATAAGCGGCCAGAAGGAGGTAAAGGCGCCTTAATGATGATCTCTTGTTTAGCTATAAAACGCTTTCAGCCTTACACGAGCCATTATCAGTGCTGGGTGTTAAATAGAGAAATCTTTGCGGCGAGCCCGCAATGTGGCATATTGCCAAAGGCACCTATTTAACAGCTACCTTTGATGATAACCTTTTGTTTGACTTAAAGTGTTTTCTGTAAAATGTTATGTTTTGTATGATTTGAGGGGTTTTTTTCAAATTTTATACATAAAGGCTTAATTAGTGCTCACCTTTCTTCTTTAAAATGTGACTTATTTCAGAAACGGTATGATAAGGACCCATTTTTTATCAAGAGAAATTTGTAATTTCATTGTTTCTAATTTGATCTGTCTTTACCTTATCACTTTGTGCAAACGAACATACCAAGGAGACCAAGGGTCCTATATTCTAAAAGAGAAAAGATTCCATCTGATGATCGCTACCTTTATACTGCATATGATCTTTAAACTTTTAATTTTTTATCTATTTACTTCTCCTCATTTTCTTAAAGGTATTTAGGAAAAGTATTGTCTGTACAAATCTGCCTCCGTGGCCGTGATCGTAAAGGCGTTCGATTTCGGCACCAGAGGTCCGGGGTTCGCAGCCCGGGCTATGCTCTAAGATTTTATGAATAGTATTTGTATTAAAAAGATTTCGCCAACTTTAATTAATTCTTAGAGTGTAGTAGATGCTACCCACCTGAGGTGGTTCCGCAGGTGAATACCTGATGGGCCGAAAGGCCTAAAACGGCATTTATTTTATTTATTTATTTATTTATTGTCTGTACAAAAAATTTAAAACCGGGATGTCACCGGAATTATTAGTTTTAGGTGTTTTAAGGCCTCTTGCTTGGTTTTTACAAAGTTGTCTGTATGTGTGTGTGTGCGTAGCTCCTAGTGTATTTATGCTAAAGAGTTAAAACTTTATACAAAAATCAGTCTACTGCTGTAGTTGTGGCATTAGGAAAATATTTGTATGATGTCATTAACCCGCAATAATGACTCGGCAAAAAAACTTTAAAACTCATAAAAACGCTGAAAAATGATGTGATCAGATTGAGATTTGTTATGAATATGACTTGAAATTTGTACCAAGTTTCATTTCGTTATCAGCATTACTTCAATTTTTATCAAACGACTTGTGTACATTTTTTAAAAAATGGGAAAAGAATCCAATTTAGTTTAAAGTCGGTACAAGTGTATACTATTAAAGTTAAGCACCATTGAGCGTGATCAGTGCTGTATGGGTGACTGCTAAGAATAAATCGCATGCATTTATTATTTGACGACGAGCGCGCAGCAAATTTATACTGCAGTATAAATGCAGGGAGGATGAGAGTAGCGAATCCGATTTGACGAGAACTTCGAATCCGATTTTGACGAGGACTTCGGAACGAGGAATTCGAATCCGATTTGACGAGGAATTCGATCCGATTTGACGAGGGAATCCGATTTGACGAGGAAATCCGATTTGACGAGGAACTTCGAATCCGATTTGACGAGGAACTTCGAATCCGATTTGACGAGGAACTTCAAATCCGATTTGACGAGGAACTTCGAATCCGATTTGACGAGAAAGTTTCGAGGTACCGCGTACCCGATTTTAGAATTTACTCTGATTATCATCCAAAAAACGTTTCAGTCAATATTGTTCTTTCGTTTCAACCTTATTTATTTGGTAAAATCGCGCGGCTTATTGGATATTAGTATAATCTGAAAGTAATATTTACACTCTAATATTTATATGTATTTCCACAAATTATCAATACGATACTTTCTTACTTCATTTATTACCAATTTCCTTCTGACAAAAACCAAAATGTTAACAAATTTTAAAATATTTTTAATGTCAGTGGAACGGTGCCAAGTACTAACATTGAAAGAGTGTTTATGATAAGAACTATAAAACTAAGACTGTTATAATTTGAAAACTGAATCTATAACAATGAAATTAACCGAGAACAATGGAAATTACTAGAAAGAAGAAGTCTAAAGTTTCCTATGTATGACAAGTTAACTATGTTTTACTTCTTCTACTATGTTCTTACAAATGAAAAACTTTTTTTTTATTGTTGAATATAGTTTATTTTTGTATTTGAACAGATTAAATGGTTTGCAAAGAGAAATAGTTTATTTGTCTCTTCGTTTATCTTAAAATAAAAAGTAAAGGGATATCGTGTTTTGTAAATTTCTATTAATGTATAGTTATTTACTGCTTAGTAGTTTATTTTACTGCTACTAATAAACATTTTAATAAATAAGCTAAGGGACGAATTCAGTCTAACGACATCTTAACAAATGAGCACTGGAACATAGTCAGCTTAAAAGCATCCTTATACACCTAGCCAGCCTGAAGACATCCTAGCAACAAATCCCAGGGACAAATCTAGCCTAAAGGCATCCTGAGAAATGAGGTTCAGGACATAGCTAGTCCAAAGGAAATGAATCTAGCCTTAAGGCATCCTGAAAAATGAGGTAGATGATGTTCAGGGACGTAGCAGTCTAAAGGAAATGAATAGCCTTAAGGCCTCTGAGAAATGAAGGTAGAAATGATGTTCAGGAACGTAGCCAGTCTAAAGGAAATGATCAGCCTTAAGGCATCCTAGAATGAGGTAGAAATGATGTTCAGGACGGCAGTCTAAAGGAAATCTAGATGAGAAATGAGGTAGAAATGATGTTCAGGACGTAGCCAGTCTAAAGGAAATGAATCTAGCCTTAAGGCATCCTGAGAAATGAGGTAGAAATGAGGTTCAGGACGTAGCCAGTCTAAAGAAATGAGCCTTAAGGCAGAAAAATGAGTAGAATGATGTTCAGGACGTAGCCAGTCTAAGGAAATGAATCAAGCTTAAGGCATCCTGAGAAATGAGGTAGAAATGATTTCAGGACGTAGCCAGTCTAAAGGAAATTAATCTAGCCTTAAGGCATCCTGAGAAATGAGGTAGAAATGATGTTCAGGACGTAGCCAGTCTAAAGGAAATGAATCTAGCCTTAAGGCATCCTGAGGTAGGAAATAATCTCTGTCCTGAGAATGAGGTAGAAATGAGGTTCAGGACGTAGCCAGTCTAAAGGAATTAATTCTAGCTTAAGCATCCTGAAAATGAGTAGAAATGAGGTTCAGGACGTAGCCAGTCTAAAGGAAATTATCTAGCTTAAGGCATCCTGAAATGAGGTAGAAATGAGGTTTCGGACGTAGCAGTCTAAAGGAAATTATCTAGCCTTAAGGCATCCTGAGAAATGAGGTAGAAATGAGGTTCAGGACGTAGCAGTCTAAAAGAAATTAATCTAGCCTTAGGCATCCCGAAATGAGGTTCGGACGTGCCAGTCTAAGAAATTAATCTAGCCTTAAGGCATCCTGAAATGAGGTAGAAATGAGTTCAGGACGTAGCCAGGTCTAAAGAAAATTAATCTAGCCTTAAGGCATCCTGAGAAATGAGGTAGAAATGATGTTCAGGACGTAGCCAGTCTAAAGGAAATTAATCTAGCCTTAAGGCATCCTGAGAAATGAGGTAGAAATGAGGTTCAGGACGTAGCCAGTCTAAAGGAAATTAATCTAGCCTTAAGGCATCCTGAGAAATGAGGTAGAAATGAGGTCAGGACGTAGCCAGTCTAAAGAAATTAATCTTAGCTTAAGGCATCTGAAATGAGATAGAAATGAATTAAATATTTTATTTCTACTGAATCTGCTGTATCTTAGATTCAGATTCTACTGAACATGCATCTCAGATTCATATTGATCTAAATCTCTATCCAAGATTCAGATTCTACTTAACCTGCATCTCAAATTCATATTCAACTAAATCTGCATCTTAGATTCACACTGCTTCGCTCTTTTATCCATTTTGCGAAGGCTCTTCCCATATAATTATGTGGCTATATAATTATATTCACTCCAAACTGAATTTATTTGTTCTTATTTTATTTCTGTGAAACAGTCATTTTATCTCTGTACATGTCTCAGTCTCTCTCAGTATATGTCTTCCGTTCTCTACATAACGTTTTAAAAGAATTTGTCTTCGTGCCTCTTAATAAACCTAAGGAATTAAACTTCCTAAGGAAATTATGTTCTAATATTATTCATTACACTGAGTATTTCCTGACGATCTATTGTGAAGTGTGGTGAAGTTTCTCACATATTTTGTTTTGACTAGTATAAAAAAGTAAAAGAAGAGTGATTATCGTAGTTATAAAACTGTCACAGATCATTAGTGATTATAATATGTATTAAGTTGGTTTTATAGCATATTTAGTTAAGAACCTTAGAATAATACTAATATAGAAGGAGCACAGGACCATGAACACAATGCAATTCTACTGATAACACGAAAGCCGGTTGACTGGTGGTAATAAGTAGGGGTACCACCCTAACAACAAAACATTATTTTAAATTTGTGTCATAAATATCCAATAATGAAGAAAGATCGTAAAAACCAATATAATAACTTAAAACACCTGAGTATTTAATAAAACCGGTCTTATGGCAAAAGGGTGGCGGAATACAACAATCTACATTTAGTTGACGAGGAATACTTTTAATATAATTTTAATTAAAAAAACGAACTGCAATTTAAATGCTTAAATATTGTAATGCACAGTTATTATATTAGTATTTTATGAATAATCAATCATTAATTAAAATAGAACATAATAATTTAGCAACCGGAACTATTGCTAACTTTTTTAAGAAAATTGTATATTGTTAGGTGGCAGCATCACGTAAGACCATCAGTGAACCGCCTTTCTTTATCAGTAGTGCTCCTTCTATATATAGTATTATCTAAGTTAAGGACATTTTATCTAAATACAACAGCAACGATTGAAATAACTTTCAATCGTAGTGGCATCCAGTGTGCACAAGGAACTTGTGCATATAAAAGGGATAGAGCGTATCATACCTTCCAAATGTAAAAAAACGCTGACTCATATTATATAAACACTTATTTTATAAATTTTGTTGACAATTTTAGGGTTTTTTCTACTTTAAGCTGAGAAGTATGCGTGATCTTATAGCCGTCTTTATAATAATAATGATAATGCCCGTTTAGAGCCTTGCGGCTCATCAGGGATAACCCCTGCGGGAACCACCTCGGGTGGTAGTAGCAACCGTTACGCTCAAAGTGTATTCTAAAGCTGGCGATAATTTATCTAAACAATAATCTTATATAAACTGAGAGCGTAACCTGGGATGCGAACCTCAGACCTCCGTGGGTGTCAAAGGTCATTGTAAAGACTAACGCCTTAACGACCTCGGCCACGGAGGCGGCATATAGCCGTCTTTATTCCTTCTTAATATTTTATGTCTTTTCTGTGTCCAGAATATTCGTTATAATTAGTGTCTAGCAACTGAATGGATTTATGTAACAGAGAGGTTAGATAATGTTTAGCCCCTATATTATTAAGCTATGCCATTAAAATATAATTAAAAGCGACGAAAAACAACATCATTAAAAAAAGAAAAACAAGTGAAATTCGTCTCCCTATTTCTGTTATTTTTGGCGAAAACAAATATGTGCGGCTGCATAATATATCACTCTGTAATTATAATTTTAATCCTAATTTTGAAATAAGAAAACATTTTTTAAATGTATGAAGTATCTGCACTGCAGCTATAGCTTATTTTTTAAGTAAATTGTTCTCTACCTATTAAAGTTGTTTTAACTTACAACGTATAAAATAATGTATTATTTAGTTATAATTAATTATGATATTATTTTATAAGTTAATTAGATGTATAATTATTTTGTATGTTGTTGGATATATTATTTTTTATATTAGTTATATATTTGTGGTTTATTACCAAATTAACCAATAGAATCTATTCATTATTATTACGTTTGTTTTTTCTGCTTCTTTATCAAGGAGGCTCAAGCCAAATTAAGATCCAATTGAACTCCGTTTTCATTACAATTTTTACAGTTAGGTAATGAAATATTATAACTTATTCAATATAACTTATTATGGTTTTATTAAACTTGTTATCGAGGTAAAAATTCTGAAAAATTTACTATAAACATGTAAAAAACATTTAGGGTTTTGTTTTATCAATTGATTAAAGGTTAGGTTTTCTTATGGCATAATATATACACACATATAATATATATTATATATATAATATATATATATATATATAATTTATATATATTATATATATATATATATATATATATATATATATATATATATATAATATATTATATATATATATATATATATATATATATATATATATATATATATATATATATTATATTATATATATATATATATATATATATTATATATATATATATATATATATATATATTATATATATATATATATACTCTCCGCAATTTAGTTGCGAAGCGCCCTCAGGGTAGCCTACAATGCTGACAGAGAGGCCGACGACGTGTAGCCGTCACTGTAGTATTTCTATGGCATTTGCATTCCTCGTTTTCGTAGATTTATAACTAATACAGTTCCCCCTATCGGTTACCAGTGACCACCATAGAATACTAATAATTATTCAACAAATAAACAGTACAAATTACAGTAACTTAAATAATGTGTAATACAATAAAAAACAAAAACAATTGGCAGAAAACCGGTATCGATTGATTCATTGTAACCTTTTCATAATCTTAAAAAAGATTAGTATGAGGTTACACTCAGCCATTGAGAGCCCGAAAAAGATGTTTCAAACCTCTAAATGTATTAAGATAGGGTATGACAACTCATGTAATATATCCTATGTTCGTTTCGAAATGCAATTGGATCAATGCGTATGGGTAATTTATGTGGCGTCTAATGGCAGAGATTTCACTGTATTGACGCGACGAGATGAGGTGTGTAGGTTTGGCGCCTTTTCTTTCTTCATTGTGACCTCTTTCTACTTGATCGTAAGATAATGTGATATTGTTGATCACCAAGATATATAAAAGTGACACCCGATACTTCCAATTTAACTTGTAAAATGTACCTAGTATTATCTAGGGAAGTTTTTTTTTATTTTTATTCGCTTAGTTATTCATGTTTAAAATACATTTTGTTCTGGAAGGTATCGAGCTTACGAACTTGTTGACTTTACTATTTTATTCGGCTCTGAAGAAAATAGCTCTGAGGTTATAAGGATTCAAATAAAGTTCCCTCCACAAATGTAGTTTTAAGCATATAATGATAGTAAAACCGGATTTCAACCAAATAAAGGTCATCCTCAGTACCTACAAACAAGAGGACGATCAAATAAATAAAATACTATAACTACACAATAAATACTATTAATTCTGAGGTTATGATTACTTGAGGAATTTGATTCTTTTATTGGCGTTGAGAAGGAGCTTACTAAAGTTATATAATGACAATAATTCCCTTATAACCTTGCAGCTCAGGTATCATTTGATACTACCGAGTTTTGAAAGAATAATAATAGTTGACAATTATCTCGCACAATTCACCCTGTTAATTTTTCGATTCTTGTATTATTCTAGTATTCAGTTCAGGTTGATCTGTTGCATTAGTTCATTTAATTAATAACTAATTTATTAATTAATAAATATTAATTATTTAGTAAAATAGTACTATTAAAATTAATTTACTATTTAAATTAATAGTAAAATTAATTTAAGTATTAATTTAATAATATGTAGTGTCACTACACAGCCTATAGAAGCTTAGATCAAAAATTTACTTTTTCTTACATTAATTTTTTAATAGACATTAGTTAAATATTAAGGGCGTGGTTTTATCACATAAAAATAAATAGGGCTAAAGGTCTTCATTTCTATCAATTTACCGCCTCGCTCCTAAACCTTATGTATCCCTTTTAATTTTCAATATTGAATTTTTATAGTGAAGGTTTCATACGGTGTAGTAAAATAGGTTCTTTTATGCTTCATCATAAAAATTAAGTAATTTATTCTGATCAAAAGGCGGTATTAATTAATTTGTTTACTATTCCTTATCCATACTGTACGTATTATAGGTATTATAATGTATTTCCACTATGAATACATGAAATCGGGATTTATTTGAATCCATGTCCTGGATATTTGAATCCATATTCGGGATTTATTTGAATCCATATCCTGGATATTTGAATCCATTTCCGGGATATTTGAATCCATTTCCTGGATATTTGCGAAGTCACAAGACGCATTCTATACGAGGGCACTAATGTGTCATTCATTTTTACAATGCACTTTTAATGCCTACTGTCCCTTGCAATAAAATAGTGATGGATTTTTAGCCATTTTTTAAAGGTCAAAGTCTTTACTTTAATTTATATAATATTTAACTTTCATTAAAAACTGTTGTGTAAAAGAGTCCAGAACCCTATTGTTAATGAAATGTGTAATGACGTCATTAACGTTAAAGAGTGCATGACTCAACAAAATGCATTAGTTTTTGATTAACAGAGATAGTTTAAACTAGCAACTATCTCAGTATTATATTACATGTGACACTTAGTTTATGTCTAAGAGATAAGTATGTATATGTTAGTTCGTGTTATAACACGTCCATTGTCTGTAAAAGTCTTAGCTGCATTTACTCTCATATCAAATGACTCAAGGTAATCTTAAGTTTTACATGTCCTCAAACCAGATACATTATAAATCTGGAATAATTTATTTTGCTCTCCTTGGCTTTCAAACATTGTATTCAAAGACGAAAAAATGTTTATGAAAATGAACACAGCAGTCATATATAGTTAAGATGTTGAGATTCAACTACCGAGCTTTAGGCCAGTATTCGTGGTCATCATCAGGGATATGAGATTAATTAAAACATAGACAAACAAAAACTTAAAGATTAAAACTAAAAAAAAAACTAAATAGAAAAGTTCACAATCTAATGTGATAAACACATTAACAAATGAAGAGTTATCAATAATACCTACATAATAACTTATAAATAAGATTTTAACTTAATGAGGATGGGTCATGAAAATATGAGTCAAGTAGTATATACATTGACTTATATATATTATATATATATATATATATATATATATATATGTATGTATATATAATATATATATATATATATATATATATATATATATATATATATATATATATATATATATATGTTATATGTTCCCTCGGAAAACATCGGGAACCAACTAAATAAATCCCTTGGCAAGCCTCGAAATTTAAATAATATAGTTCCTTCAGCTTTGGCCTCAGAAACCAAATTGATTGCTCAGGGAGCAAAAACTTAGTTTTCTTCCTTGATAAGTTAATAAATATAATTCTTGCTTTAAGTAATAATTTCATAATAATAATTATGTATTGATTTCGTGGTAAAAATTCGTGAAATGATAAAATGCTATATACTTATAAATAAAAAAATTAATCTACAACTGATACCCAAGGGACTTCTATTTCACCTAAGGGAGGGCCGAAGACCTGCAAAGCAGCCACGCAGAGTTTCTTTTTCTTATCCTAAATTCTTATATGGCTATTTTTATGGCTTATTAAATCTATTATACTTTAAATAAACAAGTTAGAACTAAGAAATTAGCACTTTTTGGAATTGATTGCTCTTTATTACAGGCCTTGAACATTTTTTTTTTTTTAAATTAAGATTGTTCATAAATAATTAATTTTAATTTTAAATTTAATTGGTTTTTAATTAATGTCCTCACTCTTTGTATTTTAATAGTAGTCAATCTACAATGGAAATTTGGAAATCGAGTAGGCGTAATCGGCCTTATCAGTATTCAGGCTTACCACTTTTATGTAATCGTTCTTAATAGGTAATCAGTACGGCTGTCAATTGGTGGGAAGGATGCATATCTTCTTAAGTGTTGGTTCCTTTTTAAGAACCAAAACATACAAACGCTTTTATATTATCAGTGTACTAATCTATTCAAATTTATGATTGTTTCAGACATACTCTGGTCTTTTCTGCGTTGTAGTAAATCCTTATAAAAAACTACCAATATATACAGAAAAAATAATGGACAGGTATAAGGGCATAAAGCGGCACGAAGTCCCTCCGCACGTATTCGCTATCACAGATTCAGCGTATAGATCTATGCTTCAAGGTAAGCTCGCCTATCGAAATTTTAATTATATTTTTACTGAAGACTTTTGTCTCTGAGGCTTGGTTACACGGAGTGGTTTTAGTAGCGACTGAAATCGCCAGAGACCTGTATTCCTTAAGGAACCCTTAGGGCTTCCTTAAGGAGACCTAACATTTTCCTTACCTAAACTGTAAACCTAACATTTTCCTTAAGGAAAATGTTTAGGTAAGGAAAGTATTAGGAAAATGTCTTTGAATACTGGCCTTAGTTTCATTTTAACTGACGCTGGGTTAATTAATTACATGGGAGCGACTAAAGACGATATCTCCATGCAGTGGTCGGCGACTAAATTCTTTATTAATTATTAGACTATATGACATTCTGATTATCAATGACTGACTTAAAATCATGAACCGACTTATTACGAAATCGAATGTTTTATAATTGAAACCTGACAGACGAATATAAAACAGCTGATAATTTGATAAAAGTTTGCAAAAGAGTTTACGTAAATATGTAGAGTAACTTTATGGGGACAATTTATGGAAATATTTCATGGGACAGTTTCATAATGAGAGCTATGTATGTATTTTTTAAGAAGGAAAGAAAGTTTAGTTTAGGTATAATAATTGTTTTGAAAAGAACGATACAATATATTAGTTTCGTGTTACACTTACTCTAAGAATAATCAAGTCTCTTTCTAATAATATCGATTTGATTGATTTTTGCAAATTTCCTTTGTTTAATACTATGGGGTCTGGGTCTTCTAATAAAGTCAAGTTGGTACTATATAGTCAGTCGATTTATAGTACTTCAATATTTCAAAATGTGCGCTAGTCACCAAAATATGGCTGAGTTCTTATTGCCCTCAAAATTACCCTAAACAATAATAATGGTCGGGGTGTTTAGATTTTAGGTTGGATATTTTTTGAAATCTTACAAATTTTTTCTGTCGTACGACTTGATTTTCATATATTTTTTCCTAATCCGGTTTAGTCAATTGACTTATTTCATGTATACAAGGAAAGTGCACATTCAAGTTCACGCTTACTCATACACAAATACATGCGACATTTGGGATCTATAAGTCCTAAAACTTGAATAAACCTCTTTAGCTCGTTTTTCGATGGAAATGCTCACAAAGTTCAAAGAGTAGAATGTCACATTATCCCCTCCTTTTACTGAATACCAGAAACCAAAATTAAGTCCTATCCAAGAAATAACACATTATTTACTCACAATAAAGTAAAATTTGGTTATTTTTAGAAACCCTAATAATAATATCACCAGAGCGGTTACAATAAGAACCTATTTTAGAAAAGTGTTTAGTTAGTGGTGTTGAAAAAATAGAGAGACCGATTTATGCTCTCTTACTAATTGTGCCGCAAGGCGAGCGAATTTCCTTTGGAATGCTTGCTTTCTTTCTCACCACATTTTTCAAAACTGTATCAACTACCGAAATTTTTGCTAAGTCATTATTTTTGGTTATAGGCGTCATAAAAATTATTTTCAGAATAGCACATCTACACCCATAGACTGATTTGTATACAAAGTTGTATACAACTCTATCATAAATACACTGGAAGCTGCGATGATAACAGACTCACACACATACAGACAGACACTCAACTTTGTGCAATTTTTTTGCAAACACAATACTTTTCCTATATACCTAAAAAAGTATATAGAAAAGTAAGAAATAGTAGTCTTGGAATTTTAACATCTGATATTTTTTTAGTTAATTTCATTTTAATTTTAAAAAAAAAGTAAAATTGAGATGTTTATTTCCAAGTCTGCTTTATCTTAAACCCGAGGTACCACTACAGTCTGCCTCTTGACTCTATAAGGGCTTTTAAGAGCTCTACATTCATCTTTGTCCTGCATAAAAGAACTTGAAAATTGGTTTTCTTGTTTTTATATTTTTCCTTTTACCTTTTTTGGGGTTTCATATCATTTGAAGTTCTTAAAAAATACTATTTCATTTTGAATCAGTGTTGATTTTGCTTCCTTTTCTCTTGTTGTATGAGGAGGAAGCAATGTCAGAAAATAATTTTAAAAAGCATTAAAAAATCTCTGTTTCCTGCACTTTTAGTAAATCTATCTCTTATCCTGACCCTTATCCTGATCCTTCTTTTCCTTTTACAGTCGATCATTTAAATCTCAAGTTTCGCCATGAACTTAATTTGAACTTTGATTCCGAGTTAGAATCTGTGTCCAAAAATGATTCGTTAAGAAGAAAATATTATGTTTGTACGTCTTAATTATTTCATTAAATTTTAATTTAATTTCATCGTTAATGTTATGTAAGTATAGTTATTTTATAAACTTAAAAAACTTATTGCCTTTATTCAAGGGGGGATGCAGACCAGTGCTTAAGTTTAAGGGAAACTTTTTTTAGAAAAATGATACATATAACTTATGCGTCTATCTCTAATATCTTATCTATCACCCTCTTTTCTTATTAACTGCTGGGTAATGAAGTCATAATTTTATAAGCTTGACAGAACTTTGAGAATGTGTTATTGTTTTCAGGGCTTGTGTTTTTCTTCATGTTTTTTAATTAACGTGCATGTGTTAGAGAAAACTGCAAGTCCACTATAATTTAAATTAGCAAAACTGGTTCGATCTTATAGTCCAAGAGTCTACAGCAAGTTTTAAAAGGTTTAACCCGGTAGATTGATTTATTTTGGATATCTGATATAGGATCAGATGGTCTGCTATTTCAAAGCGGAAAATTTTCGGTTCAAAGTCTATAAAATCAGTTTTTGATCTAGAACGCTGTTCCTATAAAAAAAAGTTAAAAGGATCTTATGTTAAGTTTTGACTTATAATTAAAAAAGTGTACGGGGTACCTCGGAACTTATCACATTGCACTTATCACACGCTAATCTTTCCTACTTTAGACTCGCTTCGTTTGTCAGAATATAGAATATAGAACACAATACTTTTCCTGTTCTATATTCTGTAGTGTTCTATATCGTAAGTATATACGTACGATATAAATTAGGGAAAATAAAAGCATATTTTTTTTATTAAATTCAAGTTATTACATATCTTTCAGAATTATATGTCAAACAATAAATCGTCATATTTATGAAAGCTGTGTTACTCTCTTTCTCTAGAACAATTTTATACTATCTAAGGTTTGATCAAATATATCTGATTTTTAAGTCTGCCTGTATGTTAAACATGATATCATGGTAAACCATGCAATTTTTAAGTTTATGTGTTTTGGGGTGTAAATTTAGAGATTTTTATTGTATAGTCGGTAATATTTAAACATTTATATCTTAACTGGTTTTATTAATAACATTTTGATGTTTTGAACATGAATTTGTCACAAATGTAATAAACTTAAAATAAGAGCCTGTTAACTTTTTTGATCAATAGGAATACCGCTGTAGGCCAAAAACTGATTCTTGGATCATCGGTTTTTAAAGGGGCACAGGGGCCAAAATTCCTCGATCTGAAATAGTATACCGCTACCACCACCTGATCCATTATCAGGTGCCCAAAATAAATATATCTAGCGGGTTAAACCTTTAGGGCTCGACTGTGACGAAATTAGCTACGGGCTCCACTATTACTCATCATCAGTGCCTTAACATGATAACAAACAATAAGCATTAGGTCAAAATTACCGAACAAATTTTATAAAAATTCTATAGTACAAATAACATTCAAACAATGAGCTGAAAAGAAATTTAAAAAAATACATTAGAAATTAATTAATTAAGTTTAATGTGAGGTTTTGAAATAAGTGAAAGACTTGTTCCAACTTAAGATTTTAATGTAATAGTTTAGGATTGTAATTCTTAAAAATATTCAACACTACTTTGTTCTAGGATTTTAAAATGTTATTTTTCCTAAAAGACAAACTTTATTGCATACTTTTTATTACGTTTTTACTTTTTCTATTTTATACCGTAGGTATATAGGAAAAGTTTCGGGATTTCACCGGAATTATCCGTTTCAGGTGTTTTAGGACCTCCTACGTAGTTTTCACAAAGTTGTCTGTCTGTGTGCGTGTATGTGTCTGTTATCATCGTAGCTCCCAGTGTATTTATGCTAGAAAGTTAAAACTTTGTGCAAAAATCAGTCTATAAGTGTAGTTGTGCTATCCAGAAAATATTTTTTTAATGACGTCATTTACCTGCAATAATGACTGAAAAATTTTTGAAACGTTATAAAACGCGGAAAAGTACTGCGATCAGATTGACATTTAGCATGCATGTAGTCATTTATATGACTAACATTTGTGCCTAATTTCATCTCAATATCTGCATTAGTTCAATTGTTATTAAATGGCTTGTGTACGTTTTTTAAAAAATTGTAAAAATTCGGAAAATAATTTAATTAAGTTATAATTTAATACAAGTGTAGACCATTACGTATTAAATAAGTACACTAAGTTACGTTTCAATAGGACAAGTATATGCATGATTTTTGTTAGATCATACAAATTTATCAGCATCGAGAATGGTCAGTGCCTGGATAGGTGACAGCTGGGAATAAAACGGATGTACTTACTATCTGAGAACGAGCGAAGCGAGTCCAAAGACGCGTTTTGCCGTATATATTTGGCGAATAGTAAATTTTGAAGACGAGCGTAGCGAAAATTCCATGTGATAAGGAAAAGTTCCGAGGTACCCCGTTCCCTGATTTTTTTTTCATTATTTCTGCTATCCTTACTCCTATTGGAGAGAAAGCATTATATGCGAAAATTATTCGAAACACATTTGTATATCAAGCATTTATGATTTATTTTCTAAATATCATAAAAATTGAAAAAAAGTTGGTGTGACAGAAGTGACGATCCTAATTAAAATTAAAATAAAATTAAATTCTATGAGAGATAACTGATAAGATTTGGGGCAAATCCAACATGGCAGTCATCTTAAATTTTAAAAAATCATTAGTAATTTTTTTCCTAAAATAAATATCTATGGTCTAAGTTTTAATATCTTAACCACGTCCATAGCTAGTATAGCATTTTTGTCTTTTGGTTTTATGATTTTATCTTGACAATAAGATAGGGAAGCTTCGTTTTATATTTAGCAGTTTATTTTTTTTAATTTTTTCAAATATAATTTTCATTAAACTAAAGTTGATTATATTTTAGCATCAGTTTTAAAAACTTAATTTAGTATTTTTATTTAGTTTTTTTATTGATTAAATTTTCAATTTTATACAATACTTAATCGAAATGCATTGGGTCCTACACCTACCCTCATATACATTAATATTTTGTTTTCAAAAATTTATTACCTCTATCAACAATTTATAAATAATATTTCTATTTCCTTTCCTATCCAGCTACACCACTCATAAAAATCAACTTCATAAAATAATTACTTTCTCGCCCACTCCATATGAATCACTTCTCCGTTATTTCTCCTTTTTTAAAAAATAAACACTAATAACCTCGCTCTGTGGTATAAATTTATTGTTTTATTTATACCATACAATTTAATTTTTTATGTCTCTTCCAATCTACTTTACATTTATGGAAATGGTATCTTTGTATCAAACACACCTGGGATTTTTTTATTATTAATAATTATGAGTATCTTTGAGGTTTTTCATATTTTTTGTTCTTTCTTCTTAATCACTAATTACAGATCATCCACTAATGTAGAAATAGAATAAATAAAAAAATAATTATTAGTGTTTATTTAAATATTATTCTACTACTTCAAAAATTTGTTATTTAGATTGATAAGTATGCTGTGATAATAGCAAACCTTATTATAAGGCCAGCTTCACTGTTTATATTTTTGTAAATAAATTGTGTTTATATGTAAGCAGGAATAGGTCCAACTTTTAAAACAATTTTATATTTTCCTAGGCTTAGCATAGTAAATAAATTAAATTGCAGTTACATGTTTGCTTACAAATAAATGAAAGTCAGTCAATCATCAATATTTTAAATTATTTTAAAATATAAAAACCCAATTTAATCATTTTGGGTTAATTAATCGTTTGAAAGAAAAACAAATTCTAATTTATTTCACTAAAAACAAAGAAAATAGAGGAATACAAATTTTGTTTGCATTTTTTATGGATTTAAAAAATGTTTGTACAATATTTGCTTGACAATTAGTATTTTTAATAGACGTCACTAAAAAGTATTTTCAAAATAAAAATGTTTGTTTTTAGTGAATTAAATTAGTATTTGTTTTTTTCAAACTATTAATTAACCATAAAATGATTAAATTATCTAATTAAAACTTCTTATTAATAGTTTGAATTAAATCTATTGATACGTTTCTTTAATAGTAACTTAATTCTTATTTTTCTTAAGTGTTGGTGTACTTGATTTAATTATCTATAGCTTATCTAAATAAGTATAACTTGTTTTTGGTCTGAAAACCCACACTAATTTTATAATTTGTTACTGACATAATTATTGTATTAATTCGTTCAAAGTTGTAATTAAGTAATTTTAACCTATTTTCAATAGAAAATTACACTTAAGGGTGGATTGAATTGTATCTTTTACTACCCAAAAATCATAAGAAGTAAGAAAAAGACAAGATAAAAGAAAATTATGTCATCCAAAAGCAGTGCATTGAGTACATGCTTAAAAAAATTAAGTCATAGTAGGACTACTGCTATAGTTAAAAAATCAATAATCATAATTAAAATAGTAAAGAATAATCAAAAATTTAAAGATAAAAAAAAGTTCTGAAAGAGACTTGACTGAGGGAAGAACTCACTAACAGTTTTTATTTTATTGCCTTTTCACATTTAAATGAAAATAGCTTTGAACCACTGCAAATTTAAAATTTAATTATTTTTTTCTAATTATTTACAGACAGAGAAGATCAATCTATATTATGTACAGGAGAATCAGGAGCTGGTAAAACTGAAAATACCAAAAAAGTTATCCAATATTTAGCATATGTTGCTGCGTCCAAACCCAAATCTGCTGCCACGCCTCATACGGTAAGGCTAATTTTTTTAACTTTTATCTTAAATGTAAGGACTTATTTTAAATATATAATGTTGAACATGATTAGAGACCTTCTACTATTAAATCCTTAGAATAATACTAATATAGAAGGAGCACAGGACCGTAAACACAATGTAATTCCACTGATAACACGAAAGGCGGTTGACTGGTGCAACTAAGTAATGCTGCCAACCTGACAACAAAACATTATTTTAAATATTTGTCATAAATATCTATTAATGAAGAAAGATCGTAAAGAACAAATATAATAACTTAAAACACCTGCTGAATATTTAATAAAACTGGTCTTAGATATGGCAAAAGGGTGGCGGAATACAAGAATCTACATTTAGTTGACGAGGACTACTTATTATATATAATTTTAATAAATACGTTAAACTACAATTTAAAATGCTTAAAATATTGTAATGCACAGTTATTTATATTAGTATTTTATGAATAATCAATCATTGATAAATAATAGAACATAATAATTCAGTAACCGGAAGTATTGCCAACTTTTTTAAAGAATATTGTATATTGTTAGGGTGGCAGCATTACTTAGGTGCACCAGTGAACCGCCTTTCGTGTTATCAGTAGTGCTCCTTCTATATATATAGTATTATTCTAAGATTAAATATTTTGCAATTGAGAGATATTTATTAATAGATAAGTTTCCACCACATTTTCTATATAGTTGGTAGAATTGGTCTTATCAATATATCAATTAGACCAATGCCACCCAATTTATAGATACATAGTCTCTCGATAATAAACATAATTTTACAGAGCCGCTTTAGATCTTAAAAGGTAATCCTTAGCTACTCAAATAAAATTCAAAACATAACCCATTAAAACGTTTGATTCAAGTGGCTGTTGGGTGTGTCAAACAACACTATCAAGACTTATTTTTTTATACATGGCTATATATGGCTCAAATTCCCAAAGGAAATATGAGCTTATTTTCAACTTAAGGAGGATGTTTACTTAAAAATTATTTTTTAACTATTACTCAAGACACTTATGGTTACCTCTTAAGGTTTGTTAGCAGTTCTGTGAAACATGAGTTATTTGTGAAGAGTGAATATTGTTTGAGAGTGATGTGTCAAAAATCAACAACCCTTATTATGGTGTTTATACAGTGGTGTAGCTAGAAAACCCTGAACCCCCTGGAAGATGTAAAACTCTTCCCCCCTCCCTTGCTAAAGTTATATTCTGATCAATTTCGCATGGTAGGTTTACATAACCATAAAATTAATTTCCCTTTAAATTTGACAAAAAGTGCTGATTTAAATTGATAATAACTTAGAATAGGATGAAAGCAAGCACAAAAAAGAAAATGCGTTTATTTATTCTCAAGTACATAATTTTCACTCATTAATACAAATTAATCACACTGTTTACACATAAAAAGGAAACTGGCCCCAAGCTTGGATGGCATCCTTTATAAAAATATATATAAATATTAGTATTTTTATTTTAATAATTTTATAGGGTGTGATGTATTGCATATTTAAGAAAGGAAAGATAAGTATTATGTGTTGATGTTCCATTTTAGCAAATTTTCATAGAAAATGTTCGCTTTAGCTGCCTTTTTCTGTTCATTCCTTTGAATATCCTTTATTTTTTACTGCACAACTACAAAAATAGATTCAAGACTTTATTTTCTAATCTTTTCTTTTCTAATATCTACCATAATTATTTAATAACAATTAAATTTTTAAATACTTTGAATAGTCCTTTTTAAAAAATGTATTCAAAATAAATTGGTAAAGAGCTTTCGGCCAGGGATCCTGAGCTTCGTCAGTTCTTGATATTGACAAAAATTAAAAAGTTTGAAAATTAATAACATTTTGAATATTTTTTATGTCACGTGTCTAACTTAGTAAATAAATAAATTTAAAATGAAATTACAAAAACGGGAGGGTAAAGAAAAAAATTAAGATTTTAAGATAATTATTTAAAGTCTATTTATTGTAAAATTTATAACTTACATAGACTGGGGAACTTGGTTATGCGAAGAAGAAACATGAATAGATTGTTTAATTTTGCACCTCTAATGTATTGAAACCCTCCCCCCCCCATTTCGGTCTATATTTAATCAATCAAAGGAAACTCCTTTTAAGAATCTATTGACTATACTTAAAAAAAAAGAATTTTAATATACATGTGATGTTTAAGGGTATGAATGAATGTTTCTGAAGTAGTTTGAAAGATACGGAGAATATAATATATTTGAATAATAATAAAGTTCGACTAAAAAATAATATTTCATAAGTTATTTGATGAAAAAGAGTAATATTTAAGTAAAGTAATAGTTTAACAAGAGGGTTATCTGAAATATCATCGCCTCTGAAGTTACATACAGCATTTTGGGGAATCGATCTAGATTCCATCTCCCTAGCTCTAGCATATCTGACTGGATTCTCTCTACATGGTTCTTACAGGGTATTTAAATATCATACTTCATACGATCTGTGAATTGTTATATTATTTATAATATTACAAATATTTAAATTATTTCTGATATACAACTTTATATGTTTCATTTGATTTGCTTTAAAGTGATCTCATCATCATCATTGAACCCCAGGAATCCTGCTTCAAACTTTCCAAATATATTTTGAAATTTTACTTCAATAAGCTCGTATTATAAAAAGTATTAAATTCTTTAAATATATGACCACTCTGGTTTCCATTATTTTTTTATTATTTTTTTAGTTTAAAATTATTAAAAAATTGGATCTATATTATTTTGACAAATTCTTTTACTTATATTTTTATTTATTTATATTTTCTTTTCTTTTACGATACATTTTATATTTATTTTTTAAGTTTATATGATTGATGTGACGATCAGTTAAGTAATTTAAAAATGTTCAATAGATACTTTATTCTATAATACTGGTATACCAAAATAGTTATATCCATTTAGAGTAACGTTTATTTCACTTTCAAAGTTCTGGACATAAGACACAGAGGTACAAAATAAAAGAAGACCTTATTTGGAATCGTTTTGAATACTATTAAGAGATTTTAATCTACTGGTTTACAATTTTAATTCCTTTCTGTATATTTAAATATATATCCTTCAAAAACGAATGTCCTTTTATTTATTTAAATATTAGGAAGGTTTGTTTCTAGTTAATTCCTTTTATAGAAATATTTGTAGCTTATGCTTTTGTAATTTTACCTATAATTTGTTTAAATGAACGTTTACTTTAAATTATAAATCTATCTTACTATATTCAAAATTTTATTTCTGTTTGCTTTTTCTGATTAGAAAAAAAAAATCAAATGGCAATTTTCGCTGCCTAAAATAACAAGAAGGGGGCCTTTAAAATAACAATCTTCTTTAATAAGAGGGTGTTCTCTAAAGTAATTTTCTCCTATTATAAGAGAGTGGTCTCTAAAGAAATAATCTCCTATAATTCTAAATAATTTAATATTAATAAATATAATACTTTAATAATTTATTTAAAATTGAATCCTACAAATTAATAAATCCAACTCAAGAAAAACCACATTATTACTATTGAATCCATATACCTTTTGTTTCATAAAAATTAGTTAAGATTTTTTAGATATGACCTTACCTTATAGAGTCTTGTCCATATGGAATTCCGTAGCGTTTTTTCTTTAAAGATTCTACCAAAAAATGATTAATGAGTTAAAATGACATTTATAAATGAAATAGAATTGAAAGTGTTGTTTGTGATGTTGAAGCAAATGATCAGAGAAAGGTTAAACTGTCTTATTACTTTTTTGGTGATTAATGATGAACTGCGGGTGAGATTGTTGTGCCCTATTGATTAGAGTCGGTTTATTATAAAATTTTGATCACTATTTATTTTTGGTATTTGTTGTTTTTCAAACATATCTTTATTTAAATTAAAGGAGAATTTTCCATCTCTTAGAAGGGATTTAATTTTAATTTTTTAGAAGATGGAAGTAATGTAATGGAATAAAATATTTCACCCAGGTTTTCATGGACTTATCACCTTTCAGTGCTTACAGATGCCAAAAGAGACATACGAAATTTTGGAAAATTGAAATTTTATGTTTCAATTTATTTGTATTTTAATTTAAATGAAAATATCAGATTGGAATCATTAAAAAAAGGAAAAGAAACTTTATGAATCTCAACATTTTAATTTTAATGAAAATATCCGATTGAAAACATTCAACACTTTTTTAACCAAAAAAGAAAAAAAAATATTAAGAAGAAAAACCAGATTTATACATATTTGTTTTTAAAAGGCATGTAATACAGTTGTGGAACGTGCTGAAAATAAACGGCCTCTAGTAGTGATTATTAGAGGAAACATAAAAAAAAAAAAAAAAAAAAAGATGCCAAAAATGGTTAATGTATGTCAGTGATGTATGTTTGTAGAAATGGATGTATGTGCATTTTTCTTGCGAACAAAATACATGTCGTGACCCAATAGATTCTAACTAAAGTTGGTATGAAAATAAAGTTACTTTGAGTATGAAAAGAAAAAAGGTTTACAAAAAGGAGACAGGAGTCCAAAAATAGTTGAAAAACAACTACCGAGCTTTCAACCGGGAACCTGGTCATCATCAGGGCAAATAAATTTATTAAAACATAACTATAAACATAAAACTAAAGAAAACTAAGTTTATAGTTATGTTATTTATGTTTTAATAAATACAGGGTGTTTCATATAAAGTGTCCACCAGAAAAGGAGGTGATAGTACTCCTCAAAAGGAACAAAAAATGTCCTATAATATAAACCTCGATCTCCAACCGTTTTCCCACAAGGTCAAATTTAATATTTCAAAAAAATATTTGACCTCACATCATAAAATTGTTAATAGGGATTTAACTATTCAAGCTAGAAAGGCGAAATTAGTATCATTAGAAAGCTGAGTAAATTTCCTTAAGGACAAACTACTAACTGTGTCAAATATTTTGGAACTACTGCCCAAAATTTTGCATGAAACATGATTTTTTTAAAAAAATGAATTTTATGGAATTTTTGTAGTAGGGCATTAGAGGAAGTAAGAGATGAGCAAAAGTTCAGCCAAGAACGGAAAAAACTTCTCTTATGATTGCCTTTTAAGAAAATGTAAATATTTTCATACATTCAATAGTCAAAAGTTTAAGCCATTCTTCCTAGAAGTTGGAAAAACTGATATTTTTTTGGCATTTTTCCATATGTCTACAATGTTAATTACAAGGTACATAAAATAATTAAAAATCTCTAAAGCAAGGGAAAAGAGTGGTTTAGAGAAAAATGTGTGAGAATAAAATAGGTTTATTTTACCTTCTAGAGTCTAAAAATCGTATTATTAAATTATTTTCGAAAATAAAATATTTTGTTAAAATAACACATTATTTTCACTTTTATACGACAAAAATGATCAGTTTTTGCAACTTCTAGCAACAATAGCTTACATTTTTGACTATTGAATGTATGAAAATATTTACATTTTCTTAGAGGGCAGTCATAAGAGAAGTTTTTTCCGTTCTTGGCTGAACTTTTGCTCATCTCTTACTTCCTCTAATGCCCTACTACAAAAATTCCATAAAATTCATTTTTTTTAAAAAATCATGTTTCATGCAAAATTTTGGGCAGTAGTTCCAAAATATTTGACATAGTTAGTAGTTTGTCCTTTAGGAAATTTACTCAGCTTTCTAATGATACTAATTTCGCCTTTCTAGCTTGAATAGTTAAATCCCTATTAACAATTTTATGATGTGAGGTCAAATATTTTTTTGAAATATTAAATTTGACCTTGTGGGAAAACGGTTGGAGATCGGGGTTTATATTATAGGACATTTTTTGTTCCTTTTGAGGAGTACTATTACCTCCTTTTCTGGTGGACACTTTATATGAAACACCCTGTATATTTGCCCTGATGATGAGTTTTGTTGTAATGTTATTACATGAGTTGCTTTTATGTTGTAAATTGAAGGGGGGAGGAGTTTAATCAATTTTTTTATGAAAATTTTTCTCCTTGAAAAGCATTGTGTGTATTTAGGATCAAAGGTTAGTTAGGATCATTATGATATTGATTTTAGAAAATAAATACTGTTATGAATTGAATTGAGTATATGGACTTATATGTTTACCTCTGGTGACAGTACAATCTTCTCCTATTATATCTATATATGCTAAATATTTGTAATATAATAAATAAAAAAATCAATAAATAAGTTAATCGTAAATAAAAAAAACTATAGATTTAATAGAAAACAAAAAAAATCTAATGAATAAAAACTGTTAGTTCTTTATTTAGAAATAAGAATTGATTATGTATTGATAGATTTGATAGATAAACTTGTTTCAAAAATGATACTTTATAAAGGAAAAGATAGATAATGATCAATTACTTTTAAGTAGAGGTTAAGGCAGGTCGCATTTATACTCAAGTCCTTGCTTTAAACTTGTTTTTGACCCAGTATTCCATGTATGGATTTATAAATACATAACACTTTGAAAATATCTAAAGAAGGCAAACACTTTTAATTTTGTTACCTTATATGGTTGTGTTGTAAGGTCTTGTTGCTGAGGTTGTTTGGATGAAAGGAACCATGTAGACAACTTTTAATTCTTAATATGGCTTTGCTTTAATCATTTGTTCGGATGGAACCTTAAGTTAAGGAAGGTTTTTTAGGATCATTATGATATTGGTTTTAGACATTACTTATTTTCTTTTAGAAGGGGATCTGTTTATTATTATGATTCTTTTTGAACTATTTTTCCTGATATTGTTAAGATTTAACTTTTATCCTTTTCTCGAAAGAAGTGATTGTTACTTTTACTTATTCACCCTGTAATCACCCTGTAAATATATATGAAAAGTAATTTGTTTGCACAAACATCCAAAACCGGGGTTTTAATCCATTTTAGGTGTTTTTAAGATCTGTTTTTTTTTAAATTGTAAAAAATCGGCAAATTATCCAATTAAGTTGAAATTTTGTATAAGTCTATCAACAAGTTACAAGTTTTATGTTATAAACAAGTACACTAAGTTTTGCTTTTATACAACAAGTAAATCAATGATTTTTGCTGGATCATAAAAGTTAAGCAACATCAAGTGTGGTCAGTGCTTGGATGGGTTACCACTTGGAATAAATAGGATGTATTTACTATCTAAGAACTGGGAAGAAGTGTTGCACTATAAATTCAATTACTTCTAAATTTTGAGGACGAGCGAAGCGAGTCTGAAGCAAGGAGGATGAGTTCAGGAAATCAATGAGGAAAAGTTCTCAGGTACCCCGTACCTGATATTTAATCAAAGATCTGAAAAAAATCTAATTGAGTTGAAATATAAGTATATGTAAAAAAATAAGTTTACTAAGTTTCATCTCAATAAGGCAGCTAATATTAAGGTTAATATTATAATAGGTAATACTAGGTCAATCTGGATTGTTGACCATTGGGAATTGAATACATGTTTCTACTGTCGAAAGTCAAGTAAAGCTAAGTCTGAAATCATACTGCTATAGATGATTTTTATATACATGCAAATAAAGTCCTGAGTAGTTTGGAAAGCATAGCAAATCCAATATGGTGAGGAAAATTTTCCAAGTACCCAAGAAAGTAGGGAAAAACTTATTTAAAAAAAGGAGGATTAAATTTTAAGTCAAATACTAGCAATAGAGGAATTTAACTTTAACAACTAACAACTTAATAACCTGATTACCTTTATAGACCATAGTTATGGTTCCCTTACTTAAATCTACACCAGTGACTTTCCTTATTTACCAACTTCTTCTAATTAAAAAATAATATTATGGCTTAGCTCCCTGGCATAAGACAATACAAAGGACCTTTCTATTTAAGTAAAGGTTAGGTTTTATTAAAGGTTAACTATAACAAGCTCATTAAAGTCATTGTTCCGCAACTTTAAGCAAATATTGTAATTTTCAAGCAAACCTACTCTTCTTTAAGTAGTGTTATATTATAGCTGTGCTGCCCACCTGTGAATTCACTAAATAATTCCGTCCCTTTTTCTTGTGATTTCAAACTTTTTATAGATGCCCTAGGTATAATGCTGGTGAGGTCCAGTGTAATAACCTTATTTGTGATACCACGCTTAAAAATCGGTTTTTAATTAAAACTAATTTTTTACTCATTGCTAAAAAAATAACCTCACCTAATACTTTATGCTTATTAAATTTAAATATGATCTCTTTATTAGTGCTGAGGAATTATTGTGGGTTAATGACGTCACATATATTTCAGAAACATTAGGCTTGAGGACATTTACGTGGTTAAATTTGTACCAAGTTATATTTAAATCTGACAAAGTATTTTTTAAAAATGCTTTAAAAGCATGTGACAAAGTTATCATGTTTCCAAGAAAAAATTAGGAACATACATACATTTATATATAAACTCGATTATTTATAGTTTTGTTGAGTGGTGTTTTAATAATAAGTTAGTTTTAAATACTTCTAAAAGCGTTTCTGTGATATTTAGTAGTCGTAATGTTGACAGACCTTTAAAATTCTTAATTAATTCTAGTCCTTTATGTTGTGTGCCGTTTACTAAAGTCTTAGGTTTATTTTTAGATAATAATTTAAAATATAGTTACCACGTTGAATTCGTTGTTGCAAAGCTAAATTCTGTTTACCATTTACTTAAAAACTTAAAAAGTTCAATGCGACGAATGTTTTATTGATGTTACACTACAGATGGGCATTCCCTTATCTATCAAATCATATTTTATCATGGGGCCCGAGCACTGAGGTGAAAAGGGTTTTTATTTTACAATAAAAAATTAATTTGTTTAATTTTTAATATTGGCCCAAGGGAAACTTGTAAAAAGGCTTTTATAACAAACAAGATCATAACATTTCCGTCCTTGATTATTTTAGAGTCGTGTAAGCTGGTAAGAAAGTATCCCAACAAATTCAAAACTCACTCCAGCGTGCACAATTTGAACACTAGAAATAAGTTGGATCTGTATCCAATAAAATGTAGAAAATCAGTATTTAAAGCGTCACAATTCAATCTGGCTATAAGTTGTTACAATAAACTACCTCACTCAGTTAGGTCATTTGAAGAGATTAATTCTTTTATTAATGACACAAAACAATTTTTGATAGAAAAAGCATATTATTCATTGCAGGATTTTATTGCATAATATAATCCTATATTATATATTGTGCTTTTTTATATTGTTAGCTATGTTGTTGTGTGTTATGTTTTTTTTATTTAATTATTCGTGTATTTAGTTATACTTTATTTAGTTTTCAAAACCATGTAATTATTCCGTGCTTCAAAAACAATCGAAACATACCAAATAATATATAAAACCTATTACAACAAACAATATCCCTAGAAAGGTAAATATGTGATGGACTAAACACTTAAAGGAACCTTTTTTTAATTGCCTATCATTATTATTATTAAAAAGTTTAAAAGGTTATCAAAATAATAAAATTAATGAGGTTAAATAATTATATTATTCTAGGAAACATTGCATGTGAAATTCTAGGTAATAAATCAAAATAAATGAGACTATGAGATAAAAATATAGAGGAAATAAATTCTCTCAGAGCAAATAGTTAGAAATAAAAACAAATAAAAGTTAATTAAACATTATAAAAATCTAAAGGAATGTAAATTAATAATATCATATAAATGAAGTAGCATATTTTATTAAATAGAGAATAAAATTGCAAAAATGATAAATTGAATAAATAAAGAAAATTCCGATGTAACTACATAAATATTAAAAGGATCTATCAAATAATAATGTTTTACTAGACTCGGGAAGTAAATCATAAAATGATATAATTATAAATTCACTTGTAATATTTTAGTAAAGCTTATACATTATTTTTTAAGTCTTCATTAAGACAATTTGCTTAATGTTAGAAGATATACTAGATGCACATTATGGATGACCCAATGTGTTGAAAACAAGAAGCCTTTGGCATCTTGGCAATTTTCGCAGGGGGGGGGGGGCTTTTTAGGGCCTCTGCACCTTTCTGTGGCCGTTTTCTGGCAAAATTTTTGTTGTCCTATATCAGTTTGTTATACAAATAGATACAACTACCTTTATGTAAGTGGCTTACTGCCACGATATAAATGAATTTCCAAATAATAATAATGCCTGTTTAGAGCCTTGCGACACATGAGGGATAACCCCTGCGGGAATAAAAATATTAACTGTAACCTTATTAATTAATTTTTCCAAATATTTGATATCCATAACGGTACTCATAAATTGTTAACAGATTATCGTATTACGTCAGTTTCCTTGAAACTAAAATGAGATTAAAATATCATATCTTTAATTTGCATATATTTTAATTAATTTTTAATTTTCATCTGATAATGAATACTAATTAAAAACATTTTTTTTAAAAAGTATAAATATCTCTTTGTTGCTCTCCAAAAATGTATGATAGTAATAAGTTAATCGTAAGTTAATGTTTCAGCACCTATAGATACTATAAATATCCAAAAGTTAGTGACTATAAAGATACATGTATTGTGGACTATGTCACCATACTTCCTACTACAGAATCAATTTTAATTTTGCTGTAGAGTCAAACTGGTCGAAGCAGGGATCAAATTAGGAGTTATGTCGGTCTTACCTACAAGATTATTGCTGTTAGGGATCTAATATCATTTCATTTTAGTAGGTTTCCAAAAGAAAACTAAGCTAATGAGAGAAGTTTTTTTTTTTCAAAGAGGGTACTCACTGATTAAGAAAAGAGAGAAATAGATATATAATCGAGTTTATATATAAATGTATGTATGTTCCTAATTTTTTCTTGGAAACACGATAACTTTGTCACATGCTTTTAAAGCATTTTTAAAAAATGCTTTGTCAGATTTAAATATAACTTGGTACAAATTTAACCACGTAAATGTCCTCAAGCCTAATGTTTCTAAAATATATGTGACGTCATTAACCCACACTAATTCCTCAGCACTAATAAAGAGATCATATTTAAATTTAATAATCATAAAGTATTAGGTGAGGTTATTTTTTTAGCAATGAGTAAACAATTAGTTTTAATTAAAAACCGATTTTTAAGCGTGGTATCAAAAATAAGGTTATTACACTGGACCTCACCAGCATTATACCTAGGG
This sequence comes from Microvelia longipes, assembly GCA_018340805.1. Classification (NCBI taxonomy): domain Eukaryota; kingdom Metazoa; phylum Arthropoda; class Insecta; order Hemiptera; family Veliidae; genus Microvelia; species Microvelia longipes. Next base: position 59,588,011 of record JACMZG010001908.1, read on the forward strand.
CATCCATAAAAAGTTTGAAATCACAAGAAAAAGAGACGGAATAATTTAGTGAATTCACAGGTGGGCAGCACAGCTATAAAGAGATTATTCTGCAATATTTGAACAGAACAGAACAGGATATGTCTGTTTGGCTTATTGAATCTCAATTTTTACATAGTACATAGTTTACATAATATTAACATGGTTTTTAAAAAGTTTGAAACTAAAAACTTTTTTTTTATGTATTTGGAACAATAGCTCAGTATTTGCTGTTTATGGTATTTAATTCTATACCATGCTTGTAAAAAAGCTGTCCAAATTATCTTATACCAAGATTTCATGGGTTTACATTTGGCATAGAGAGTTTCAATTTTGGTGCATCTAAAATGTTCCATATAATCTATTTTTTATTTACGATTAATTCTGCTTTTTGTATTTCTTAGCTTTATTTATTTAAAAAAAATATATATATATGAAGGAGAACAATAAATATTGAACCTAAGGGATATTATAGAGGTTATTGCCTAACATATATATATATATATATATATATATATATAATATATATATATATATATATACCAGTAGTGCTAGTCTGATTGAGCTGACACCTGAAAGCTGATTCCTTTATAAAATCATTGTATAAGGAAAACTGACTTTGAAACCAAAAACTCTGCATGTAATTCTGATAAAATCTATAAATAAAATCAAATCATATGGCTTCTAGTACTGTGTCATTTACTTTAATTTATTAACTTGATATTCTAAATGTTTCTTTTGAAGTTTGGGCTTTTTTTTAAATTGAAAATACATTAAAGGATTCATGTGCTTTTATTTCATATTATAAAAAACTTGTCCTAGATAAAAGAACTATTATTAAACCCATTCTGTTTAAAACCTGTTTTTATGAAAGAAACAAACATTTTATTTCCTTGTCTTTAATGTGGATGATTTTTATTTGAACTTAAAGTATCTCATAACTCCCACACTCAGTTTTTTGTTTGGACTTTTTTATTTGTATTTTTATACTTTTGTTATTTTAAATGTGTTAAAGATTACAATTGTTAACATGGATTACTGATAAGCATTAAACACATTTTTCCTATGACTTGCATTTGTTGTACTTCGTTCAAATATGGTAGAGTTAATTTTTTTATAGTACCTGTTCAAATATGGTAGAGTGAATTTTATTTATTGTATTTGTTCAAATATGGCAGAGAAAAATATTTTTATAGTACCTGTTCAAATATAGGGGAGTTAATTATTTTTATAGTACCTGTTCAAATATGGCAGAGTGAATTGTATTTATTGTTCTGGTTCAAATATGGCAGAGAAAATTACTTTTATATTACTTGTTCAAATATAGCAGGGTAAATAGTTTTTACTGTACATGTTCAAATATTGCAGAATGTGTAATTTCTAAGAAATGAAAATATAACACATTTTCTGCCTTACTTCTATTATGAGAGGCTGTATGATCTTCTGGAAGCATCCTCACCCTCCAGGCATAGGAAAACATTGTAGTCTCAAATAAACCCATTAATTCTTTTGTTGAATAATGAATAACTGTGCTTAAAGATAGTCCATACATTTTTTCAATTGACGTTATATTCTCTAATAACATAAAAGGAATCAGCAGGAAATTAAAGAAAAACTGTTCTACTAAGTTAAAAGTGAGGTACCTAATATTTAGGTACTATGGAAAAAATCACACTGTTCTTGGTTTTATTATTCATGACTTACTTGGCAAGCTAATGCAGTAAAAAATAACTAGACTAACCCTGTAATTGAGTTAAGGGGGGGTATTTAGTCCCTGGTGGGTTTAAAATGGTTTGAAGTGGTCCGGGAATATTCATGCTTTGGGAACCCCTGTTTTAGATAATTGGTCTTCTTAAAACTTCAAAATCCTAAAAATAGCAAATTCTTACTCCTCATTTCAAGTAAATTTTAAATTAAATTTAAAATGTATTATATTTTATTATATTATTTACTTTAACACTTCAAGTAATGTTTTACAAGTATCTATTGATTTGGGCTTAGTAAAGTTTTTAGTCAGAAATTTAATTTCATTTTAAATTTATTTATTTACTTAGTTAGACACGTGACGTAAAAAAACATTCAAAATTGTATTATTTTTCAAACTTTTTAATTTTTGTCAATTTAAGAACTGAAGAAGCTCAGGATCCCTGGGCGAAAGCTCTTCGCTAATTTATTTTCAATAAATTTAAAAAAACTAATTAAATATACATAAAATGGTTATTCATATTTTTTAATTAAAACCTCAGTGCAAGAGTATCAAATGGTTTTAATTTAAAATAATTGAGCTTAAATTTTATTTATACCATTAATCACAACTAACTCAAATGTGGTTTTCTAAATGACTTAAATTTATGAAATTAAAAGAAAATTATTGATGATTTCCAAGAAAGGGATTTTCCTGTCTTTGTGAGCAAAATGAAAAATGAAATAATTCTCTCTTTTGCATTCTTTCATTGAATGGTTCTACTGTTATTAAATATAATACTCGGCAGATTTGATTTTTGATTTTTGAATCTTGACTTAGAATAATTTTGTGGTGTATCTTTTGTTTTACTTGAATATCTTCATTTAGTGGTAAATGATTTTTACAAACATAGACCTGAGACCTTTCTTCTAAATATGTCTTTTTTGTGTTTTGTAACTGCTTTATTGTCAATGACAATAAAGAAATTTTTCTAATGAAATGTTATTAATCTGAAATCCTCAATTGATCAATTTTAATTGATTTATTAGAGTGTAATTAAATTTAACATCTGTTAAATAAGTTGCTGTTTCCCACTCTTTCAATTTCATTATTTAGTTAGAAACAAAATAAGATTTGTAGATTTTGTTTCAATCTGTTGACAGCTTATAAAATTGGAGTAAATAGTCGTGAGTTATAAGAATTTGCAATTCTCTTTAACCTTAATGGAGGCCATCATCACTGCAAACCCTAACATACCATACAGCCTAAAAGGCTATGAGCTAATGGCTTGAATTAAAAATGTAATTTCTCTAATTTATTTTGATAAATAAAGCTTTACAAAGAAAAATACAAAATATCTGAAGGGCAAAAAAGAATTATTAATGTAAACAAAACATAGAAATTATAAAAATTCATAACAAAAAAATATCATCAAAATAAACCATTATATGGCTTCTAGTTTGGTTGAAGAATGATAATAAAGCATCATTTTGCAGATTTACTTGTTTGCAAAGTTATTGAAATTTTTATAAAATCGTACTTAACTCTGGTTTTTAAAATAATCAGCCAATTAAATAAAATTAAATATGCTTAGCTGTCAACTGCTCAAATCTACCAAATTAAATTTTTATTTTCCCCTGTATTCTTAGGAGTTGGTTTCTTTATAGTTTTTACTTCATTGTATTTAGTTATTATATTATTATTAATTTTGATTTTTTATATTTTTTTGTTCTTGGTTTTGCACCTGATAATGCATGCTGACAAATCACCTTCTGATCTTATTTTTTCTCATTTATACCCTTCATTCTATTTTTTTCAAAACGATGGCAAAATTTTCCTCTTAATACCAATTTTTGATTTTCTTCATGCATTCATATGGCTCTGCTAAAAATAAATTTATTTTTATAAATTTATTCAGAATACTCAACTTCTAGTTGTAAGTATTTTTTTTTTAAATTGAACATTATTACTTTTTTACTTAGTTTATTTTTTAATCTAGGTACTGTATTTTTATTAATGTATGTTTTTTTTCAATATTTCTTTTCATTAACATGCTTAAATCTTTTTAACGCTTATTAATTGGATCAAATTAAAACGAATTACTAGTGACATTCTCTTATTATTTTATGTTTCATTTCAAGTTATTTTTGATCTATTTATTTTGTGTAATTAAATAAGATTGTAATTATTAACTTAATTGCCAAAGAGATCCGTTTAGGGCTAAATATAATAAGCTTAGAGGGACTTATTTTTGTACTAAATGCTCAACTATTTTTCACAATTATTAAATGATTTTTTTTTATCTTTTTAAATTTAATTTTGCTTAAACGAAACATTTTTTTTGTTTACAAAAGTATTTGCTTTAATAATAGTATGCTAGTACTGGTAGTATAATGGTTATACGATAATTTAGACTTTAATTAATTTTAAAACTTTTAAAAACTATGCATAGAAACAAAAAAAATGTTGATGTCACTATGGAGCGAACAAAACATTCCTGTATACCTTTTAAGATTACCTGTATTGGTAACTCCTCAGCAGGTAACTCAGCTTTGCCTTGTCAGTTAAGGAATGTATTTTAAATTTTGGCTTTGCTTTTCATATTTAAGTCTGTCAGGCCCATAGGGGCGTCATACCCTGGTATGGCATACCTGAAGAGGCAAAACGAAGGACCAGCCCAACCTCAAAACTCAGCGCTAACTTAATCCTAAAATAAGGTAGCCAGACACAAAATTTAAGTTGAGCAAAAGCGATTTATTACATGCAAATAGAGCATACAAGTGAATATTAATTGTTGTGATAAAGAAGTTAAAGAAATAAGCATAAAATACGCAAAGGTTAATAAAATATAAGCTAAATGGCGGAGGTAAGCGCTAGCGTCTACCATGAAGCCCTGCTGGTATAATGACCAGTATAATGAACTGATATGAATAAATAAATATTAAAATAACGATAAAACAAACAAAGAAAAAAATAAACAAGGCACATGCAAAATGGTATGAACTAATATAAATTAAATAACCAAGCATATGCTAAAGCACGTAAAACATAACCAAACCCCAAAGGGGGGAGCGCAATTTAGCTTATACCTAATTAAAGCAAATTCTAACTTAATTAAGCTCATACGATAAATTATTGTACATAAAGTTTGGTAATGATTGAAATGATAAATAATTATTAAAATCGCAAAGTAAACCTAAAATAAAACCTACAATGGTGGCATGCACAACCATAAAACACGTTATTTTACGTGTTTTAAATCTAAGTTTGATAGCGCTAAATTATACATGAAAAATAATGAAAATAATATAAATAAATAAATAATTATGACTAGACGTGAATAGAAATCCTAATAATAGGCGTAAATTATTATTAGTGTAATGTAAGCGTGTATTTACGGCCCTTAAGCGAAGGTGGTGAGCGAGATGGTGAGTGACGATGATTATATGCGGTAATCAGTCCATAAACTGCACAAACTTAATAAATTTAACGTCCCAGTTGTAGCGAAACTGTTCACTTAAGTGGTGTTACAGCGAAACAGCACTTAAAAAATTAAATTAATTAAAACTTAATTAAAATTTGGCATCACATGCACAAAGCCGGCATTTTTGTCACTTACAAAAGATAACGAACTCTTTCGTCATATTTTCGATGGTGATAGTGAGTTACGTCATTTAATTAACAAAATTTAGATGATAATTAACGAGGTTCCATGCTGAAACACTGGTTTCAGCGATAATGATGAGCGATTTGAAGCAAGTTGTGTGAAACAGGTTGGTAACACTGTCGGAAGTTAGCGAAACCTTCCCGAAGGTTACTAGATGAGGTTATTGTTGTGTGATATCGAAGCAGCGTGATTCGATGTGAGCAGATTGTCTGTAGAATATCAATAAAATGAATAAATGTGCTGAGAAATATGATGAACGATGGCTAAAGATGTGGCGGAAGAGAAGAAAAGCTGAAAATAAGGTGTAAAGTGTCTGTGTGTGTTTGTGTAAAACCTAAATTCTTGGATGTGCCAAGTCCAGGTAAAAATCACGACTTTATCTTAAAACTACATAAAAACATAAATGAAACATAAAAGGGGTTCATGTCCAAACATCACCACCTACCAAAATTAGCCTAGGGTAATTTTAAATCAAGTTCAGAAAGCGACTCAGGAGAGTCAGTTTCAGAAGAATGAAGGACGACTACCTTATTTACAGGACGCTTCAGCACAGAGTTAGAAGTCTGGACTGACACTACGCGAACAACGTTGTCAGCTCCTGGATGTGTCTCGATAACTCGACCAGCAGGCCACCGTAATCTCGGGGCGTTGTCGTCTTGAAGAAGGACTAAGTCACCTACGTGTAAATTAGGAACTTGTCGTCTCCATTTTGAGCGTTGTTGCAGCGTGGTGAGATATTCCTTGCGCCAACGTTGCCAAAAGTGTTGCGACTTTTGGTTTATAATCTGCCAACGCGTTAATCGATTTAAGGGTATCTGGCCAAGCGATTTCTCAGGAATAGCGAGCGGAGGACATCCTATGAGAAAATGGCCTGGGGTTAGAAACTCAAGATCCTCTGGGTCAGTTGTAAGGGGACAAAGAGGCCTAGAGTTCAAGATTGATTCGATCTTGATGAGAAGTGTAGCCAGCTCTTCAAAGGTCATGACGTTTTCTCCGTAAGTCGAACGAAGGAGGCGTTTTACTGACTTTACGACTGCTTCCCATAACCCACCGAAGTTTGGAGCATGTGGAGGGTTGAAGGACCATTGCACCTCATGCGATGTGGCGTAGGCTTGCAGTTCATCTTGAGTGGTTCGCTGGTTAATCCACTTGTAGAGTTCAGAGATTTCATTCGCAGCTCCAACGAAGTTCGTGCCATTATCGGACACAAGTTCTTCCGGCAATCCTCGCCTACCAATGAATCTGTCTAGTGCAGCTCTGAAAGCAGGGGTGCAGAGTGAAGAGACCAACTCCAGATGAACAGCTTTAGTGCTTAAGCAAACGAAGACACACAAATATGCTTTCATCGTGGGCGCTTTTCGAAGAGTGGAGGTCTTAATTAAAAACGGTCCAGCAAAGTCGAGTCCTACATTGCGAAAAGGACGGACTTCCTTGAAGCGTGAAGCTGGCAAGTCTCCCATCTGCGGTTGACAAGGTTTGGCGTCAAATATGCGGCATTTGAGGCATTTCTGAGTAAAGTTGCGAACTGTGCTTCGTCCACCGATGATCCAGTATCTGCAACGCAGCGCAGCAAGAAGCAGAGACGGTCCACAATGGAGGTAAGCAGAATGGTAGTGTTTGAGGATAAGTGTCGTTAAATGAGATTTGGCAGGTAAGATGGCAGGATGCTTCGTTGTATCCGGAACGTTAGCATTCTTAAGGCGACCACCTACCTTGAGAATACCATCTCCATCAAGAAAGGGTTGAAGACTTGACAGTTGTTTCGGCGGCGGTGTTTCACTGTCGGGAGATTTGTTGTCAAAGAAGGCATGTCGTTGAACACCGATAATAGCGAATCGAGTTGCTCTTCTTATCTCCTTTACTGAAGGTGCAGCTTTCATATTGACGTCCAGTCCACGCAGCCGATCGATGAAGCGAAGAGCGATAGACAACTTGTTAAGAAGCGTCGGAAGATCAGTAAATTCCTTAATCCAGTCGATGAGAAGTGGAGATGAAGTAGTGGAAAGAAGAGTCTGGCCGACTGAAATCGGTTTCAGTTCAGGTAAGTCTTCCTCTGGAGCGAAGTTACACAACGGCCAGGAAGAAATCATTTAATGCCCAGGGAGGTCCATGGAACCAGAGCTGGTTATCGATGAGCTGAGATGGTAGGAGTCCACGGGAACCGATGTCGCTAGGGTTATCACCAGATGAGACATGGTGCCATTGACCAAGCGAAGTAAGCTCTTTAATTTTAACCACTCTGTTGGCTACGAATGTCTTTAAGCGGAACGACGGAGTTTGGAGCCAAGAGAGGACGACTGTGCTGTCAGAAAAGAAATAATAAGAAGGCAGAACGGGTAGCTTGCTGCAGAACGGAGACAAAGATTCGAACAAACGAGCACCCAATAGCGCAGCACACAATTCCAAGCGGGGAATTGACGTAGCTTTGACTGGAGAAAGTTTGGTTTTCGCGAGAAGGAGGTGCATCTGGCAATCTGTAGCTGAAGCGGAGCGTAAGTATGCTGCTGCACAGTAAGCTCGTTCTGAAGCGTCGACGAAAACCATAATAGTGTATGATGCGTTCGGTGATGTGATCCAACGTGGTATAGTGACGTGAGACAGGAGTGGAAGCTGACTGATGAGACTTCTCCACTGATCAGCGAGATCTTGGGAGAAGGTTTCGTCCCAGGACAAGTTTCTCTTCCAAGCTACCTGGACTACTTCCTTAGCGAGAATCACGACAGGTCCTAAGTAGCCTAGTGGGTCGTAGAATTTAGCCACTGCTGATAGCACAGAGCGTTTAGTGCATGTGTCCACAGGAGGCGCGATAGCGTAAGAGAATGCGTCCTTCTGAGGGTCCCATTGAAGACCGAGTATTTCACAGTGGTTTTGTCATCATTGGACTCTAGGGAAACAGGTTCTTGATGAGGTAAAACAGCAGTCGGATCAGAGTTGCAAAAATCAGAAAGGATGCGAGAGTCATTGGCAGCCCATTTGCCGAGTTCGAAACAACCTTTAGCGAGGAGGTCGGTTACTTGACGTCTGAGTGCTATAACTTTACTTAATTCGTTGTCTCCTGTAGCAATATCGTCGACGTACATGTCGTCTTCTAGCACCGGAACGGCGAGAGGAAACTGATGTCCTTCATCTTCTTTAAGCTGCTGAACGGTACGGAGCGCTAAATACGGAGCAGCTGCTTGACCATATGTGATGGTTTTAAGTTCATATTCCTGAACTTCGTCTGCGGGACTGAAGCGCCAAGAATATGCTGATACTTCCTGTCAGCTGGATGTATCAGTATTTGTCGATACATCTTAACTACATCAGCCGTGAAGACGTATCTGTGGCGTCGGAAGTTAAGAAGTATGGTGACTATGCTTTTCTGGAGTTTAGGACCTACTAGAAGCACCGAGTTTAGCGAACCGGAAGCTGTAGAAGCGGCAGCGTCGAAAACTACTCTTAACTTGATCCCTTCTCCTTCACCCTTTACGACACAATGGTGTGGAATACATACGATACCTGGAGTTTGCGCAATCTCCATATGACCAAGGTCGATATATTCTTGCATAAATTCATGGTACTTGACTCGAAGCAATGAATTTCTCTCTAAGCGACTTTCTAAATGCTGCAAGCGGCGCAGCGACATGCTCTTAGTTCCCGTCATATACGGTCTCTCATCTTTAAATGGCAGCGAACGACGTATTACCATTAGGAAGTCGATAGTGAGTAGTCCGAAAGAGCTCTTCACATTTCTCGTCAGCTGGATCCTTACAGACGACCTGCGGTGGTTCTTCAAGTTCCCAAAAGCGATGGAGTTCTTGCTGAAGTGGATCAGGCTGAGAGTAGCGTGATACGTGAAGACAGGAGAGTGATGAAATTTCAGCTTTGTCCTTAACTCGACCAAGAACGCAGAAGCCAAAAACTGTACCCAGAAGAATAGGCATAGAAGGTGAGATAGTCAGCATTTGACCAGTAAGTATATCACTGAAGAGGTCACAGCCTACCAAGAAATCAATAGGCCGTGGGACCCAAAATTCGGGATCAGCAAGCGGGTAATCCCTAAATTGATGCCACATGTCAGCAGTTGAATAAAACCCTGGAAGCGGTGAGGTGATATTATCCACTACGACGGCAGAAGTCCTGAAGCGAGGACGGGGAGAATCAGCTGATGTCAAAGTACAAAGCGCTCGACCTTGACAGCCAGTGAAAGGAGTAGCTCCTATACCCCATATATCTGTTGATTGTATCAACTTGTAGACCTAGAAGATCAGCGCACCTTCTAGTTATGAATGAGAAGTGGCTCCCGGAATCCAGAACTAAGCGAAAAGGCTGCGGTTGCACTCTTCCTTCGCAGTCTTCAAAGTTACAAAGGGCTGTTCCCAAAAGTACTTCTACCTGATCGGAAGTAACTTTACAAGAGACACCACCTTTGCTCTTAAAAGATGTAGAAGGTTGCTCAGAATTCGACTGGTTCGTAGGAGGCGTTCCACTGGAGTCTGAAGACGTATGCGACGTCCCATGTAACATGCTATGATGCCTACCCTTACAGAATCTGCAACGCCATCTCGAAGAACAAGCATTCGTCTTATGTCCTGTCTGTAAACAGTTTCTACAACCTCTCCAGGATTGCAGGAGCTTCTGGCGATCAGCGACTGAAGCCATAGAGAAGGTTAAACAGTTAACAAGGAGATGCGAGTCCTTGCAAACTGGACAAACGATGTTTTCCGCGGGCTTGTCATTGTCGAAAGGACGAGATCGTTGATCAACATTGGATGGTCGCGAAGACGACGACTTCCCGTACCCAGCGTTGGCGAGGAGAGTTACCGGCTTACTTGAAGATCCATTCTTCTGTTGTTGGTTCCTATAGTTCGAGGCGTTATAGCTGTTAGAGTTATTATAGCGATTCCCTTGAGAACTGTTTTGCTGTTGGTTGTGGGCGACAATCCTAAAGCAAGTTCTGAAGCATTACAGCAAGATCTCAGATAAGAAATAAGTTCGTTGAAGGAAGGAAAATCCTTAGAATTTTGATGCTCGAAAGCTTCTTTTGTTTCCACGTCTAGCGATCGATAAGCTAAATAGAAAAATATAAACTCTTCACGATCAGCGATGGTTAACTTCTTGAAAGCAGCAACATTCTCCGATAACTGAGCAATAAGTTTGTTCAGAACCGCGGCGTTCGGTTTTCCAGAGATGGGCTTCACACTTGTCAGTTGATCCAGATAAGCGGTGGCAAGGAGACGCTTATTATCGTAAGTATCTACGACGGCTTGCCAGGCGATGGTAAAGTTTCCTTCAGTCACCGTTATCTGAGATATAACAGCTAGTGCAGGACCTCGTAAGCACTTCAAAAGATATTTAAATTTCTCTACATCATCCATGTTAGTGTTTATAACCATGCTGGTGAAAGTGTCCTTAAAATGCGGCCATTTTGTGCGATCTTCACCTCCATAAACAGGAAGGTCAAGTGGCGGCAGCTTAGGTTTGTAAGACTGATTAAGAAAGGTTGTATTATGCATAGTTTGTTGAGCTCGCTCAGTTATCTGAATATAATATTGATTTGATTCATTAAAATATCTCTTAGCCTGTTTTCTTTGGTCGTGATCATTTTGAGTGGCCACAGCTGCATCCTGTGGGGTAAGCATATCACACAGATTGATGTATCTCTCTTCGTATTTATTGTAAACATCCTTGATACCTGAGTACATCCCTTTGAAGAGAGGTATTTGACTATCATCAGAAACAGCCTTAAAACCTTGGTCTCTAATATCTCTAAGGTCAACACAAAGAGTTGCTAATTGACGTCTGACAGACACTTCCATGATGGTAAAGCGAAACAGCACAGAAGACAAGAAAACAGGTTACGGAGATTAAAATATTAAATAAAATGTAAAATATAACAATAGAAAACAAAAGGATAATAAGCAGGAAGGATATAAAACAGAAATAATAAAGAACCATGTGCGATGGTCTACGTAATAAGAGTTAAAGATGCGGAGATAAATACAGATGTAAGCAGCAACACGTCTATGCGATGACAATTTAGCTACACATGTTAATTCATCCCGCCACCAGTAACAGCGAACTAAGTCCCAGGCAAGATCAGTGAGCGTACACCACCTACCGTGAACTAAAACCATAAAAAAAATAAACTATAAATAATAAAGAAAACCAAAAAGAATCCAATAAAAATCGAAATAAGGTTCAAAATAATCCCTTGGCTGCAAAGGATAAAATAATCCGGCTCGACTCGGACCAAAATGTCAGGCCCATAGGGGCGTCATACCCTGGTATGGCAAACCTGAAGAGGCAAAACGAAGGACCAGCCCAACCTCAAAACTCAGCGCTAACTTAATCCTAAAATAAGGTAGCCAGACACAAAATTTAAGTTGAGCAAAAGCGATTTATTACATGCAAATAGAGCATACAAGTGAATATTAATTGTTGTGATAAAGAAGTTAAAGAAATAAGCATAAAATACGCAAAGGTTAATAAAATATAAGCTAAATGGCGGAGGTAAGCGCTAGCGTCTACCATGAAGCCCTGCTGGTATAATGACCAGTATAATGAACTGATATGAATAAATAAATATTAAAATAACGATAAAACAAACAAAGAATAAAAAATAAACAAGGCACATGCAAAATGGTATGAACTAATATAAATTAAATAACCAAGCATATGCTAAAGCACGTAAAACATAACCAAACCCCAAAGGGGGGAGCGCAATTTAGCTTATACCTAATTAAAGCAAATTCTAACTTAATTAAGCTCATACGATAAATTATTGTACATAAAGTTTGGTAATGATTGAAATGATAAATAATTATTAAAATCGCAAAGTAAACCTAAAATAAAACCTACAATGGTGGCATGCACAACCATAAAACACGTTATTTTACGTGTTTTAAATCTAAGTTTGATAGCGCTAAATTATACATGAAAAATAATGAAAATAATATAAATAAATAATTATGACTAGACGTGAATAGAAATCCTAATAATAGGCGTAAATTATTATTAGTGTAATGTAAGCGTGTATTTACGGCCCTTAAGCGAAGGTGGTGAGCGAGATGGTGAGTGACGATGATTATATGCGGTAATCAGTCCATAAACTGCACAAACTTAATAAATTTAACGTCCCAGTTGTAGCGAAACTGTTCACTTAAGTGGTGTTACAGCGAAACAGCACTTAAACTAAATTACATTAATTAAAACTTAATTAAAATTTGGCATCACATGCACAAAGCCGGCATTTTTGTCACTTACAAAAGATAACGAACTCTTTCGTCATATTTTCGATGGTGATAGTGAGTTACGTCATTTAATTAACAAAATTTAGATGATAATTAACGAGGTTCCATGCTGAAACACTGGTTTCAGCGATAATGATGAGCGATTTGAAGCAAGTTGTGTGAAACAGGTTGGTAACACTGTCGGAAGTTAGCGAAACCTTCCCGAAGGTTACTAGATGAGGTTATTGTTGTGTGATATCGAAGCAGCGTGATTCGATGTGAGCAGATTGTCTGTAGAATATCAATAAAATGAATAAATGTGCTGAGAAATATGATGAACGATGGCTAAAGATGTGGCGGAAGAGAAGAAAAGCTGAAAATAAGGTGTAAAGTGTCTGTGTGTGTTTGTGTAAAACCTAAATTCTTGGATGTGCCAAGTCCAGGTAAAAATCACGACTTTATCTTAAAACTACATAAAAAACATAAATGAAACATAAAAGGGGTTCATGTCCAAACAAAGTCTTTACTTCTGAACAAAACTTTTCAAAAAAGTTACATTTAGATAGTTAGGGACATGAATATTTCTCCTTAATATTTACTGTTAATTTATCAATGATTCTTTTAATATATATTTTTGCTTTTATAAGTTTCTTACTAAAGTTGCTTCTACTTCCTCTACCATTTAATGCTTTTACTTATCCCAGCCAATTTATTTGCTTTTACTTACCCCAGCCAATTTATTTGCTTTTTCTTACCCCAGCCAATTTATTTTCTTTTACTTACCAGTGCTATATATTTACTTTTATTTCCATATGTCATTTGCTTCAACATATCTTTTAAATTTATTTGCTTTTTATAAATACCCTGCTTTATTATTTATAATTCTTAAATTTCAGGATTCAAGCAGAACATTTCAAAAGGTATTTAGTTTTTAGCTGGTTAAGCAAATTTATGCTTGTTTTGTGTTTTTGTGGGGTTGGGTGTTTTGGTGGTATAAAATGATTTTTGTGTATTTTATAAATCTTTTTTCTTGGTGTCTAATGATACATTTTTAATTAAAAAGTGTGTAGTTATTTATTTCAGTATTATTGTTATTTTTTTTTAAGTTATTATTGATGTAATGTATATTGCAATAAATAAGAATTGTTACAAACACATATTACACACACATAAATAAATATAAAAAAAAAAAAAAAAAAATATTATATATATATATATATATATATATATATATATAATATATATATATATATATATATAAATATATATATATATAATATATATATATATATATATATATATATATATATATATATATATATATATATATATATATATATATATATATATATATATATATATATATATATATATATATATATATATATATATATATATAATATATATATATATATATATATTTATATGCTACTTATGTGTTCACACGGTTTTCGTTAATATTATGAGGCATATTCAACTATAGTAGTACTATTGTATAATATAATGAAGAATTTAAAATTTCTGATATTGCCTTATAATCCAAACTTGACAAATGCCAACACATTTTTAAAATGTTCCCAGCACTCTTGTGTTCTATTGGCTGTTAAATATAACTCAAGTGTAACAACATGTATGACAATGTAATGCACACATTTTAATTATAAATTTTCTAAGTTTATTTTATGTTTTTGCCTTACAAATTTTTAACAAGTAAAGAAATGTATTGATTATGAATTTTTGTGTTTATAAAGTTGCACTGTTGATAAGTTCTAACTGAAATGAACAAAGAAAAGACTATTAATTGGTTCAGAGTGCTTTCAACCTTATGTTTTGCTTCTCTATCTTCTATAGTATTGAGGAAAGCGTTGTAATGAGAAATAATTTTACTATCACTTTTTTCAACAAGTCTTTGTTTTATTATATATAGATCCCAGTAATTGAAGAAACGATTTGTCTTGAAAAAAATATGTATCTGAAATGGTGTATATTTGTAAACTCGCCGTGTGAACACTATACAGGTTAAACTAGAATAAAATTCTCCTTTGATAGAAGAACTGATTATATTTTGGGAAAAATCCAACATGGCATTTCCCAATGCAAAGTATAGCCTTTTAAATGTTCAAAAAATTCCCAAAAACATTTAGTAAAACAATTATTTTAGCACAGGTTGGAATTATTCAGGGTCCAACCAGGCCTTAACCTCATCAATGGTTAACACAATTTTCAAGAAATACTTAAGACTGAAATCTGGAGTGGTGTGTTTTATGTAAATTTATTTTGGAATAAGATAGAGAAGTACAGTTCCATATTTGGATGCTTGTTTTAAAAATGTGCCTTAGCCCAATCTCATTAGACTAATTTTCCTTTGGACATTGGTTGAAAACATAAAATAGACTTATTTCTTGTTTGAAATTTATTTATTCTTTACTTCTTGTCTGGCCAATTAAATTTAAGCAACTGTTGTGTATTTAAAAAAAATTCTACACATTTTTATTTTCAAATTTTGTTACATGCTTTCTCTTCTTAGAGTTCACCGTCTACGTTTGAGGTAAAATTAATAAATCAAAATGTATTACGAAATTTGTTTAACTAATTACAATCATTTTTAATATACCCCCCATTTTTTTGTAATTAATTTACCATCATTTATAATTATTATAAAATTGAATGCATTATATAAATAATTTGTTAACGGTTTTTTGTTTCGGTTTTTTTGTTTTTGTTTGCCTTGCGGAATCTTATCATTTTTTTGTAAACCATTGCGGAAAAATTGTCTAAACCGGACAGATCATACTAACACGTTTTCAAGCCACTCTTCTCCATCCCATGGTTTGTTTCTGTAACCGTTCCAAAGTCTACTATAACAGTGATACTTCCATCCGAATCACATTTGTGAGCATCTTTTGTTATATTTATCCCGTTTCCATGATTTTTGTTTCCTTTCATTCTAGTTTTGATTTTATTAATTTTAAAATTTTGTGTTTTGAGTAAACTGAGTGCTTTATGATTTTAACAGTGTTGATTTTGTTTGTTTCATGTCAGCTTTTTTTATTTATAATTTACTCTAATTACTTTTGAGGATGTTAATAAAATCTGATTTAAGTAATTATAATTATTATTACTCAAGTTAAATGTAATAGAGTAGTAGTATATAATCATTGGCAACCTCATTAGAATGCCTGAACAAATGGTAAATTGTAAATCATTGGCAACCTGATTAGGATGCCTGAACAAATTGTAAATTGTAAATCATTGGCAACCTCATTAGAATGCCTGAACAAATGGTAAATTGTAAATCATTGGCAACCTCATTAGGATGCCTGACAAATTGTAAATCATTGGCACTTAGGATGCCTGAACAAATGGTAAATTTTAAATCATTGGCAACCTCATTAGGATGCCTGAACAAATTGTAAATTGTAAATCATTGGCAACCTCATTAGGATGCCTGAACAAATTGTAAATCATTGGCAACCTCATTAGGATGCCTAAGCAAATGGTAAATTGCCAAAAAAACTAAAAAACAATTTTATTAATTTAAATTATTGCATATTATTAAAGGCTATAAATTATAATAAAATAGTGATTTGGTTAAGAAACCAAAGGCCCCTCATTCTTTATTTACCTAAATAGTATTGCACTTTTTATGGTTTCATTTTCCCCTTTTCCTTTTACTTGTTTTGTTT
This sequence comes from Microvelia longipes, assembly GCA_018340805.1. NCBI lineage: Eukaryota > Metazoa > Arthropoda > Insecta > Hemiptera > Veliidae > Microvelia > Microvelia longipes. Next base: position 59,604,277 of record JACMZG010001908.1, read on the forward strand.
GGTTTTTTATTTCTTGTTTTTGCATGCTTTTGTGTGATTTTACAATTTTAATTTTTAAATTTATTATTTTTTTCTAAGGTCTTTTAAAAATATTTTATGATTTTTATGATTATGTTCTTCTAAAAAATTATTTTATGCATGAATTTCAAATTTTTTCAAGGTCCTTTTACTATCAGAATGTAACCATATGTTTTATGGTTCTTCCACTATAAGAAGATAAAATTTATTTTTGTTTTTCTAGACTCTTGAATTGATTTGAAAGATTATATATAAAAACACTTTGTATCTGTGGTTATGTTTTTAATTTTAGTTTATGTTTTTATTTTTTATTTTAATATTGCCATATTCAAAAATGTTAATTGAAATTGGCCCATTATGTACTTTATGTATAACATTATTATTTGTAATTATTTAAAAAAATACTGAATCTGCTGATAAAATGTATTGTCATGCTTCTTCCTATACTTAAGGGTAATATTACACAATCTAAAAGAATCAGTAACTGTAGAGATAAGATGATATATCATCAATAAAATTAAATTTTCCGTGTTTCACTAAACCACTATTTACACACAATCATATAAGATTGGATTACTAATTTTTTCCACTTAGAAATCTTGTTAATTTCAATTTTGAGGAATGTTTTCAAAAATAATAAAAACGCTAAATTTGCTTAGCTTTTGCGTAGTATGAACTTTCATTGTCTATGGACGAATGATTATTCTTATTTACTTATTTATTGTGGTATTTATTTTCTTACTAACTTAATTGATTAATGTATAGTTAGATACACTTAGAATAATACTAGTATAGAAGTAGCATAGGATCGTAAAAATAATAGGATTCAACTGATTAGATGAAAGTCAGTTCACTGGTGGTCTTATCAGTTCACAACTAAACATTATTCTATAAATGTGTCATGAATTATCAATTAATGAAGAAAGTTCAGAAAAAACAAATATGATAAATTAAAAACCAGCTAGTATTTAATAAAATTTGTCCTAAATAGCAAAAAGATTAACAGATTTCAAGAGAATCTACATTTAGTTGACAAGGAATATTTTATTTTATAATATACTAATATTTATATTAATATTTAATGAATAATCGAGCATTAATTAAAAATATAACTATATAATCCAGCAGCCGGAAGTATTGCCAACTTAGTTATAAGAAATTTGTATATTGTTAGGGTGGCAGCATTACTTAAGACCACCAGTGAACTGGCTTTGATGTTATCAATTATGCTCCTTCTATATATAGTATTATTTATTATAATAATAGTATTATTAGATGCAGCGCATGAATACCACGTTCATTTCTTTTATCATTTACTATGCTATGATATCAGTTTAAATTTATAATTTGTTTTTAAAAGGTGCTCCAAAGTAAGTGGTTGTTTAGTGAATTTCAAATGAAATTTGGTTTCACAGTTACTTAGAGAATTGTGATTTTCAAATTAGCTTGTATTTTTAAAAACTTGAAGAATTATGTTTAATAGACTACATATCTGACTTCCTATTAGAATTATATGTCACAAGTGTGAAGTAAAACGTTTCTTTGTTCTGTAAATTAAAATCGACAAATTTTGTTTATTAATGTAATTGTAAGTGCAAAGTGTGCTTACTTACTCTTATTTAGTCTTATATTTCTTCCGGCCTTTTGAAAATTACTTTTTTAAAATAGGTCTTTAGAAAAGTGGGACTAAGAACTTTTCGATGAGGACATAACTGAATGCATAGAGTTATTAATAAAAGTGCTAGCATAGCTTACCTCATTTTATTGGTACCTTTATACATAGAGATATTATAACTAGAGGAGCCCTATAGATTAAATTGTAACACATCAAAAAAGTAACCTGACCACCTTCGATTATAAATACAATCAAATAATCAGTACAAAATTACATAACTTATATAGGAGAGTGTTAGAAATACAAATTAAGACACAAACAATGTGCGAGCCAAAATCAATTGATTTATTATAACCTTAACTCTCTCTCTCTTAAAGGAGGTTTCAATAAGGTTATACAGAGCCCCTGAGAGCCCCAAAAAGATGTTTCAGGCCTCTCAATGCATGAGATAGGCTATGCCCCTCTAGTATATATCTCTATGCCTCTATAACATCTTTAAAATTATCTAGGACATCTTCAAGGTGTCATCCTGTCCTAAACATCTTTTTGATATGCCAACTCTAATTTATAACATATCTATGACAAGATCTTTGTGATGTTTGATGAATTTTGGTAAATTTATTGGGGGTAATAATTAAATTTGTTGTATTGTGTCTAGGGTGAGCTAGAACAACAGTTACTTCAAGCTAATCCTATTCTAGAAGCCTTTGGTAATGCTAAGACTGTTAAGAATGACAACTCATCTAGATTTGTAAGTATTATTTCATTATTGTAAAAGTTGCCAAATTTCATTTAATGAAAAAATATCTTTGGGCTATCTTTCTGTGTTTTACTACCAAAAGGAGTTCATAGTAATTAGTGACATTTTTTCATGAGTCTTGGGGGGGGGGGGAAGGGGCTGCTGTTAGGTTTCTTTCAGTTTGCTAAACCTTATTTTAAAACAGTCAACTGGCTCTATTAGTGTCAGACTGAAAGTTTAAATGATAAGGAAGACATAATGTATGGCTTCACTTTCTATTGAGAGTTTACTGGTACAACGTTTGAACCAACCAGTCTCTCTTTCATTCCCTCTGGTTAAATTCGTTTACTCCACTTGACCATTATAAGTTGAAGATTTAGGTCTTCAGGTGGTGACCGCGTCAATGTAGATGAAGAATCCAACGTTCATGACAATAACCACGGAAGCCTACACAGTTTATCATTATAAGTTGGCTCCCTACTATCACATTTTTTTTTTTGGTTTAAAAGAGCACAGGGTATAGAACCCATATTGAATAACAGACCATATTGATGTTATTGTTTGAGAAATGTTGACTATATGTTCAAACCATACAACTATTGTACCTGTATACAATCTAAGCTAACCTGATTACTCATATTAGAGGTACCCCTAACCCAATTTTTTTGTTTCAATTTAAACGCTGTTTTATGTGAAAGTTAAATCTAAGTTTACTGTGAGTCAAGTGAATAGCAGAGGCAGTACTCAATCAAAGAAATTTTAAATGGTCTAGTATTTACAATTTTGGCTTACATCATTAATGAAGTAGAATTTTGACCTCTAGTTTGTTTAAATAAAATAAACACATTTATTTGACTAATTAAAGGAATGAAGAAAAGAGTCTCTCCACAAAACAATAATTTATTTAAAGCGCTTTCAACCTAACATGGGGCCATCATCAGAGCCAGATATAACATAAAGAAAAACAAAAACAAAATTCTTTATGTTATATCAGGCACTGATGATGGCCTCATGATAGGTTGAAAGCGCTTTGAATAAATTATTGTTTTGTGGAGAGATTTATTTCTTCTTTCCTTTAATTATGAACAACTTCACTGGTGTTCATTCATCATTTATTTGACCCTCTTATAAGTCTAATTTTAAGATTGGAAATGTAATTTTAGTCCAGGTATTACAATTAACAATTACAACATATATTTATTGAAAAAGAAATTACAGAAATTAAAGGTTTTATTAAATCAAAACCCCTTTCATAATTCCTCCTTCCACGATTAATTTTTTTATGAGATTACGTAGCCTTATTTGTACTATTGATGGATGTGTCTGTTACAATAATGTTATCAAACTTAACAGTTTTCCATTTTGTTAAACAACTGACTCCAAAAGGTGAAGAATAAATACTCTCGTTTTATTGAGAGACAAACATTTTATTTTACTGGTTATTGTTTATTGTTAATATGGTTGGTTTTAATTTTCAGGGTAAATTTATCCGTATTAACTTTGATGCATCTGGCTACATAGCCGGTGCCAATATAGAAACATATTTATTGGAAAAATCAAGAGCTATTAGGCAAGCTAAGGATGAAAGAACATTCCATATATTCTATCAACTCCTTGCCGGAGCCACTCCACAGATGAAGAGTAAGTTTTATTTAAATAAATATTTATTTTAGAGGATCAATGAATGACATAGTTAACTGTAATTGGCTACTTTTCTGGGATGGACAGAAAAAACAGCTGTTAAATATGGATTAGACTGGATTGACCATTTCAGTTGCACCAACCTTGAGGTTATAATGTAGTCGCAGATTTTTAAAATGGTCTTCTCTTAGTTAATCTATTCTTGGGAGTTTAAATTTACCAATTAGTTTTGGTAACTTTGTATTTTGCCTAAATAGAATGATTAAGTTACCGCTTTGGGTAACTTAAAAAATCGAGGGTGGGGTACCTCAGAACTTCTCCTCATCACATCAGATTCGCTACGCTCATCCTCTCTACTACAGACTTACTTTGCTCGTCATCAGATAATAATAAATACGAAGAACTAAGGTGAGCGTTAATGGAGTTCATCTTAATAAAAGAGGAAGAAGTCTCTCCACAAAAATATATTTCTTTATAGCAAAGCGCTTTCAACCTAACAAGAGGTCATCATCAGTGCTAGCCATTGAATAAAGAAGAGGGTGATAGATGAGTCTTACAGATCAGATATCAAAGATAGACTCATCTATCTTTGATATCTGATCTGTAAGACTCTTCTATCACCCTCTTCTTTATTCAACGGCTAGCACTAATGATGACCTCTTGTTAGGTTGAAAGCGTCCTCTTTTATTATTAATAAATACATTATTATCATTCCTGAGGTCGCCTTTGTAGCACTGAGCAAGCTTGATGTTGCATAACTTTTATGATCCAAAAAAAGTTATGGATATACTTGTTGTATTAAAATGAAATTTAGTGTACTTATTTATTTAGGTAAAGGTTTACACTTGTACCAAATTTCAACTCAATTGGATTATTTTCTGATTTTTCACAATTTCTTAAAAAAAGTACACAAGTCATTTGGTAAAAATTGAACTAATGCTGATAATGAGATGAAACTTGGCACATATGTTAGTCTTTTACTTGGTTACATGCATGCCAAATCTCAAATTTATGGCAACATTTTTCCGAGTTTTATGATTTTCCAAGAATTTGGTGAGTCATTTTTGTGGTTTAATGGCATCATAAAAAAATATTTTTCCAAATAGCACAACTAGAGCGGTAGTCTGATTTTTGTACAAAGTTTCATCTCTCTTGCATGAATCCACTGGAAGATACAATGATAACAGATACACTCACTCATACAGACAGACAGACAAGTTAGTATAAACCACTTTGGAGGCCCTTAAAACACCGGAGACGGATGATTCCGGTGACATCCTGGTTTCGGACTTTTTACAAACTCAATATTTTCCTATATACTTACGGTATAAATGAGGAAAAGTAAAAATTTCAGTAGGAGCGTACCATTTTATGGATTTTGAAATTTAAGTCCAATATCACCACATTCCAGTAATGTTTCATTATAGATTATGAAAAAAATTGGGTAAAGGGTACCTCGGAGCTTTTCCTCAGGACATCAGAGTCGCTAAGCTCAACCTTACTACTTTGGAGTCACTTTGCTTGCCCTTATAATATAAAAATTACCAAATTTATACTGCAACATGTCTTTGGGCTCGATTTGCTTGTCCTAAGATAGTAAATACATTTCTTATATTTCCACTGATCACCCATCAAAGTACTGACCTCAGTCAATGCTGCTTAACTTTTATGATTCAACAAAAACTACTATACCCTTATATAACTACTACTATGTTACTATATGCTTGCCGTATTAAAATAAAACTCTGTATACTTATTTATTACATCAAAGGGTATAGTTCAATGGTAACAACACCAACTTCGTTGATATACATACAGATAGACAATTTTATGAAAACCACTCAGGTCTTATAAACATCTGAAACGGATAATTCAGGTGATATCCTGGTTTCTGTTTTTTTGCCAATACAATACTTTTTGTATGTACCTACAGTATAAATGTGGGGAAGTAAAAAAGGTTTTAGTCTACAGTTTCTTGTGGTGTTGTACAAAAATCTATGATGTATGTCTAGCTATAGCTTGGAAAAAAATTATTGGATTGTTGCATCAAAATTCTGGAGATTAAATTTTGTTGAGGTAACTCTCTCATGTTCTAATTTATTTTTTTCTTTGATTATGATTTTAATCCTATATCTTTGGTTTTTGCAGAGGAGTTCATCTTAGAAGAACCTAAAACGTATCCATTCCTATCCGGTGGTTTGATACCTGTTCCTGGTGTTGATGATGCCCAAGAATTCCAAGCTACTGTCCAGGCTATGAATATTATGGGCATGACTCAGGAGGATTTAAGTGGTAATTTATCAAAGCAATTAATGTCTAATTGTCTAATTAGACAATTATTATAATAATAAGATAATTATTTAGATAATAATTAAGATAATTATTATATTTTTGATTGATAAAGCTGTGTATACATTTCTATTTTATTTGATAAATGTTAAGAGACTTATACGGGAAAGTTTGTGACAATGGTTAATTATGAGTAAAATTAGTTGGACGCAATCCATTTTCAATGTTATTTACAATTATCATTTTATACTACCGAGTTTTGCAAAACATGTTTTGCACAATATATTGTGTATGTTTCGGGAGCAGTCATTCATGTTACAATCAACAATGTTTCGGAGCAGGTACTTCTCCCATCATCAGGTGTATTTACAATCAACAATGTTCGGGAGCATGTTTTGCACCATCATCAGGTGTTATTTACAATCAACAATGTTTCGGGAGCAGGTACTTCTCCCATCATCAGGTGTTATTTACAATCAACAATGTTTCGGGAGCAGGTACTTCTCCCATCATCAGGTTTGTCTTAAAATAGACGGTGTGTGATATATGTAGGTTGTCAGGTTAACCTGACTTGGTAGGCAAGTATCAACCACTTAACATAGCACTTTGAAACTTATCTACCTGGGGCAGTCCCGATCTATATGCTCCCAAAACATCATTAATAAGACGCGGTTGAATATCCACGGCCTTCTAGAACATTGGATCACCAACAAACTTTTTTTATAACTTTTTTCAGTAATTAGCCGGATTTGTGATAAATGAAACCTATTTCCGTAATCTGCACGCTCTTTTGGTTAATCTCAAAGAGTATTTACATTCACTCAACGATTTATTTGTAATCTAACTTGGTACATACATAACTACTGTTAGACGTCAATATTTTGTGTAATATTTTGACATGTCATATTTGTTAACATTGACGTCTAACAGTAGTTATGTATATACCAAGTTAGATTAAAAATAAATCGTTGAGTGAATGTAAATACTCTTTGAGATTAACCAAAAGAGGGTGCAGATTACGGAAATAGCTTCATTTATCACAAATCCGGCTAATTACTGAAAATTTTGAAAAAGTTATAAAAAAAGTTTGTTGGTGATCCAATGTTCTAGAAGGCCATGGATATCCGACCGCACCTTATTGTAAATAACATTGACAATGGATTACGTCCAACTAATTTTAGTCATGCTAGTGACTAATTTTAGCACTAATTTCCTTTGGTACACTTCAGCAATTAGTTCCAATAAGTAATATGCAATGTTAAACAAATAAAAACCAGACCTGTCTGGTCTTTGAACCCAGGGGAATAACTAAAGTTTTGAAAAGCAGTGTTCTCTGTTCTTACATCAAAATGAAAACTAAAATACTTAACTGACCCATAGGAATACTTATTTTGTATTTCCTATAATCCCTGTAACCTAACCCTCTATTCTCATGTTTTTCATGATAATTAATTTTATAATTTTAGAAATTAATGAATTAAAATTTTATTAATATGACATACATATGTAAAATTATTATTTATTTGAATGACCTGTACACAAGATATAAAATTATAAATAAAGAGAAACATAAGAGCTTGGTAACAAATTTTATTGTTAAAGCATGTATGGAACTTTGTTTATATTTTGATAAAACTTAAGCAGGCCTGATGACACAAAATTTAAATTAATACATCTGTCAAAGCTAATAAGCCATTAAACCACCTATACTGATTCCTGCAATGAGGTCCAGCCATTCATAAAATTCATATTGTAACCTCCAACTGTGTTTGGTTTGTTTACATTGAATTGAATCACCTTATAACGTCTATTATCTTGGAGACGTCTGACTATCCTGACTAGGGAGTTACAATTATATACGAAGCAAGAGTTGACATTTTCCTCTGTGTTAAACTTCTTGATTGAGCTCTAACAGCCGATGTATTAGATACAAATGTTTATGTTTACCATGTTTATTTACATAGTATTTATATGGTATTTATTTTAAAGTTTAAAATTATAGATATAATCTAACTCAGTGGTTCTCATCCTTTTTTCATTCATTGTCCCCGTCGTAATTTCCGATTGTTCCGTTCGTTGTACCGATTGTTCCAATTCATAATTTTTCTATTAGCCCCCTACCCCTATTAATCTTGGAGGATAGAAGGTACAAATTTTTAAAGTGGATCATGTGTGTGTACATAACATACCAAGGAAGTTTAAAGATGTTGTGAAATGAAAGATGTTTCATTTTAAAGATATCATAAACTATTTCTTATATTTGCAGCATTACTATTTAGCTCCTGAGACAATTAAAAAAAGAAAAGAACCATTCTACAGAAGTCCTTTGTCAATCAAATTAATTAACTTGCTGTAAATATTAAAGAAATATCTTCTCTCTACAGTATTGTTGCAATTATATTATGAAGGGTTCTCGATTTTCCCCTTGAAATTTTAATGAAATGCTTGAGACCAGCGATGATAAGCAACCTGGATTAAGAGCGAAGCAAGCCGAAATTTTGTTTGTTTCTATTTTGAAAAAGCTAATTTTTGATGTAATGCTTTTGGTCATATCATGGATGCTGTTGAGTGAGCCTTTCATTTTTCCTACACTTAGGAATTATGCTATCTGCCTCTTTTCCTTTAAATTAAAAACTATGTTTTCGTTTTTTTTGTTGCTCCTAGCCTCCAGCATTGTCCCGTTATGACTTATTGCCCTCGAGGGGGGAAGGGGAGGGGTATCTCCTTTGTTGAGTACCAATGAAACTTATAGATATTAATATATTATGCAAGTATTATAATTAGTTGGTGGTTAACATAAATCAAATAAAATTTAAAAAAATACTTTTATTGTTTCTCTTACAAAAGTAACTAACAGAGTACAAAAGATACAAAAATAAAAGTATAGTTTAGCATCTCATTCTGTCCCAAAAAGATAGAAAACAATTCTCATTTGAGACAAAATCTTAAGGGTAGAATCTAAAAGGTAGAAGGATTTCTTTTCCTTTCCTCAGCAACAATAATAATAACGTTAGATAATATTTTGATTAGGAAAAATAATAATGAAGACAGGAGTCCGAGTTTTGTTAGATTAATTTATTTCATCAGAGCTTTCGCACAAGCGATGCTTGGCATCCTCAGTGAATCTAATAACAAGTAAACAAAACCATAAACCAATTACAAAAAACAGAAATAAAAAATATGTACCAAACAAGGCAAAAAACAATTCAAAGTATAAAAATCATAGCCCAAACTTACTATAAGTAATAGTTACACCACCACATATGTAAAACAACAGTTAAGAGCTTCAAACTAAATGTTTGTAATTCTTAAATATTTTGATTGTTTGTTTGCAGCTATTCTTAGGGTAGTGAGTTCTGTTATGTTGTTTGGTAATATGCAGTTCAAGCAAGAACGCAACAGTGATCAGGCCACACTACCTGATAACACTGTTGCTCAGAAAATAGCTCACCTGCTTGGTCTGTCCATAACTGATATGACCAAAGCTTTTCTCAAACCTAGAATCAAAGTAGGAAGGGACTTTGTTACCAAGGCACAGACTAAGGAGCAAGTAAGTATTTTTTTATTTTATTATAGTAGTACTTGTAAGTTGAGAGTGGGAGACACATTTGTTCTGCACCAGGCGAGTAAGTCCAACTTTTAGGCCCTTTTTATTTGCTTTTTTTAAGCAAGAGCATTCATATGAAGGGCTCCACTCTGGATAGGCAGACTATGCTTTTTCTTTATAATTTAAGATATATTTTCTGAACGATTTGGTTTGAAGTAGTACAAAATGAGTCACATTTTTTAGGCCTGGCTTATGATTTAACATGATTTATTAGCCTCTTATTTTGAGAAATGTATAACAATTAGTTAAAATTAACTTTAAACAATTTACTATTTTGGGCTTATTTTATGTGTGCTTTTGATTTATAAATATAATTTGACTCCATTCATTTTAGGTTGAGTTTGCAGTTGAAGCTATTTCGAAAGCTTGTTACGAAAGAATGTTTAGGTGGCTTGTAAATAGGATCAATCGCTCGTTAGATAGGACTAAAAGACAAGGTGCATCTTTTATTGGAATACTTGATATGGCTGGTTTTGAAATTTTTGATGTAAGTTTGACCTTTATTTTATTGTAGAACAATAGTTTTTTGACTGATGTAATTTTGAATATTATGAAAGGTAGACAGTTTACAAACTGCTTTCTTCAATCCGTTCATTGTTCTTAACCTTTATTGCTCTTGAAATTGGGAGCTATTAAGACAGTGTATAATGTTAAGTTTATTGACTAGTTTTTACTCCCAAGGGAGTAAAAAGTTACATCCCCCCTCCCCCTTTCATGGCCCCAACCTCATAAGCTTATTTTTCTTCAAAAATTCACTAAAATAAAATACAACTAAATGTATGAAAATAATAATTTAGTCTAGAGATAAAATCTTGTATGCACCTTGGGAGTAAAATACTATTTTCCTCTTCCAGTTAACTCCTTGGCTTTGCCTTGAGAGTTAATAGTCAAAACTCTCTCGGCTACACCTTGGGAGTTAAACACATAAATCCCTCAAATTCGCATCAGAAGTTAAATGCTTTGGTTCCCTCAGCTTCCGCCTGAAGAACCAACACATTTCTTAGGGAAATAATAGTGTCATTTACTCCCTTGGTGCATAAATAACTATTGTAGTCTTTTAGGTTAAAGTAGAGGAAAAACAAAATATAACTAAACAAGTGCAAAGTCACTATAAATAAAGTTCTGTTAAACAAATTTTTAAAGTAAAAAAAAGAAGATTAGTAACTATAGAGTGGTTGGTATCTATGAGACCCTTTTTGTAATGAAAGTAGTATAAAACTTTAGGCAAAAGGATTAGATATCTACTAAATAAAATCAGATATCCAGTGGTGCTATCTAAGACAATTCTAAAGCTATAGAAGTGAATTCATCAGATCTTTATGTTAAGCTGATGTATCGGCACCATTTACTGAGCTTTGTGGGTTATTATCCATAACCCTTCAAACTTTATCTACAAATCATCGGAAGAAGTAACAATTCTTTCATCTCTAAGTTGTTACTGTTTCAGTTAAACAGTTTTGAGCAGCTTTGTATTAACTATACGAACGAGAAGCTGCAGCAACTTTTCAACCACACTATGTTCATATTGGAGCAGGAGGAATACCAACGTGAGGGTATAGAATGGAAGTTTATTGATTTCGGACTTGATTTACAACCAACTATTGATTTAATCGACAAGGTGAGCTAACTTTTATCAGAAATCTTTTATATGCTAAATTGTGTTTTTTTTTAAATAACACATTTAAAATATATTTTTTTAAAATTATCTTTAAAATTAATTATAATGGAATTAATTGTATTTTAATAACAAAATTAATTTTGGTTAAATTAAACTTTATAAAAATAATATAAAATTATTGACCAAACTATTTAAACTAGATAATTTTATGAGGAAGTGGTCAGATAGGTAAGTTTATAAAAATATTATGCACATTATAATCTGAGATCCTAGGGGTGTTTTTCAACCTGAGGAGCTGTAGACTCAATGTCAACACAAAATCAGCTATATGATTTAGAGTCCATAGAGTTCAGTTGGTAGTAAAACCATTGGTATATGGTTCTATTGATGGTCCCGGCAACATAGTAAATTATCATTATTTTTAACCAAACAGAATGTATCTTTTGTAAAAGATTGTGAAAAAATTATTGTAGTTCTTATTTATTGTAATTTGAACTTACCTTTCTTCGAGGAAAAATAATAATGAAGATAGCAGTCCGAGTTTTGTTAGATTAATTTATTACATCAAAGCTTTCGCACAAGCGATGCTTGGCATCCTCAGTGAATCTAATAACAAGTAAACAAAAAATAATAATGAAGACAGCAGTCCGAGTTTTTGTTAGTTTAATTTATTACATCGAAAGCTTTCGCACAAGGGATGCTTGGCTGAGGATGCTTGGCATCCTCAGTGAATCTAATAACAAGTAAACAAAACCATAAACCAATTACAAAAGAACAGAAATAAAAATATACATACCAAACAAGGGAAAAACATTTCAAAACAAATGCAAGTTAATATTAAAAAATCATAGCCCAAACTTACAATGAGTAATATAGTTACACCACCACATATGTAAAACAACAGTTAAGAGCTTCAAACCAAAAAGTTAATATTAAAAAAGTAAGTAAAACAGACAAAACATTACAACAATTAAGAAAAGAAAAATCTCTAAACTATCAAAACTAATGATTAGTTAGCCACTGATTAAAACCGAGCTTTTAATTTTGGACTGATATCTTCTTTTATTCCTTTTGATTCTAATATTGATTCCCTGCCCATTATTTTTGTTTAGTGTAGAGTGTTTAAAAGCCCACAGAGATTTTAAAGGCTTAGAAATGTTCAAGGAAATTCATCTTTATTTCTATTATAAGGCGCGGTCGAATATCCACGGCCTTCTAGAACATTGGATCACCAACAAACTTTTTTTTTCAAAATTTTCAGTAATTAGCCGGATTTGTAATAAATGAAGCCTCTTTCCGTAATATGCACGCTCTTTTGGTTAATCTCAAAGAGTATTTACATTCACTCAAAGATTTATTTTTAATCTAACTTGGTACATACATAACTACTGTTAGACGTCAATGTTAACAAATATGACATGTCAAAATATAACACAAAATATTGATGTCTAACAGTAGTTATGTATGTACCAAGTTAGATTAAAAATAAATCGTTGAGTGAATGTAAATACTCTTTGAGATTAACCAAAAGAGCGTGCAGATTACGGAAATAGGCTTCATTTATCACAAATCCGGCTAATTACTGAAAAACGGCTAAATTTTGAAAAAAAAGTTATAAAAAAAGTTTGTTGGTGATCCAATGTTCTAGAAAGCCGTGGATATTCGACCGCGCCTTATTAATGTTATTTACATTTTTAGCAAATTTCCCAAAGAAAAACGTTTTTATCTATTTTTGATTAATTGTTCTTATTAAAGTTCTTGTTGTTATTAAAACATTTCTATCTCCGCTGGCTTAAAATACAATAGATAGTAAGTACCACAATGAATTAACATCAACATTTTATATTTTGTTCTCAAATAGTTTAATCTTACCAATTTTATTCCTGCTGGTAATATTCATCGCTATGTATTTAATTTTTGTGTTTCCATTTTTATTCATTACATGATTTTATTGAAATTAATGTTGTTTTTACCCAAACCAAGGTGATTTGAGTTGATAATTTGTGGTTATTTATGATCAAAATTTAGGTCCAGTTACTATTTATTTACTTAGATAAATATATTTAAAAGGTAATTTAGTCAAATGTAATATAATATTACATTGTTATTACGATGTAATAAATTACATTTATTATACTTGTAAATAATTACCTAAAAATAATTTATACATTATTCACCTTTACATATCATAAACATACTCATTAGTTGTTTTGATAGAGATTTTATGGTATAGACTCACTATGATGTTTAGTAAAAAACGCACTAGACTAGAATTAAAAACAATTATTATATTGTCAACCACAATAGTATAAAACAATTATAACTGACCATTTTCGACTTTACGTCATCATCAGAGCTCTGTAAACAGCTGTGTGTTTTTTTTATTAAATATCATGATAAACATACTCATATGCTATTTCTCATTTAAGTTTTATATTCACTAGTTTTTGTACTTTTTAAAATATATTATGCGTAAGGATCTACTATAAGACATTTTTATTTATCACAATTTTTTGATAATGAGCATATTTTGAATTATTTATCTTTTGCTACTTTCTTTTTATGTTTATTTAAAATTGTATTGATAATAAATGCCATGTTGTGATAGTTTTAAAGCAAGTAATGTGGTTGGTATTGTCAGAAATGCCTTATAGATAGTAGATTGCCTTATAGATTTCAATAATAGCCATAAGAAGAAATCATTTTCTATCACCTATACTAGGAGGGAGAGGCATATTAATTACTAAACATAATTATACTAATTTTGCTCATTTAAGCTCCTACACAAAGCCACTATAAGAAATCGGGTATGAGGTACCTTGGAACATTTTCTCACAGTTTAAGACTTACTTCACAATGACTTAAATATGCTATGCTTTATGTATTACGCTTTCTGGAAAAATGTGTGGTATAAACATACAGTAGAAAATTTAGTACAGTAAAAAACATTAAAAGTTATTAGTTGTCAAAACGGTAAAAAAAAATAAAAGTTTTAAGTTGTCGAAGTCTGAAAAATCAAAATAAAAATTTTAGTGGATAGACTCGGCACTTGTTGATGTATGTGTGTCAAGTTTTAACTTGATTCTCAATTTTTAATGAATTTTTAAAATATTTGATGACTCAGAAAATTAATTTAACTCAGTTTAAAAATGTTTATCTTCCGGACACCACAACTGGACCTTATGTCTGATAATTGTGCCAGGTTTACCTCTCTAGCATAAAAACAGCAGGAGTCATGGATGACACACACACAGCAAGATGAACACCATTAAAACGTCATTAAAGTCCCTCATTTATCTTGAAAACCTCGGATTTCAAAATTTTAGAGTGAAAACATCTTCAGTACAACACCTGTTGCAGTAGGTGAGGAAAATTAAAAATGTGGGAAAATAGTGGCTGAATATATAATTGTATAAATTGATTTGTTCTACTTTTTGTTGAGAACACGGGCCAGACTGGGCCGCTTTTTTACGATTTTCAAAAAAAAAATTTCTAAAAATTCCATGCATGATAATGATAATGAGTGCATCTCATTGCATTTTCTGTGTAACAAATATTTTATACTTGTCGCACTTCATTTAAATATTATCTTTATTGTGTTATTTTTTTGATATTTCTATTTTTTTAAAGAATTTGCATATTTTATCAGTTAGTTACATTTGCTTTGTGCATTTTCTTCTTTCTACTACTATCTACTTTTTCTATTTTATAATTCATAATATTTTTTATCAATTTCAAAATTTTAATTTAAAAAATAACATTTGATAAAGATGCATTTTTTTTATAAATATTGTTTTTATTCATAAATATATTTCACATATAAACCTTTTACAAGAAGAAAGATAGAAATATTTACAAAAATACAGTGAAATCCCACAAGGATTGACCCTTGAATGGAAACATCTTTTATCCACTATGTATTCTGGCGGTTAATGGAACAACAAAATATTAATTTATTAAGACTCATTTAGTATTTTAAGTAAAAGAAAGAGTAAAAAAAAATTAGAACAAAACAATATAATAAAGTATCGTTTAAGAGTTATTCCATTCTTCTCAAAGATTAATACAATTTTTTTTGAAAAGCAGAAATAAATGAAATAAAAACTAACTAGTTAATTTAAATAAAACAATTTTTTATATTGTATTAATTACCTAACTACCGAGTCCGGTAGCTCAGTGGTAGAGCGCTCGCCTTTCGACCTGGAGGTCGAGGGTTCAAATCCAGCCGGGGGAGGACCTCACTATGAGGTTATCCCTTGTACCATACACTCGGGAGGTCTTGAATTCAAGGCCGGCCAACCCAGCCAAGGTTTTACGTGGTTTCCTTGGCTACTAATACGCAAATGCGGGGTTGGATCTAGTTTCACCTGAGACAAGTCTGGATCCATGTTTCCGTTGTCTCCAGCTCACGAAAAGTTAATGTTCTGCGGGCTGGGGGAGATGAAGGTCGGAAAGATATACTGAGTCTTTGTATGTCCGAAAACTAAGTCAGTGAAAGTGATGGCGGCGACACGAGTAACGTAAGTGACTAGGAACAAAGTGCTCGGTTCTTGAAGACAGACGTCTCCTAATGGCACTGCGGAGCTTTGACTTTCAGGTCAGGGCTATAGAATGAGTTTGTACACGCTGACATCTGGGTGCTAGAGTTCTTTGTCAGGTGGCGCTGGACTGGCCAGAGCGGTGAGCCTAGCTAGAGTCTGGTGATGCTAGTGGAACTGATGAGATTGGCGAGACTGGAAGGACGAGGTCAAGTGAGACTAATGTGATCAGAGGAGCTATTAAGACTAGATGAAACAAGCACACAGTGAACTAGTAGTCGGCGCTAGCCAGAGCGGTGAGCCTAGCCCAGAGTCTAGCTGGTCTAGATGAACTAGGCACACTGTGAACTGGTCGCAGATACTAGCCAGAGCAGTGAGTTTGGATAGAGTCTGGTTGGGCTGGATGAACTAGACACACTGTGAACCGGTTACATGTGCTACCATGTACGGAGAGGGTGCTTCCTAGATGATTGGATGTGTGTACAAACTCAGGGGTTAATTAGTTGAGTGAGATTTGAGTGAGGGGAAAACGCTAAATGACCCTACGGGTTAAAAGCGTTAAAAAAAAAAAAAAAAAAAAAATACCTAACTATTACAAACATATATGTTATAAATAATTTGTATTGTCATTTTAAATGCATTTCTTGTTACTGCAAGAGTTAGTTTCATAATTTATATTTTTTACTTTTATTTCTATTTACATAAAAAATTACAATAAATTAAATTAAACTTATTAAATAACATTATTTTGTTATGAAATTGTGCACTTAAATGGTGTAAATAAATATCCTTTCTTTATAATTTTTTGTTTTCAATGTTTTTTAAACTGATAAACTGTAATTATCGAGATTATAACTTATTTTTGTGCTAAATATTTTTTTTTTCTTTACAGCCTATGGGTATAATGGCTCTTTTAGATGAAGAATGTTGGTTTCCTAAGGCAACAGATAAATCATTCGTAGAGAAATTAGTATCTGCTCACAATATTCATCCGAAATTTATGAAAACTGATTTTAGAGGAGTCGCCGATTTTGCTATTGTTCATTATGCTGGCAAGGTAACATCAAATTAATTGATATTATTTAAGAGATTTTGTACTTAGTGAAAATATTTTGCATAGTGTCAGTTTACAAATTAAGAAAGTGTAACAATTAATAGAAATGTCTCAAAATGAAAAGATAATTTAATTTACAGGTATGCAAGTTAATATGCATATCTTAGGATGTAGTTATCAATATAGAAAATTTTCTTTGGCTTTAAATTACTTTTTTTCCATCAAACTTAAAATTATTCTGTGTACTTATGGTACCTGATAATGAGAAGTTAAGCCTATGCTCAATTAACCCTAAAAACTACTTTTGATGATTTCATTAATAGGATTTTTTGAATTTATGTTAATATTCTTTCTTAAATAAGTTAACAAGTTTCATAACCATATTTTAATAAATGTGACTTTATTTTTGATTAGAACTAAGCAATCATACTACCTCTGTTATTACTTTTTACTTCTAGGAAAAATAATGATGACTTCAGTCTGATTAAAATATTTTGTTAATTTACATTAAACAGTCATTACTTTTGGCATGAAAATAGCTTTTTAAATAGAAGCAGCTGCTGGCGTCCAAATTTGAAAAGAAAAAAAATACCTACAGGTACTTGGGTGATGTCACAGGATAACCCTAGTTCCCCCCCTCCCCGGTGGGCGTGCTTTAAACACACTAACCATTTAAAAATCATTTCACTTTTGCTCTGAACTTAGTTTCATTTGTGTCAAGATTTCCCATAATTCTATTTTTTCCTTGTTATTGCTATTCCTGTATATTGTGTTGTGGTTTACCTCATAACATCAGCTACTTTCTGCACATAACACACTGATTATTTGATCTCAAAGTTTATGCTTATTGCGTCACAAATTAAGAAATCAATAATTATGTGTGCTGCCTCTGAAATGAATATATAAGATATCGTCATGTTAAAAACAGTAACTTGTTAGCATCTTGCATGTTCTGCGAGCCGGCTTGCTTTGCGGATTCACCTCTCTAGGGACAATTAACGATGTAAACAATATTAACATCAAGACCAAATTTTGTCAGTATATTATTACTTTCTTTTCTGTGCTAAGTTATCACGAAGGGAAAGTTTCATTGAAATACAATAAGTTATCATTTTAGAAAAAACTTAAAATAAACTTGAATCAATGATGTAGCTTGATTAAACTTTATGATTTTATTGAATTGTGGTGATAACTTGATTTAAAAATCTAAATTAAGAAGATACGTCATTCTTAAAAGGGATACATAAAGAATATTGTATTGACCATCTTTGAATTCTTTGATACTTCGTAAAGTAGATCTTATAGTTCTGGTTAAAAAAATCCCTAAAAATGTTGTGAAATATTCTTTGACTTACAGATTTATGCATGAATTCCTTTTATTTAATCTGTTAATGTATTATTGTGTAGGTTGATTATTCAGCTAGTCAGTGGTTGATGAAGAACATGGATCCTTTAAATGAGAATGTTGTTCAGCTACTACAGTCATCTACGGATCCTTTCATCTGTCTGATATGGAAGGATGCTGAGATTGTAGGCATGGCTCACCAGGCCCTCAGCGATACACAGTTTGGTGCAAGGACAAGGTATCTTATTAACTTTGAGATAAAACTATTTTCCTTGCAAATTTGCTTATTGGCCAGATTTTTTCATTAGAACAATTAATCCTTGCAATATGAAAAGTTTGCTTAGTATATTGCTGTAGCCTTAAATGTAAGACCACAACAATAGGCCCGGCTTAAATATATTTACCTTATGCTGTGTGGTTAAATGTAATTACCTGATCAATATAAAACTGCTTAGCTGAGCATGAACAAATTAATTACACAAAAGTTCTTTTTTTTTACTTTTTTTTATTATAAACACTATAAAAAAATAGTTATTTATGCAACAAGGGATGAAAGTAAGTTTTACAGCTCAAGTTAAAGTTTCGTCCTAAGGCAGCGCCGAAGGAGGAAACTTCATTAGCTCACGAGGCCGGTAGGCCGAGGGAGATAAACTAGTTAGCTCTCGAGGCTTGCCGAGGGAGTTAACTAACATTTTGGCTCCCGAGGCTTGACGAGGGAGATAATACGAGAGCTAAAAACTTTCATCCCTTGTTGCGTATTAAATTTTATCTAAGACTAGAGAACTAATACTAACAACTATTAATATATTCTTCAGCTCCTTAATTGTTATTGTGTTAGTGTAGTTTATTCTTACCATGTCAATTATTCTGATGAAGAGAGAATAAAGCCACTATCTTCACATTATTTTATTGTAAGCTGTCAATAGAATAATGTGTAATACTATATTTGTAATTTAAACATTAGCGTGTGTACATTGTATATTCTACCCGTAGTACCAACATAACACCAAATCCTAAAAATTTCCTAAAATTCCTAAAAATTTTACTAAAAAATTGTGTCAAGTTGGCAACACTTTCACTTTTCCTCTCTAGGGAGTAAAATTACATTTACAGTGAGAGGTAACAAGACTGTAAGTAGAACTTACAATACAAGGAGTAGATAAAGGGCATTTATGTATTTAATTTGTTTTATTTTTTGTGTATTTTCAACTTCACCATTTTATGTTTAAAGGAAAGGTATGTTCCGTACTGTGAGTCAGCTCTACAAAGAACAACTAGCTAAACTAATGATAACATTGAGAAATACAAACCCTAACTTCGTACGTTGTATAATTCCAAATCATGAGAAGAGAGCTGGTAAGATAGATGCACCTCTGGTTTTGGACCAACTCAGGTGTAATGGTGTTCTGGAAGGTATCAGGATCTGCAGGCAAGGCTTCCCCAATAGAATCCCATTCCAGGTTTGTGCCTACTTTTATGTAGAATAAGTAAACATATGTAGAGTGAGAATATGTAATATGTGGAATATCATCGTCGGCTTAAGGCGATCCTGCAAAGAGGGGGGGGGGGTAAAAATCACTTAAATGGAAATATCTCCGGTAATTAAATAAACTATTACCAGCATGTATCTATATATAATTGAAATCATAAATTTCTCATAGTTCAAAGTTGAAAAAATACAGTGCAGACGGCAACAACATCAATATCTAAAACTTTTTATATTTTGACCACATATGCAGCGATGCCATGTAAATACCACGTATCTATAAGTGTGATTTAGATAAGTGTTATGATTTTTTGTAAATAACCAGTGCTCTATCAAGTTTTGTAAAAATAATTAACGTAGTTAGATTCATCTTGAGGAGAGCTTTCCAACGATACAATTACTCATTTTGGCAAAGATTGCAGATAAGCAGTGATGTTAAGGGGATCCCGCAAAGAGTGGGGGTAAAAATCAATTAAACGGAAATATCTCTGGTTCTAAGCAAAATATCAAAATTCTAAGACGGTACTTCACTTCTAATTTTTATTCTGCACATTTTAAGACTCATTTCAACCTTCTGGAGCAAAAAACAGTGGTGCAATTTGAGAACTAAAATTTTTAAAGTAGTTCTCAAATTGCGCCACTGTTGTTTGCTCCAGAAGGTTGAAATGAGTCTTAAAATGTGCAGAATAAAAATTAGAAGTGAAGTACCGTCTTAGAATTTTGATATTTTGCTTAGAACCAGAGATATTTCCGTTTAATTGATTTTTACCCCCACTCTTTGCGGGATCCCCTTAACATCACTGCTTATCTGCAATCTTTGCCAAAATGAGTAATTGTATCGTTGGAAAGCTCTCCTCAAGATGAATCTAACTACGTTAATTATTTTTACAAAACTTGATAGAGCACTGGTTATTTACAAAAAATCATAACACTTATCTAAATCACACTTATAGATACGTGGTATTTACATGGCATCGCTGCATATGTGGTCAAAATATAAAAAGTTTTAGATATTGATGTTGTTGCCGTCTGCACTGTATTTTTTCAACTTTGAACTATGAGAAGTTTATGATTTCAATTATATATAGATACATGCTGGTAATAGTTTATTTAATTTACACATTAATAAAGTCTTACAATGAAATAATGATATATTTTACTTGTTATAAGATAAATAACATGGTGGTATTGGTAATGAGTTTTTTAATAAAATGTTTTGGCAGTTTTGGATAGCTCCTCCTGAAAAGTTAGGGTTTTTGTAATCAACGATATGTAATATGTAGAGTGAGGAGTTCAATTACAAGCGAATGAACGAATCAAAAGTCTTTCCACGAAGCAAATATCAAGGCATATCAACAGTCAACCTGTACTTTAGAATGTTTAGATAGACTTACTGGATCTAGCTCAATGGATTTATTGTACAGTTAATTAAAGAGTTTTATATTTGTTTTGGTTTTAGAACCTTCTTAATTTTTTTCACATTCCTTTTAAAGTCTTTTTGTCTAATTTTCATTAGAAAATGACACTTATGAGGTTATTTTTTTATTTTATCTGTATATACATATATATTTTTTTATTTTAGGAATTCAGGCAAAGATATGAACTTCTAACTCCTGGAGTTATACCTAAAGGTTTTATGGATGGTAAGAAAGCTTGTGAAAAGATGATAGATTCATTAGAATTAGATTCTAACCTCTACAGGATAGGTCAAAGTAAAATATTCTTCAGGGCTGGAGTGCTGGCTCATCTTGAAGAGGAAAGGGACTACAAGATAACCGATCTTATTGTTAATTTCCAAGTGAGTGTGTTTTGTTTGTAGATTTTTCTGATATTTTGAAGCTTAGAAAATATCAGAAAAATTATTAAAATTATTATTAAATTTATAAATTATTATTTATAATTAATTATTATAAATTATTAATTATTTATTAAATTTATTAAAATATTTTTTAAAATTATTTAAATTAACTAATAATGTAGAATTTTGCTTCCCTGCCTTCTAAAAGGAGGGTGAAGAATTGCATTAGAGATAAAACCCTACAACCACTTTATTTATCAAATGCTGAATTCCTCCGCTTCTAAAAATCCAAAAACAATGAGAAAAATTGGTGTCACTATGTATTTATGTTTGGGTGTGCACATTACTTGTAAACACACTACAGCTCAAATGGCTGATCAAACTTTGATGAAATTTGGTTTAAAACTCAAATGGAACTGATTAATAGAACGAAAGAATAAAAAGTCTCTCCACAGTTATAGATTTTATCAAAAGTAAAGCAGAGCGCTTTCGACCTAACAAGAGGTCATCATCAGTGCCTATTAAACAAATAAGACATAAAATGTCAAAACAAACTTATACATAAAATTAAAAAATTATACTAAAGAAAACAGATAAATTACAGAAATGGAGTGATAAATAAAATAAAAATAAATGCATAAAATATAAATAAATTAATTAATTAAAAATGATTAATCTATTTATTTTTATTTTATGCATTTATTTTTATTTATTATTTTATTTATCACTCCATTTCTGTAATTTATCTGTTTTCTTTGGTAGAATTTTGTAATTTTATGTATAAGTTTGTTTTGACATTTTTGTCTTATTTGTTTAATAGGCACTGATGATGACCTCTTGTTAGGTCGAAAGCGCTCTGCTTTAGTTTTAATAAAATCTATAACTGTGGAGAGACTTTTTATTCTTTCGTTCTGTTACGATGGACTCCATTTATGCTCATTCTCAAACATCTGGAACTGATTAAATTTTGGGGTTAATCCATCACGGCTGCGTTGGACACATACCACCCAAAGAAGTGCTTGTCAATCTTTTAAAAAAAAGTTATGAATAAATATTTTTTTGATAAATAGATAGTGTTTCTAATGATGTTTTGAAGTTTTTGGGTTGAAAGAAACCTTAACTACATCCCTCACTAGTATAGTCAAGATGAATGAATGTGCACATTTCTTGTGATGTAGAGTGTTTACTCTACAGCTCATATTGTTAATCAATGTTAGTAAAACTTGGCATAAAAATCAAGTCCTGTTAGAGGAAAGAATTATCTATGATAATGCCAACTCTGCAGCAAATTGCATCACATTAAACTTTAAAAAATGTTAAATATAAACTCTTTCTAATGATGTTTTGAAGTTTTTTAATACAAAGAGGCCTCAACCACATCTGTGGCTAGAACATTTCTCGAGATATTTATATAAATGGTTGAGCAAAGTTTTGTAAACACTCCTGCTTACATAATAATAATATGACAATATAAGCTATAATTTTAAACTCATAAGCAGGGAAATCTCGTTACGATGATATTATTTTAAAAATAATTTTAAGAAGAAAAAGATGTCAAAATGGCATAATGGGGTAAAATGTTATAGATGGGAAAAATAGTCTTTTTTACCACGTTTCTTTTAATTTTGTGTTAGCCCATCTGAAATTTTCTATCTGGCATATTAATTAAAGAACATGATTTATCATGGGTTTTACTTGCCATAATGGTTGTCTTTCAGTACAATTAAGTTTTGATTGTCATAATATAATAAAATAAAACACATCATTATTCTAATTCATTATTAAGAAAATGAAAATGAAAAATCATATGTAATAATTAAATTAGGTTTTTTCATTGAGCTCTACAATAAATTAGGTTTAATGCATATTTTTAGTTTGATAAGTTAGTAATTATTTGTCTAATTTTATTGTTTAATTATCATTAAATTTAATTACTATTAGTGGAATTGTATTATGCAAATTACTGAAGTAATATTTATGTTTATTTTGTTTTGTAGGCTTTTTGCAGAGGTTTCTTGGCTAGGAAGAATTACATGAAAAGAATGCAGCAGTTAAATGCAATTAGGATTATTCAGAGGAATTGCTCCGCTTATCTGAAACTTAGAAATTGGCAGTGGTGGCGTCTTTATACTAAGGTACTGGCAAATATTTTTGTAAAAAACATTAAGTTGATTACATTGAGTTCTTTAATAAACCTAAGTTCTTTTGTTGTAAATTTAGTAAGTTAATGAAGTAATTTAGTTTTATTGGTAGTATAATGAAGTAATTTAATTATATCGATAGAATAATGGTATAATTTGGAGGATGAGGTTGTTAGGTAAGCATTAAATTTAAACATTGTACTTTATGTAACCAGCAGGAAAATGGAATTTCACTGACTAGTGAAATATGCTTTCAATTTTACTTTCGGGTTTGGCTCCGAGCCAAAGCCGAGCATGTAATTTACAGTTTGATTGGAAGATAAAATTCTTACATGTCAGAAATGTTTCCTTTCCTGTCTTGTTACATACAATATTTTATCTACTCACTTTTAAGAATTAATTTATTATTTATTTCAACATAAATAATTAATCTAAGATTACAGTGATGTAAAAATGATGAGGAGGACAGAGACAGTGTTCTAACTCCCACCCTTTTCCCTGTGGGTGCGATGGACCAGCTTTCAATCAAGAAGAGTCTAGTTCAACTTCTACGCTGCCAGTCAGTGTCACTAGTACCTGCATGCCTCTTTGTTAATTTTTAGCCAGTGCTATGCATGAAACGTCATTTTTAATATTTTCAACATGCTCTCTTTGATATAAATTTTAAAAAAATAGCCTGGTGACGTTTTTAGTGTAGGAGCTAGCAACTGAAAGATTCAGTTTCTAGCAATGAACTAGGGCTTTATTGCTGGAAAGGTATTTATCCGTCATGTCAGAGGCATTTAATGTTCATCTTTGACGTCCTATGCTAAACCATTAAAACATCGGAGCAACATTATTATTTACACGTGCTACACAAAAAATCACTGTTATAGAATCTGTAGTGCAGCTGAAACTATGACATCCAGTGAAAAAACTTTTATATTAAGAGCTTTATAAACCAATTTAAAAAGAAAGAAAGTCACTTGACCCAGTTTTAATAACTGGTGAAAATTAGTTGTGAGGCAGGAGTTGTGGTGCTGCAAAGGAGATATTTGGATAACTTAAAGTGATAAAATTTGCTCAGGATCATGTTGATGTAGGATTGAGGGAACACTGTCTCTATTGCTGACCCCTTATTTTTACATAATTTTATCGAAGATTTTTTATTGTTTATTTCGATGTAACAACAATAAACTAGTCATTTTTTTATGAAGTTAACCAAAATATATGATTATAATTTAATCAAAGTGAACTATTAAAAAGTGTTAATAAAAAATTAATTAACTTAGACCATAGAGATATATTACTAGAGTATTAGTAATTTTGAAACATTGTATTCTATTAGTTAAATTTTGAAACATCAAAAAAGTAACCTGAACACCTGAATTAAAGTAACTGGACAAAATTACAGTAACTTATATAACAGAATGTTTATAATGCAAATCAAAACATACAGTGTGTACAAATCAGACTACAAAAGATTTCTTATAACCTGAAGTCACTCTTAGAGGAAATTTAAATGAGGTTACATAGAGCCTTTGAGAGCCCCACTAAGATGTTTCAGGCCTCTCAATGTATTAAGATAGGCTATACCCTCTCTAGTATATCTCTATGACTTAGACAATAAAATACAAGTTACTCACCAGTGTTGCCTCTAAATTTATTTTTTCTAAACAAAGATCAATACACTTAAGTATGTTTCAAAAACTTCCAGCTAACCTTTGATATATGTAGTTATTATTGTTTTCTTAGTTATGGAAATTTAGTGATGAGTTTGACCCTAAAGATTGCATTAATATGTAATATGTAATTTTTATTTTTCATTGTTTTACAGGTTAAACCACTTCTAGAAGTGACAAAACAAGAAGAAAAATTAACTCAAAAAGAGGACGAATTGAAACAAGTTCGTGAGAAGTTAGAAGTTCAAGTGAAATCGGTTGAAGAATTAGAGAAACGTTATCAATCGGCTTGCGAAGAGAAAACAATCTTAGCTGAACAATTACAAGCTGAAGTTGAATTGTGTGCTGAAGCTGAGGAATCAAGAGCTAGGTTAGCAGCAAGGAAACAAGAGCTAGAAGAAATATTACATGATTTAGAAGCTAGGATAGAAGAAGAGGAAGAAAGGTCCAATACTTTCCAAGCCGAAAAGAAAAAACTTCAGCTTAATATCCAGGTATATAGTATTGCAATTAAAACTTTTATTAAGTGATTATTATTTTTCTACAAATTAGCTGACTTTATAAAAATTGAATTTATTTAGTCTTTTTATAACCCTTACATACAGACTTTATACAACTTATATACAGGGTGGAGTATTTCAGATGCACCAAAATTAAATCCTTAAAAATAAGGGGAAAACATGGTTATTGAATTTTGAAAGTAGTCTCTACTCCTGGTGAATTGGCTCTTGTGAGTTTAAATTTACCATTATTGTTTTGGTAACTATTACCTGAATATGGTAATTTGGTTACCTCTTTTGATAACTTTAAAAAGTTAAAATAGAGAATACTGTAATATTGCCTACTTTGGAACCAGTGTTGAATCTTAAGAAATATGATGCTAATCACCATACTCAGGTAATGTTTTAACAAGCTGTTGTTTGACATATATCATAGATTTTTGTTAAAAAATGTTATTGTGGTTTTGAACAAAAATCTATGATATATTATGTCAAACCAAACACTTCTGGGATATGGTAATATTAGTATAATTAATATACTAAGTATTAATATACTAAGTATTAGTATAATTAATATACTAATATTAATATTAGTATCAACCTAATTTTTTTTTAAAAAATTTAATAAAACTGTAATGAAGTTTTGTTTAAAAAATCAATGGTTTGAATTTTTATAAAATTCAAACTTTCCAATAAATTTGGAAAGTTTATTGTAGTTGCTCAACTTTACTGAAAATTATGAGTTTTATTTTCAAATATCAGCTTAACAACACTTTTGTGGTTAATTTATAATTTAAAACAAGTGTGGTTCTTGTTTTAAATTATTAATACGTTCTTGAGTTTGCTTACAACAAACATTTTAATGAAGGGAATATATGTTTGTTGGATTTTCAAAATTATGCTGCTAGTTTGTTGCTCCGCACAGGGGGCTGTAATTTGTTTGTCATTTGAGGTCCACAACCAAATCTAATTGTAATTCAATTAGATTTAGTTTTGTCAAACAGTATAAAAGTATAACTGTTTTTCTGGTTTAACTGTTAGACTGCTGTGTCCAGGCACTTTAAAAATGCTTCTTGAAAGTTATCTTAGAATTTTATTTTATTATCATTAGTGTTTTTCTAGAATTATATGTTAGTTAACATGATAAATCTAATCTATAGGTCGTTTAGCTTATATAGTTAGAAATCTAACTATATAGCTCTTAACATGAAAATCTAATCTATAGGTCGGTTTTAGCTCAAATTATTTTGTTAGTGTTAACATGATAAATCTAATCTATAGGTTGGTTTTAGCTCAAATTATATGTTATATGCTCAAATTATGTTAGTTAACATGATAAATCTAATCTATAGGTTGGTTTTATCTCAAAAACATCTTTTATTGTCAGTGTTAAAATTATTTTCATGCCAATAATATCAACACCAACAACGTCATTCCACTAAGTCATTTAGTGGAAAGATGTTGTTGGTGTTGATATTATTGAAGAAAATTCCACTGCGCTTACTGATGTTATTATATTTTCATGCCCTTTAAAAGTTTATTAATTTTTGAATTATCTTTATCGGTAACTGTTAATGTTGTTTTATTTCCAACAGGATCTAGAAGAACAGCTAGAAGAGGAGGAGGAGGCCAGACAGAAACTACAACTTGAAAAAGTACAGTTAGATGCCAAATTAAAGAAATTAGAAGAAGACTGTGCCCTGGCTGAAGATACCAACTCCAAAATCCTTAAAGAAAAGAAGGTATGCCTAATAGTTATAGAAAGTCAGAAGGTATATAAGAGTGTTAAGAGGCAGAAAGTAGAGGTGAACTCAGTGCATTAGCATCTAGCGGCAGCTCTGAAACTATCTCTCCTTACTATAACATTCTTCCCCATTTTTTAAGTTAGTATTATTAGATCATCTCGTTCATTATTGCCGTTATAAGAACACGAGTCGTGAATTGGTCATACTTGAAATTGGTCATTGTTATATAAAGCAAATATTTGGATTAATCAGTTTTGTGCCAGAAATATTTTGCTGAAAATAAGAAGAGATTGTTGCATTCTTTAGTTGCCATGGTAAAATTACCATATTTCACCATGGTAATTTCAAAAACTGGTGGTGCCAGTTTAACACACTAGCGCTCCTGTTAACTGGCTATGATACTAACCTTTTCTTGTCCAAAATAATAAGTCCCTGGGCCATCATTCTTTTATCTATGTATTCTTTGAATGAAACTATAATTATTAAAAAACAGAAAAGAGCATCAAGATGGATTACACCTTTATATGCTTAGAATAATACTATATACAGAAGGAGCACAACTGATAACAGCAATGTTGTTTCACTGGTGGTCTTAATTAATGCTGCCACTGTAACAATATACAATTTTCTTATAACAAAGTTGGCAATACTTCTGGTTGCTGACTTATTATGTTCTATTATTAATTAATAATCAAGT
This sequence comes from Microvelia longipes, assembly GCA_018340805.1. Taxonomy (NCBI): domain Eukaryota; kingdom Metazoa; phylum Arthropoda; class Insecta; order Hemiptera; family Veliidae; genus Microvelia; species Microvelia longipes. The sequence goes on from JACMZG010001908.1 coordinate 59,632,769, forward strand.
ATGCATATAATACTAATATATATATATATATATGTATATATATATATATATATATATATATATATATATATAATATATATATATATATATATATATATATATATATCGTTGCAATATATTGCAACAATTAAAATTAAAATAAGTAAAATGCTTAATTTTTTAAGCATTTTAAATTGTTTTTAACTTTTTTAATTAAAATTAAAACCCTTAAATCCTCATTAAATATATTCTTGTATTCCCCTACCCTTTGGCTATCTAAGATGATTTTATTAAGTACTTAGCAAGGTTTATAAGGTATTTATTCGTTACTTAAGATCTTTTTCATTAGTGGATATTTATAACACATTTATAAAATAATGTTTTGCTGTTAGTGTAGTCCCCTACTTAAGACCACCAGTCAACCAGCTTTTGTGTTATCAGTGGAATCACATTGTGTTTACAGTCCTATGCTCCTTCTATTTTTGTATTATTCTAAGTTTATATGAAATTATTTTTGCTTATTCATGGTGCTATGTTTTAAGGAGATACTAGAGAGGGCAGTAGCCACTTACTATTTCAATGTTTTCTTTTATTTACTAATAGGAGATTTTAAGTCCTAGTATTAAAGGGAAAACAAATAACTTTGCTTCTTTGATTTTGAGTTTGTTCCTGTAAGACTTTATTAGTTTTACTTTTTTTACAGTTATTGATATGTTTATGACGGTGCTATTCTACAAATTAAGGTTATTACTAAAGACTGGTTTTATTATTTATTACAAATTTATTTATAGATTACTAATTAAAATATTATTTACTTAGGTATTAGAAGAAAGAGCATCAGATCTTGCTCAGACTCTGGCTGAGGAAGAAGAAAAAGCCAAGCATTTGGCTAAACTAAAAACTAAACATGAAAGTACAATTGCCGAACTAGAAGAGAGACTTCTTAAAGACCATCAGCAGAGACAAGAAATGGAGAGAAGTAGAAGGAAGACTGAAGCAGAAGTGAATGATATGAGAGAGCAGCTTAATGAGAAGAGAGTGCAGGTGGAAGAGCTTCAGCTTCTTCTGGGAAAGAGGGAGGAAGAGCTTGCCCAGTCACTCATCAGAATTGATGAAGAAGGAGCTGGTAAGTTTTGCTTTCTGTCAAAATCTGTCCTATTTTTTATTTTTTTGTATTGTACAAAAATAAAAAAGTAAAAAAAGTACATTTTAAATAAATTACAATCTAATTTTTAGAAAAATATAATTCATCTACGAATTGAGTTGTAAATCAGGTTTTCATTTCAATGTTTATTTTAAGATGCTACCTTATTTTTATTAGTATTAGTCTTCTAATGATCTTTATCAAATTTATTTAAATGCTTTCTTTAAATAGGTAAAGCAGCAAGTCAGAAACAACTGAGAGAGCTTGAGTCTCAACTTATTGAACTTCAAGAAGATCTCGATGCAGAGAAAGCTGCAAGAAATAAGGCTGAAAAGCAAAAGAGGGATTTGAATGAAGAACTTGAGCAGTTGAAGAACGAATTGCTTGATACATTGGATACAACAGCTGCTCAACAGGAGCTCAGAACCAAAAGGGAACATGTAAGTCAGCTGTTTGTATGTTAATTCTTGTTACAGGATGGCCATAGAGTTTAAAAATCAGAAACATGTGAGCACATACGATGAATATAGTTGTAATTCCGAAATGTTATTTTTTATTGTATGTACAATGTGTTGGGGTATGTTCGCTTGTCTAGCAAATGAAACAAACATCCCTTCCAGAATGAAAAACTCTTCTTCAGTGTTTCCTCTAAGCTATTTAAGAGTTAGAACTGATTAGATTGATTGCGAGTATTCTTTTTAGTGTCTCAAAATTAGAGCCATTTCAAATTTTTCAAACTTTTTTACATTTAAAACATTTCATACTTTTGAGATATTGTGCTATAAATGATCTCAAGGTGATGGTTTGTTCAACAAGAATGTGTTTTGAGAGCTTGACCACATTTAATTGAGGCTGATTATGGGAGTTCTCACAATATTCCAGTTTAAAAGTAAGCATCTGGTTGAAATTTGTTTGAAAATGAGAAAAAGGTTAATTTTTCAATTTGAGATAAGAAAACTCAGGTAATGTTTGGCATCTTGTAATTTATTTTTAAAATATTAATAAACCAATGTTTATTTATATTTATTTTTTATATATTTAATGCTAACTACATTTTGTATTTTAGGAATTGGCAACATTAAAGAAAATGTTGGAGGAAGAAGCTCAGGTCCATGAAAACACCATGACAGAGATGAGGCACAAACACTCTCAGGAGCTGGCTGCTCTCAATGAACAGTTAGAGTCTATGAAGAAGGTACCTAGTTTATCTTTAAAATTTTATTTTTAACTGTGTAATAACAATAGCCCAATAGTGAAAGCTTATAAGTAGTGGATTCAGTTGATCTCACTACTAATGTCTTCAATGTTAGTAGTAAGTTCAACTGCTATTTATATGTTATAATAATATTCTGTTATTTATACATAATTTTATGACTGTTTTATAATATTCTGTTTTTTTTTAATATGCTTGTGTTACACTTGTATTGTAAGACAGCATCAAATCTATTTGTGTATATGTTATTTATTAACTTAAATTTATGTATGTTACTTAAATTATGTAAAAATAGACCATCTATGAAAGTATTCTTTCACAGAATTTGGCACACTATTAGGCAATTGCTTCTCAAAAATTAAAATATTTAATCTAATAAGTTTTTGTTTAATAATATTGAGTTAAAGTAGATTTATGTAGTAATCCTTCAAACTTTAGTATTTCTTACTGTAGCGCAAATGTAGTTTCTTGTAAAAGCTTCAGGAAATTACTCAAATATTGTTCCTTGCAATAGCTTCAGTTCCTTCAAATACTGTTGTTACTTGTAAAAGCTTCAGGAAATTATTCAAATATTGTTCCTTGCGATAGCTTCAGTTCCTTCAAATACTGTTGTTACTTGTAAAAGCTTCAGGAAATTACTCAAATATTGTTCCTTGCAATAGCTTCAGTTCCTTCAAATACTGTTTTCAGGAAATTATTCAAATATTGTTCCTTGCGATAGCTTCAGTTCCTTCAAATACTGTTGTTACTTGTAAAAGCTTCAGGAAATTACTCAAATATTGTTCCTTGCAATAGCTTCAGTTCCTTCAAATACTGTTGTTACTTGTAAAAGCTTCAGGAAATTACTCAAATATTGTTCCTTGCAATAGCTTCAGTTCCTTCAAATACTGTTGTTACTTGTAAAAGCTTCAGGAAATTACTCAAATATTGTTTGCAATAGCTTCAGTTCCTTCAATACTGTTGCAAGCAGGTTCCTTCAAATACTGTTGTTACTTGTAAAAGCTTCAAGAAATTACTCAAATATTGTTCCTTGCAATAGCTTCAGTTCCTTCAAATACTGTTGTTACTTGTAAAAGCTTCAGAAATTTGTTGCGTAGTCACTATTCTTCTTAGGAATAAATCTCTATGTCTTATTATTTTAAGGCGTTAGAAAAAAGGGCCTAACATCATGGTCTTCTTGGGATCTATCACCTCTCTCACATTTTTATCACTACTTTGTGAAGTTAATGTTTTTATATTTTTTTATGGAACATATTAAAAAATGTTAAACCTTAATATTATATAATTGTGCGAGAGACAGTCAACTATTCATGTTTTGCAAAACTTGGTAGTATCAAAATGATATATTGTGTCAACTATTCATGTTTTGCAAAACTTGGTAGTATCAAAATGATAAACCTTAATATTGTTAACCATGTTAAAATATGTTAAACATTAAAAATTAAAACATATTAATCATTAATTATTTTAACAGCAATATTAAATATTATTTGAAATACTCTCTCTTTTTTTCATAATTTCAATGTGTTCTTTTTGATTGTTTTTAGTCTAAAGCTAATTTAGAAAAAGCTAAAGGACAACTTGAATCAGAAGCAGCTGAATTAGCTAACGAATTATCAACAGCATCAGGTCAGCGTAATGAATTAGAGCGTAAAAGAAAGCAAGCAGAGGCTGCTCTAAGCGATGCAATGAGTAGATCATCAGAGATCGATCGAGCTAGAACTGAAGCAGCTGATAAGATAGCTAAACTCACTGCTGAATTAGAAGCAGCTAATAAACAGTTAGAGAGTGCTGAATTGAAAGCTTCCACAGCTGGCAAAGCTCAGCAAACAATCGAATCCCAACTTAATGAAGCTCAGGTAATAAATATAAATATATTTTAATATTTTAGAACATTTAAGAGTTTAATAGTTTCAAAATGGGTTTAAGAAAATTTAAGTAGTTATAATTTGATTAACTTTAACATGGAGTAAGGTAAAATTTTGATTGATAATTTAAACAAATTTAAACCGATTTTGAAATGATAAATAAATCAAATCTTTATTTATATTTAAAAAACTATATTCATGATAATAACATAAAACAAAACAAATAGTAGATGCCTTCATAGCGTAGAAAGATTGAAGTTAGTCGTTGAACTTTTAATTTGACTTCACTCCTGATGTCTTTAACATTAGCAATGTATTCTACAATGAAGCTGTTTCTCTTGCTTACGCTGCATCTTGCTAGCGCTGCAAGAATTTCCCTTACCTCTTTTTGGAGTGGAGGTTATTGTTATTTGATGTTATGAAAATATAACATCAACATGTTTTTTTATCTAAACCTCATGATTCATTGCTCTTGTATTATTCTTTGCAAACCTTGTATTATGATTGATCTTGTATTATTTATTCATTGCAAACTTGTAAAAAAAAACAGTGTGGCAAACACCATATGCTTAATTTCGCTGTGTTTTTTGCTTAAGATAAAGGATTCCCACCACAAAATTAGGACAAAAATTAAAATTTAACAAACTTGATTAATGAACAATTCTACTTGGATTTATTTTCTTTCTTTTTTAAGAGCTTGGGAAAAGTTAACAGAGAAATTATGACAATATTTTCTGTTTTCAGGTTTTACTGGAAGAAGAAACGAGACAGAAGCTTGCTCTTAGCTCCAAACTAAGGCAGTTAGAGAATGAAAAAGAATCACTCCATGAACAGCTGGAAGAGGAAGAAGTTGCCAAAAAGAATATTGAGAAACAGGTAATGTTGAACACGTCTATGCTCTAAAGCATCTATGGTCTAAAGCACCTGATCATTCTTAGTTTGACTTTTGATCGTTTGGGTGTATATCTAAGTACACTATGCACATAGCTTAACCGTCAGGGTGTATAGCTGAGTACACTATGTACATAGCTTGATAATCAGGGGGTATAGCTAAGTACACTATGTACATAGCTTGATCATCAGGGTGTATAGCTAAGTACACTATGTACATAGCTTATCGTCAGGGTATAGCTAAGTACACTATTATAGCTTAATCGTCAGGTTGTATAGAAGGTACACAATAGCTTGATCATCAGGGGGTATAGCTAAGTACACTATGTACATAGCTTGATCGTCAGGGTGTATAGCTGAGTACACTATGTACATAGCTTGATCATCAGGGTGTATAGCTAAGTACACTATGTACATAGCTTGATCGTCAGGTTGTATAGAAGTACACTATGTACATAGCTTGATCGTCAGGGTGTATAGCTAAGTACACTATGTACATAGCTGATCGTCAGGTGTATAGCTGAGTACACTATGTACATAGCTTGATCATCAGGGTGTATAGCTGAGTACACTATGTACATAGCTTGATAATCAGGGGTATAGCTAAGTACACTATGTACCCTGATCGTCAGGGTGTATAGCTATGATCGTCTAGCTGTATAGCTTGATAATCAGGGGAGCTAAACACTATGTACATAGCTTGATCGTCAGGGTGTTAGCTGAGTACACTATGTACATAGCTTGATTACAGGGTGCTATAGCTGAGTACACTATGTACATAGCTTGATAATCAGGGGTATAGCTAAGTACACTATGTACATAGCTTGATCATCAGGGTGTATAGCTGAGTACACTATGTACATAGCTTGATCATCAGGGTGTATAGCTGAGTACACTATGTACATAGCTTGATCATCAGGTAGCTGAGTGTACATAGCTCTAGCTGGTACACTATGTACATAGCTTGATCATCAGGGTGTATAGCTGAGTACACTATGTACATAGCTTGACTGTCAGGTATAGCTAAGTACACTATGTACAACTTGACTGTCAGCTAAGTACACTATGTATATTGCTTGTTTTGGTAAAGATTACATTTTACTCAATCTGGATTACTTATTTGACATACTGACTTACTTATTCTGAGTGTACTCTCATAAGGGTGGTACATACCCTGGTTGGTAAGATATCAATGAGGAGTGGGTCTAACTTACTACTTACTATTGGAACATCTTGACTCTCTTTCTCTCTAAAAGTTGCATTTTCAACCGCTTTATTAACTAACTATTAAATATTAATAGTTTAAATAGGCTTGTTAACCGCAATAAATAGGGAATAATTTAACTTACTTAATCATCACTTGTGTGACTGTGCCTTATAAGGCCCATCACTAATAAGTTTTTTTATTGAATTCCTTTTAGCAATTACCCAAGAAAATAAGCATTTCTTTCTGGAACTTATATCCTTTATATTTTTCTTCAGATTTTTGTCATACTTTTTTCAGATCCAAGCTCTTACTATTCAATTAGCTGATTATAAGAAGAAATCAGATGAAGAGAATGAATTGAATGTTCAACTTGAAGCTAACTATAGGAAAGTACTGAAAGACATGGAAACACTGCAGCGACAGGTGGAAGAATTACAGGGTATTAATGATAAGTTAGAGAAGAGCAAACGCAAGGTACAGGCAGAACTTGAGGACCTAACAGTCAGCATGCAAGACCAGAGGGCCAAATTCCTCGAACTCGAAAAGAGACAAAGGAATTTTGATAAAATATTGGCTGAAGAAAAAGTAAGAATAGCTTTTAATTTTAATTGCCATTTCATATTTATTTTATGTAATAATTTTATTTTCCTCCCCTACTGCTATATGTTAATAGGAAAAGTACAGTGTTTGTATTTTTTATAAAAGTATTTTTGTTCTTTTGTAATCGTTCAATGTGGGAATAAAGAAATGTATTTATTTATTTGCATCAAAAGCCAAATTTAACTTGAATTATTTGTTAGATGAATTTTAAAACATGAAAGGTTTTTGCCATCTTACTTGTCTGAATGTTTTAAAGCATGTTTCATTAGATGAATATTACATGTTAGAGTGTCTAAAACAGGCCTGGGCAAACTTGTCTAGCAAAGGGCCGCTTAGTCTTTTTACAGCCAGTCGCGGGCCGCATTCCTTAAATTTCAAAGTATGCTAAACCCTCAACAAATTGCAGTTACGCTGGTGTTTTACGAAAGTCAAATTTATTCTCAAAGAATAGGAATTGGGGAACTTAAGCACTAAACAGAAAAAACATAACAGAGTATCTTCGTCAGATCTTGAAATATAACTGAAGACAAATTTTGCTAGAAAACTAGGTGTAAAAATAATCTTAAAAAGTATTCCTATGAAATAAAAGATCAAAGGGATTGTATTTTATCAACTCCTTTTTCGGCAATTCATAGAAGGCAAAATAGCTTTTTTTATCTAATTATTGTGAAAATAAAAATTCACTAAAATAATTAGAATTTGCCAAATCCGACAATGAGAATTGATATGAAAGGCGGCCGCTCTTTATGTAATTGTTTCTTATCTAACTAGTTTTTGTTTCTCCGAACTTTAAAGTTAAAGTAACAATCCATTATTTCCTTATCTTGGTATCTTAACTTTTCATAATAATTTTTAATTAAATAATTTATTTGTTTATATACCTAATATTTTTTTTATTATTTATTTATTTTATCTTTTTTCTAAACATTTTAATTTTGCCCGCGGGCCACATGCGGCCCGTGGGCCGTAGTTTGCCCAGGTCTGATCTAAAAGATTGGAAATCTGTTGTAAAATCCAAAGGATTGTCATTGTTAACCCCTATTAATGATATTGAAAATATTGAACCAAGATTCGATTTAGCTCTATGTTCTTCTTTAGAAGACTGACATATGCACCTAGTTTCACACTTCTCTTATCTCTAAAAACAATGTCTGGAAAGGTATTTTTTTAATCATCAAATTCTTTCAAGGATTTTTCTAAGAACTTGTATATGTTTTATTTTTTCATATTAACCTGTTTGATTTTAACGACTTACAAATAATCAGTTCCTAGGAGCTTGGAGAGGGTGTTGAATTATGTGCCAAGATCACATGACCTTGTCACCCTAATTTATTGCATTATCCAGCAAAACTTAGCAGTTAATTTATTAATTAATTAATAATCATTTATACCGTAGGTATATAGGAAAAGTATTGTATTTGCAAATACAAAATAGAAACCTGTGTTTCACTGGAATTATCCATTTCAGGTGTTTTTATGACCTCCTAATTGGTTTTCACTAAGTTGTCTGTCTGTGTGTGTGTTGTCATCGTCTGTAGTGTATTTATACTTGAGAGTTGAAACTTTGTAGAAAAGTAACTTTTTTTTATGATGTCACTTACCCACAATAATGACTCAGAAAAAATGTCTAAATTTTATAAAAATAGATAAATTTATCAACGGGGTTACAAAAACATTTAAGTGATGAACTTGTACATTGTTATTAAGATTTTCTTGCTTTTGTCATTAGCCTGTGAAATGGCCAGGGAGAAAACAATGATACTTACAATTAACTTATTTTATTTTATAATATATATTTTAATAAAATATATACGAGTAAAATATGAAGAGCCCTAGTAAAAAAATATGTGTATAGAAGTGTTATAACTATAAATGAAGTGTTAATTGTTTGAATCTCACATCCACCTCCATACATATGTGTTCAAAACAATATTTTATCATAGAAAAGTTTAAAAACTAATCTTTTTAAAAATCTGTTTTACATATTATTGTTAAATGCGTAAAAATATTATTAGTGCCACAGTCTATAAAGTATTAAGTGGGGTGTTTATATGTAGGGCTTCCCTATCTCATCTAAGTTAAAAATATTTCAACGTTTGTTTTCAGTTTAAATCTAAGGCTTTAATGGATGATAATATTTTATTTTCTTTGTATATATTTAATCTTTTTATGCTTTCGTTTATAAATTTTAAGCAACAGGTACTGATAAATTATATTCATTCTATTATTTCAATTATTAAGGTATTGATATTAATTTTTATTAGTTATTATTTTTCCCAGTAAAGTTAATATATCACTGACTTAAGTTGAATTAAATTAAAATTAGATTTTTATTTTAGAATTATAATTAACTAAGAAGTATTAAATTAGGTGTGGTAAGAATAAATTATAGTAATGTTGTGGTCCCTCCCATAAATTTTACTCAAACATTTTATAAAAGTGAGTAGATTTTTATATAGATATTTATGAGTGACGTCAAAACAGTATCATTACTATTAACTTATTAATTATATTCAGGAGGAATAAATAAATTAAAAACTATATCCCTCATGTTATAACTTTTGACATGAAAAAACAGCTGTTTTATAGAAGCAGCAGGTGTCCAACTACGGAAAGAAAAAAAATACCTACAGGTACTTGGGTGACGTCACTGGATAACCATAGTACAAAGCCCCGGTGGGCATACTCTTAACACATGTGCCCTGATGCATTAAATCTTGCACGTTTCCTCAAAGCTGGCTTGTTTTGCAATTTTGCCCCTCCAGGGCCAATTAACAATGTAAACAACATTAACATAGTTAATATAAAGATCAAGACTAAATGTTGTAAGTTTCTTAAACATATTAGAAAAGGAACACAGCTGTACTAAGTTATAAAGAAGTTGTTGTCACGATTTATTTATAAATTTGAGATGCGGTTTCCATTAAAGACCTATTCTATGTTATATATTTTTAATAAGCTTATAATATGTCACAGAAAGATAAATATCTTTCTTTTATTGTTGGTCAATAAATAGTATAATGGCGATTGCCATGAATTATAGTTATTAATAGTAATTATAGTTATGAATTATAGCATTATTATTAATTATAGTTATTAATTATTGTAAAAAGTATTATTAATTCTGTATAATTATTACAAGTATTTTGTTTTTATTGTATTTTTTGTAAAAATATGTTTTTCTTGGTAGAAATTAAATATTAATATGATTCAAATTGAGTATGCCAGAATGCTATGAAATAACAATATCAAAAGAAATATCATTCAAAGTAAAAAAAATGATAAAAATTTAGTTAAAAATAGTTTGTTTTGAATAGAAGGGAAAAATATAAGAAGTGATTAGAGATCACAAGTGCCTGGGGGTGGGTAAAATAACCTGACTTACCCCCACCTACACATCGCCCCCCTTGCAACTGTAGAGACTTTTTTCTTCCCTTTTACTGTGTTACAAGCTTGCATTTTTCCCCTTTCAGCTGATTATTAGTCACATGACCATTTCAAAAGTTATAGCACAAGGTGTATAAGGCAAAATTAGTGTTTTTTAAATTTTATTTTATACCCATTTCTTCTGAATATAATTATTTTAAAATAAAGGTAAAATAAAATAGAAAAATGTAGTTTTTAATAAAATAAAAACCTGTCTGGTTGTTTTTTATGCTATTTTGATTTTATATCAATAGTCTGTAAAACCCATAAATAATAGATCTTTCCCTCAGACATTATTGTGGTATTTAGATCATTAATCATCGTGGTAATTCTTAGAGTTAATATAATAAACTTAACAAGTTTACATCTTCCTCTTATTTTAACTTCTTGGTCAGGCTCTAGCAGAACGGTAGATGTGTTATTGCATTGTGCTTGTTCTCTTATGTCTTCTTAAAATTATTTTTCTACAATTTTATTATAATTCAAGTTGTTCAAATTTTGCTTAGTTATATTTTTTGTCATAGGAAAGTTTAATAGTTTTTTGTATCACCTCTTTAATTTTTAAGTCATCATTTAAGTTCGAGTTGATTGATTAAATCCCTTTTTGAGGCACATAGTTAAAGTTACAATAAAAAAAGCACATAATAAAGTTGCACCGATTGAGGGTAGGCAAAAAAGATTGTTGTGCTTACTTAAATTTTAAATTTATTCTTGTTATTTAAAACATTATTTTGTTTTTCTGTTTCTTATTAAAAATTATTAATTTTAGCTAAAATCTCCTGTTTTATTTATTTGTAATCTTCAAATGTTAATTGATGGGAGCATAGTATACATGATTGAATAGTTCGAGCTGTTAAAATACGCCTTTGGAAATTGAATTTACAAGTTAGGGAAAGATGCGAAGACTGAAGATGTGAAAGACTAAAGGATATAATATAGAGAGAAATTCTGTCAAGTATAGTTACACTTAGGTAATAATAAGCTTGGCAATTGGGTGTCGAAGTTGAGCCAATACACTTATAAACAGCTTGTTTTTTAATTCAACTCAAGTTCACTAGTGGGTGGGATTACATAACATGGTGGATTTCTTGGAGGCGTTTGTTCTATAACTTAATTTCCCAAAGCTCTACTCAAACTCCTCCTGTACAAAACTGGCAGTAGTGACTTTACTAATGCCAGTTCACTCCGTTGCAGTAGATCTGCTGTGAAAACTATATTGAAACCTTTTTACTTCCCTCGCTACAACAAACAAGTAGATTCTCAGTTGAATTAAAAGACAAACTGAAAATGACACTTGATTTAGGTTACTACTAAGTTCATTTTACCTTTCCTCATTTATACTTGTAAGTATATAGGAAAAGTATTGCGTTTACAAAATTTTTTTATATAAAATTGTCTGTCTGTATGTGGGTGTGTCTGTTATCATCGTATCTCCCAGTGTATTTATCTTATGAAACTTGGCACAAAAATCAATCTTTAGGTCTAGTTGTGCTATCCGAAAAATATTTTTTGTGACTTCATTAACCACCGCATCAAATCTGATGTGGTGAGGAAATGTTCCGAGGCACCCCGTACCCGATTTTTTGTGATTTGTTTGACATTTTTGCAGCGAAACATTTTTCTTTGCTTTATTCCTTTCCTCCAATATGTTTTGTTGAAAACTACTTTAAATATATTTATATTTTACTTGTTTCTATTATTAATTGGTATATATATATATATATTATTTTTGTTAATTTAGATTAACACAGATAAGGCAACTAAACTTCTCGAAGCAGCTGAAAGGGAAGCCCGTGAAAAGGAAACAAAAGTTTTATCGTTAACAAAAGATTTAGACTCGTATATGGAACAGATTGAAGATCTTGAGAAAAGCAAGAGACAACTTCAAGTGGAACTTGATGAACTTGTTAACTCGCAAGGTACCGCTGATAAGAACGTCCATGAGTTGGAGAAAGCTAAGAGAGTTTTAGAATCTCAGCTTGCCGAACAAAAAGCTCAGAATGAAGAGCTGGAAGATGAACTTCAGATGACTGAAGATGCTAAACTTAGATTAGAAGTCAACATGCAAGCCCTAAGAACTCAATTTGAAAGAGAATTACAGGTATTTTTGTTATTTCATTTTAAATCCATAATATTTAATCATCAGAAATAATGTTCCTTTTCATGTTTTAATATCTAATTAAAGCTCATAGCTTAATCAAACAGAAATGTACTATATGTACGTCTTGATTGTTCATAAAACAATATTTATTAAATTTATTCTAACGGTAAAAACTTTTGTTAACTCAATGAGCTACAAATTATATGATAATTACTACTTAAAAACTTTATCATCTTAATTGTATCATACCTAGTATAATGGTATTGTATTTGCATTGTAATAATTACGATGCATTGGTTTCAAAATGTAAACAACTGTCAGTATCTAGTCCACTGTACTAAATAAGCGATTTTATGAAATGATATTATATTTTTATTTATAGTTTTGATGTGTTTTATTTAAATGTATTAATTATGCATGTATTTATATTATGTATGAGTGGATTTTAATGTATGAGTGTATAGAATTAAGAGAATTGTATTTTAAAGAGAATAATAGTATGTAAGATGTTTTATTTACATAGTTGAGTTGTTTTCATTTTATTGAATGCATTATTGTTTTACCTTAATAATCTTTAGCCTTATGTTTGTCTATCTAGTCATCTAGTTTTAATATTAGTTAGTAAATATAAATAGAAAAATGATTTATATAACTTACCTGATAAAGTTTTTTTAGTTTTATGACGTTTTACAATTGTATCGCATTATGTACTTACTGTAAATAAATATTTCTTATTCTTAAATTGATTCTATATTTTTTTGCTGTTACTCAAAGCATTTAAAGTTAAGTAGGAATATTAAAAAAAGATAGGGCCTTCTCACTCTTAGAAAAAATAAAACAAAAACATTGATTTAAAACACTCTATATATCTTTTATTTTGAGTTTTGACAACATGCCTGTTTTATTTGAGTAATGCAACAATTATTTTTGCAAGTAATAGGGTTTTAGTGACTTGAGAAGGCTAGTTAGAAAAATAATCTAATGATTGCATGAAAATTGTCCTTGAGTGTCTGTGAAAGTTTATCAATTTTTAAATTTTTATGTCATAAAGCCGTTTTCTTCTCTTTCAAATATTTGTTGGTGATAAATTAGTGATACATAAATATATATTTACCTAAGCATAAGTTATTTGTATTAACTGCTATCACAACTTAAACAATGCAGACATATAATTTCTGTTTCGTAGTTTTATTACTAGAGTAGTTCTCTTTCCTAAATGACAATCCCTAATTTAATACTGGTTTTAATTTTTTTAAAAACCCTTCTAATTGTGGTTTTTTACTTTTGACATTTGTTTTCTGAAATCTCTAGAGTAAAGAAGAAGGCAATGAAGAAAAGAGACGAGGCCTTATTAAAAAATTACGTGAAGTTGAAACTGATCTTGAAGAAGAAAGGAAACAACGTTCGAGTGCTGTTGCTGTTAAGAAGAAGCTGGAATCAGACATTAAGGAACTCGAAGCTCAACTTGAAACAGCCAACAAGGTAAGCTATTTCCTTGTTTGTTTCATTGCTTTAATTGCTTAACTTATATTATCCCCTAATACAGTTATAGCTAAGTTTAATGCTTTAAACATTAATCAAGTTATTATCACTTGTGTTGCGTGTGATTGCATATCATAACACTCTTTAAAATTATGTTATGTTTATCAAAACACTACGATGGACTTTCATTTTCGTTTGTCAAAATTTACTGAAAAAAGCCCATATTTTAATCAGTTTATTTGAAAATTATACCTCTGAATTTAAAAAGTACCCTGCTTTCACTCCTGCTAAAAGAAAGGTAAAATTTACTTAAAATTATTTTGAGATAAATGTTTAAAAATGTTGCTTTTTATTTAAACCTTCTACTAAGTTATAACAGGACTTCAAATGGAATACAATGAGATAAGAAAGTCTTACAATTTTACTGAGAACTGGAAATGCTTCAATTGAGGCCAATTTCACCCTTCAATTGTTTATTTTCCCACATCCATTTTCCACATACAGGAAAAGTAATGTGTTTTGACCATTTCGTCAAGTAACTGGAGTTGACCATTTCGCATTCCTAAACAGCCAAGTCAACTCTAGGTTCTCACCTGCTACAAGTGACCAATAAGGGATTAAGTGGTTACCCATACAGCTACTGACTACACTCTATGCTGCTTAACTTATCTGTTCTGACTAAAACAGAAACTACCTAGTAATATAACCTTTAGTCTATCCTGTTAATAAAATAATTATTTGATAAGTTCAAGATCAATGAAGACTGCCATCCTGTATTGTGAATTTATTTAATGATCAATTAAAACTGAATTTGTAAATTTATTAAATAATTAAATTAAACTGAATTTGTGAGTTAATTCACAATAAATAAATTTATTTATTAATTAAATGAAACTGTGAATTTATTGTGAATGTGTGAATTTATTTACAATAAATTCATTTAATAATTGTGAATTTATGTAATATAAATGAACAATAAATGAACAGTAAATGAACAGTAAATAAATGAACAATACAGGACTGGAATTTTCATTAATCTTGACCTTAATTATCAGTCCAAGATATTTACTATTTTATTATAAATTGATATTTTATATTAAATTTAAATGATACAAGTCCATGGTAGTGTTGTTATTTATCGTGCAAACTGTGATATTTTGTTACAAATGGTATTGTTTGTTTTTTGTTACCCTTGCTGATGTAGGGCAATACGGTAATTCACAATTTTAATTAATCATTTAGTTTCCTTCAGCATGCTTTGCTTGGATTTCTCTTTACTCAGTATTTAGTGAAATTCTCTAATGAAAATTTGGTTTACATTAAGTACCCAATGAAAGCCCTCTAGTCATTAGCGATATTGCTGGAACCACCATGTCTGCAACCTAAATTTTTCCATCTCATTAGTGTTTAAATGATTTATTTTGAATACTTGAAAATTAAAAGTTAGATTAATGCCAAATATACTTTAATTCCTCTAAAGTTTAACCATAGCTGAAACTTTTGATACTTACTCTAAATTTCAAATATTCTTAGTGCAAAATTCCATGTCTAGCAAATTTAATCAGAAAATTACACATTTTCATTTTTTAACCTGAATTAAAATTTAATCAACTTACCAATGCATTTAGTAAATTATTGTTTTTGGGATTAGTTCCTTAATTAATGACCTCTTAATCCTTCTAGAGTTGATTAAGTAGTCCCATAACCTTAAGCTTTATTTTGAGCCTATACAACATAGATCCTGAATCATTTTCAAGAACAGTACTTCAGATTGAGTGATACTTTTTTGAAACATACTAAAAGTCGCCTGATTACCTTTTATTTGTAATATAATCAAATTAATGGTACATAATTACTGTAACTTACCTAATAAAAATAAACTTTCTATTACCAAACAAGAGACAAGCAAATTTATTTATCCTTAACACATTCTTAGAGGAGGTTTGAATAAGGTTACTTAGAGCCTCTGAGATCCTAGAAAGGATGTTTCAGGCCTCTCAATGTATTTAGATTGGGTATGCCCCCTCTAGTAATATACCTCTATGGTTTATATACTGTATTATTTGTTTTTATCATTGGTATTAGTTTAACGGTATAACTCAATTAAAAGTAATGTTCTTAACTACTGACCTTACTTGAGTTTATAGCTGTTTGAAATATGAAATTATTGATCAGTCTCTTGTTTTATTTGGCAGACTTTATTTAGTAATTGAGAAATGTCTGGCCTTGTTAGTGATTTTTTGAAGACCTAATGTGTTTGGATTTTGAATAATTAATTTAAAAGATTTTTTGTTGTGTCCTTGCGACAATAGCATTTATGAGTGGCAGGGAGTTGAACAAAAGCATAGAGGGTAGACTAGGCATAGAGTATAATTAAGACTAGATTGCTTAGGTAAGAAGTTATATTCCACTAATCACGTTAATATCAGCAGACATCAGCAGACTATCAAAGTGCGAATTAAGCACTCTTAAAGTGCTCTTATTTCATAGTCTATTGTTGTTTTAAACTTGTGTTGTGTCAAGTCTGTCAGTGTCCTTAGTACTTAGTGCATTACTGTAGTTATTGGCAATAAATAAAGTTTCATTTTTTGAAAACTGTTTTTTCTTAAATCGAAATGTAATTAGGGGAATCACTTGTTGAATCCTAGGAGGTAGCCCACTTAGTTGGACCTTCAATTACAAACTTCTTTATGGATGTAGAACAATATTAGCACACCACATGCTTCTAAAGCAAGTGACTGATACCATCCTGACCAAGGTTTGTTCTGAGCAGGGAGAGGCATCGCTGTTTTGCTAAGAGGATATGAAGTGTAGCCCATTACACAACTTGGTTATTTTAAAGCCAGTCTAGCAGATGGGCAAAAACACAAGGATAATAATAGTTTCTCTTTAGTTAATCAGTTTGTAGAGATGTGACTAAAGTTTTAAATACAGATATTAAAATTTTTGGATGTATAGATTATGTGCGTACAAATTGAGTAATTAAGCCGTCTACCTGTAATTTTTCCTTGTTTAACTTTCTGCCACTTTTTATACCTATTGACCATATTTGTTAAAGATAGAAACCAGAGATGCTTTTTCATTTATTAAATATAACTTTATTAGGTTATTAGTGAATTTTTATCTGAAAATCAATCTTGTAACTTTTTATTATTTATACAATCCGTTTGTAGGAAAAGTATTGTGTTTCCACTAAAAATCAGAAAAAATTTAGATAATATCCGTTTCAGGTGTTTTCAATATATTCATAGTGGTTTTTACCAAGGTTTCGGTCTTTGTTGGTTATCACCATAGTTCCCAGTGTTGCTAGAGATTAAAACTTAGTACAAAAATCATTTTTTAGATCTGGTTGTGCTATCCAGGAAATAATTTTCCATGATGTCATTAACTGTTATTTATTACCTAAATATTTTAAAAATCCTTAGAACTCAAAAAAAATATTTGATGGATTTGAAATTTGGCACCCATGTGACCCAACACAAAATGCGACTAATCTTTTCAGCATTGTAGTTTTAAATCAAAATTATATTGTTGTTACATCCTTTGTTTGATGTAGGCAAATTGAAACTACCACGATTCAATTTAATATAAATTTAGATTAATTTAGATTTACTTACGAAATTCACGTTTAGAGAAAAGGGAAGGAAAGAGTGCGTGTCGGCCATCTCGACAATGCCGTTACTCCAAAGCATTGTGGGAAGACGTGCACAGAATATTTTCTTTTAGACGTCAACTGGCACAAATTTTAAATGATACAAATTATGAATTAAACAATTTAAATATGTTACAATTGTCTAACCACAGTACAAAAGTTAACAAGTTAACCCTTAAGGGACTGACAGGTTTCAACTTTGGTATTGTTAGTATATTTCGACTACAGTAGATATAAGGCTAGTATATTCACTGTTTTCATTAGATAACTAATGTTAAGCAGCCACAAGTGAGGTCAGTACCGGGATGGGTAACCGCTAGGAATAAAACAGATATTTTTAAAAGTTAAGTGAGTCCTAAGATGTACTGCGATATAAATTGAGTTATTTCCATATTCTGATGAGGTGCCAAAGTTAAGGTTAGGATGAGTGCAACGCCAATATGGCGAGGAAAAGTTTTGAGGGACCTTGTACCCGATTATTTAATTTTACTCTATGAACAAAAATGGTCAATAAATGTAGCCTGTTTAGGTTTTTTTTGCTATTATAAATTATATATTTATTTTAAGCTTTTGATCCTTGTAGTAATGCTTTTTAGTTTCTGCTTTGCCTGTTTTTTATTTTTATTTTAATCTTAATCTTAATTCTTTAAACCACTTTATTAAAAAAAAATAGTTTTTAATTCTTGATTTATTAAGAATTGGCATGTTTTTTTCAGAAATGGGTTTAGTATGAAAGGAATTTTTAAAGGATTTTTGTAATGTGTTTTGACATCACTCTTTTGGAATTATAATGTTGCATAATGATTATTGACGAGTAACAAAACTGTTTGATCCAATTAGATCCTTCCATTTGCTTCTTATTTATAAACCAAAACCACCCTGTAAAATTGCTTTATAATGTTTATAAACCACAAATTGTAGGTTAACTTTGGTGATGTATACATAGTTGTAAAAATTAAAAAAAAAAATACTATTTTCAATAAAAACTTGGTTACAGTGTACGAAATAGTTTTTTATAATGGAGATGTGAAAGTAAGATATGAAAGTGGTTCAATTATTGTTTGTTTTAGTTTGGCTTTTGGTTTTTTTTGTCTGTGTTGAATTTTTCTTTAACAATACTAACTAATTTTGACTACTTACTAACAAGTCCTTAAGTTTGTGAGCTACATATTGTATAACACTTGCTTTTGGTGTCGGAGCCGTATTTAAACTACGTCCTAGTCAGTCATGTGTGTGTACAAAGGTTAAAGAAGACGCAGTTAAGCAGTGGCGTAGAGCACAAGCGCAAGCTAAAGAAGCACTGCGTGAAGCAGAGGAAGCAAGGAGTGCCAAGGATGAGTTACAGCTTCAAGCTAAAGAGGCTGAAAAGAGGTTGAAATCATTAGAAGCTGAATTGATACAATTACAAGAAGATTTAGCTGCAAGTGAGAGACAAAGGAGAGCCGCTGAGGGAGAGAGAGATGAATATGCAGAAGAATTAGCCAACTCTACCAATAAAGGGTAAAAACCGATTCTAAACCTTTTTTTACTAAAAATAATAAATATTAAAACTGGTAGCTAGTCCTATAAGGTGCGGTCGAATATCCACGGCTTTCTAGAACGTTGGATCACCAACAAACTTTTTTTATAACTTTTTTTTCAAAATTTTCAGTAATTAGCCGGATTTGTGATAAATGGAGCCTATTTCCGTAATCTGCACGCTCTTTTGGTTAATCTCAAAGAGTATTTACATTCACTCAACGATTTATTTTTAATCTAACTTGGTACATACATAACTACTGTTAGACATCAATGTCAACAAGTATGACATGTCAAAATATAACACAAAATATTGAAAATTTTGAAAAAAAAGTTTGTTGGTGATCCAACGTTCTAGAAAGCCGTCAATATCGACCGCGCCTTATTATGAGCAGGCAGTATTTAGAGATTGTATCTTATGTCTTAACTTGTCCTGCTTTGACATACCTTAGGTGTTATTTTTTTCACTGAGTGCGTCACTAAAGAAAATATATAAACAATTTTACAATCATTTTCTTCAGTGATGCTCTCACTGATGAGGAACCCTTCTGTAATGAAAAGAAGTCATAAAAAGTGTGCCTATAAGGTTAGCATATTGTTTTGAGAGATCCTCCATTGGAATGCTGATTAAAGGTACCTGAGATCTGCCACCTATAATTTATGTTATAAATAATTTATTCTTCAATTGGCTCCTCTGTAACTTCTTTAGCTGGATGGCAATATGAAGGGATTAAATGATGGGCCATTTTTATCACATCTTAATTGTCAATATTTGTCGACTTTTTCAGAGGTAAAAGGATCTGGAGAGCATTATTTTACTTTTCCAATTTTGCACCTGAATAAAAACTCAGATTAACTTCC
The DNA here is from genome assembly GCA_018340805.1 of Microvelia longipes. NCBI lineage: Eukaryota > Metazoa > Arthropoda > Insecta > Hemiptera > Veliidae > Microvelia > Microvelia longipes. The sequence goes on from JACMZG010001908.1 coordinate 59,652,711, forward strand.
TATGGGTCTGTTGACTCACCTAAATAGTCTAATGCTCTGGTTTATATCCTCTGTCAAAAACATTAAATAATCTGTTTTATTTTGTTTAAAGTTTACCTGTCTTTTGTGTTTAATTAGCTTGCTTTTGGCTGGATCTCCCTTTCTTTGAAACCATTTTAAATATCAACAAGGAAAAAATAAATCAAATGTTTTTATGTTCAGCAAAGTTTAGTTTGAATGTTTTAGATAAAGGGAGTTTTTAATGATTTATTTGAATTTTATTTTTAGATGGTTTTTGGTTTTATTAACCAAACTGGTTTAGTTGAACCAAGATGGGACTTAGTGTTATCGACCAAGTCCCGTTTTTTATTTTTAGTTTTTTAACCTGCTGTAATTTGAATATTTGAAAAATTTTTCAACTTTTAAATGTTTCTTCTTATTTGCCTTAAGCATTTGGCACCTTTTATTTCTTTTTCTACCCCAAAACAGTCCAGTAAATTCCCCTTAACTATTTTTGTGGAAACCATGATAGCATTGTTTTCTTTATTAATTTAAATTGATTCTTGATGAATGATTAATTGATTTTAGAAACCTCATGTTGGATGAGAAGAGAAGGTTAGAAGCCAGGATTGCAGCTCTTGAAGAAGAATTAGAGGAGGAGCAGAGTAATTCTGAAATCATCATGGACAGAGCCAAGAAGGGACAGATGCAGTTGGAGCAACTTACTTCTGGTAACTTATTACTGTATATGTTTGCCTGTAAATCTTATCTGTTGTAGTCCGAGAGCCAGAGAAGAATAAACTGTATCATGTACTGTTCAGAATTTGACAGAGAGCCATTTTATTAAAAAAAAAAAACACTCATAATAAGAAATTTGCGAGGTTCTTTGAGTATTTGATCAACAAAATAAATACAAATAAAGTAAGAAGATTAAAAGGGGTCACCCGTGGTGTAGTGGTTAAGGTACGCGGCCAATACACAGAGTGAATGGACTTTAGTCATGGGTTCAATCCCAGCACAGGCCTCTAGGATTTTTATGAGAGGGATAAAAATTCTGCGTACCACGTCCTTCAGAAGGGACTTAAAGCCGGTGGTCTCGAGCCTGTGCGTTGTGAGGTACTCGTTAAAGATCCCTTACCCTAAATGAAACTGGGTATAGGCAAAATTTAGGACCCTCATAGTAGATTCATTATAATACTATACTGTTTCTGCCTTGTAGTTTAAAGTGTGTGGAGGTTTGGTTTAACAGTGAGAGCACGTGTTGTTCCCAGTTTTCACTAGACTATAAGAGTCAGTGAAAATATGTATGATTGCTTGAAAAAGCATGAAAGGAACCATAGAAATTCACGGCTCTACTGTCTAGATTATATGAAATATACCTACACTTGAAATTAAAAGGAGTAGAACACTATCTTAGGGAGCTGGCAAAAAGGGCCCAACAACGTGGCCTACTTGCCTGGTAGTTACTACCACTCCCCCTACTACTATCACTATCACTAAGAAGATTAAAAAAAATATTTAGAGACAATTTTTTGATGCTTTTTAGCTTCTTTTTTGGAGCTGCCATAATTTTGATTGTTATATTCAACGTTGAATATGAAATGCTCCAATTTTTAGGAGCTTAATAACATTTGGAAAAAGGTCCTTACTCTACGTGCTACCAACAGAATTAAATTTCCACACCTCAAAAACATCATGCATTTTTCAAACATTTTTAAATCAATATTTCTTGCTAAATCAATTTTTTTATTAATTTATAGTGTTTTGATTCTAATAAGACCTCAATGACATTTGAAGCTTGTAAAATGTTAATGTTAGGCCGTGTGGAGGTTCATTGCTTTTTTTATCAACCTTTAAACTCAATTATGATTTTCATTATATTGCTCACATTATAAATTTCAACATGAAAAAAACCTGTAGAAGCAGCAGGTGTCCAATTTGGGGAAGAAAAAATACCTACAGGTACTTGGGTGACGTCACAAGATATCCTTAGTTTCCCTGCTGGGCATACTCTAAACACACACTTCCTGATCAAGTTTTACGTTAGGCACTAAAATAATAATAAATAAAATATATATTTCATTTTCATGTAAAAATGAATTTTCATTTTTTTTTAATTTTTTACAGATCTTGCTACTGAGAGGTCTACCACTCAAAAATTAGAGTCGTCTCGTCTTAACTTGGACAGGCAAAATAAAGAACTCAAAGCCAAGTTGGCTGAACTTGAAACCAATCAAAGAACAAAGCAGAAAGCAGCTATTCAATCTCTTGAATCCAAGATACATAATCTAGAAGAACAATTAGAGGCTGAAGTCAAGTAAGTATTAAACTGTATTATTACTTTCTATCTGTAGGGTTTCCAACCAACCATCAATAATGACGTCCACTTTAAGATGACATGGTGTCTGCTGAGTCTTTTTCTTTAACCTTTTTGTCAGTTACATTTCTTTATTAACTCATTTATAAATATTATACATATTTTTTTTAATTCAAATTATTATTTTTTTACTTTTATAGGGAGAAATTAATGCAACAGAAATTAAATAGAAAGATGGATAAGAGAGTTAAAGAATTACTTGTTCAACTGGAAGATGAGAGAAGGCATACAGACCAGTATAAGGAACAAGTTGAAAAGGTATTGTTGCTTTTCTTAATTATTTTTTAATTTTAACTGTCATCATCATTGACAAAAACGATTGTCTATTCAAGCTGGTGACGTGGCTATGTCAGAGCAAAATGAATGAAATATAGAGGTGGCATCATAAATTGATTTGGGGGTTTCAGTTTTTCCATCAGCACTCGGGAGTACTGTCTCGTGGAGACCTGGTGTAACTGGGACTCCATACTATAATTATAGTGTTATATCTCCACATTATGTTGGAAAGATTTCAGGTATCCAGGATATGTCTCAAACCACTTTGGAAATGTGAGTGAAAAATGGTTATGTAGGGTTCCCCCTTATATACCCCCTCCAGTGGGTTTCCCCTGGAGGTTTAAACTTTTCTATACATTGAGGAAGTGTGACTTCAAAAAACAAATATTGAGTCATAAAACAAGAGCAACCAACCAGATTTGTTTGTTTTGAGAAGAAAAGTGACCAATAGCATTGCTTTATTATATAACAAATTGATTGTAGGTTAACTTCCATGAAGTATTGATATGACCTCACCTGTACTCAATACTTGGTACTCATTTAATTCACCTTGATATTAGAGTACCCTGGATAGGATAAAATATTTTAAACATCAAAAAATTTGTTGTAAATAAGATAATTGATGTATTATTATGAGGCTCCTGTTCTGAATCACTGTAGATAAAAGTTTTAAACAATCTTTGTTAAGGGTAAAATTTACTTTTTTGAAAAGTGAAGGTTTTTACTGCTCATATGTAATAAAAAATAAGTTAATTTTTCGATTTTTTTTACTATTATGTTAATAGTAAATTTAAAATAACTCAAGAACAATAAAATTGTTTGGATATTAGCTTTTAAGCCATTCTCTTGTTTTATTTTTTATCCTCATTTAAATTTTATATATTCCTTGTTTATATACAAGGAATATAATTTATAATTGTGTATATTTTTTATATAACTTTTAATTTTATATATTTTTTATATTCCTTTTAACTATCCCAATTAATATAAAACACATTTCATATCCAAAATCTTCTTTACCACTGTGTTTTCCTTGTTTGACTAATATTAGTTATAGTTGTGTGTAGCCAATAATGTCTAATTATGCTCCGCTATGAAAGTATTTCTCAAATTTTCTCTCTGGACAAAGAGTGGCGAGTCAAATACAGTTATTCTTGGCAAGTCTTTATTCTATAACACAGTTAAAATCATTTGACGGTGTGGGAAAATATTGTTAAGGAACCAATGAGGTTGGTCTGATATGAAATTATGGTTTATCATCTAGGACTAACCTGATTGGCTCCCTTGCATTATTTCTCTTCTGATTATAACCATATGTTATACTATAGTTTTAACTTTTATATCTTGCTGAGCTAAGACTTTGAATTTGGCGTTGGTCTTCAGTCAAAAACTTATTCTCAAGAAGGAAGCATTATTTGAGCACAAGACCTCTAAAAACTATTCTTTTAGAAATCATGGTTTCATTCACGAAACAGGTTTAGTAGAGCCAAACCATTTTGATTTCATCAACCAAAAAAGTCTCTTTTTTTTATTCAAGGGCGGAGCTTAAACCAATATCTAGTTTTTTAACCTGCTGTAAACAAAAGTTTGAAATGTTTCTTCTTATTTGTCTTTAGCATTTGGCACCTTTTATTTCCTTTTTTTACAACAAAAAAAAAAAACAGTTGATTCTCTTTAATTATTTTGGTGGAAACCATAAAACCGCTGTTTTCTTTAAAATGATACTTGATGATTTAAAAAATAGTGTTTATTTTCATTTCAATTCAATTTCTAATTTAGTTCAAGACAATTTTTTTAATTAATAGCAAAATATTAACATTTCCCTTACCACCCCAAGGAGTAAGGGAAAATCTGCCAAGTCACTTTAACCAGTATGAGCACTATGTCAAATACATTAATTGTAGATAATAATCAATAAAGAAAAAAAATATGCATTGAGTAAAGTCATTTGTAGTGGAGTCACTATCACTCACTTAAGTGTTTTCATTTTTAATTTTCCTTGCCTATTACCAACCTAATGCAAAATCGAAATTTCACCCGAATCAAATGTTTTTCAATTTTAACAATACCTTTATTTATTGATAAAAAATTACCTATAAAACAATAAAATTGTTCTATATTCCATGGTTTTTCGGAATTTCTAAAATAATTAGAAATGAGAATAAAAATTAACATATCTGAGGTGGAAAACCATAATAACCTGACTTTATTTAGTGCCAACATAATAATAATTAATATAAAAAACATAGACAAAAATCTAAACCGAGATATATCAAAAATACACAGAAAAGTATGAAAAATCACAAATGTATAAAAATGTGCGATACTGAGTATCACACATTTTTATATTTATAATACACTTTTTTATATTATTAATTTATCAACAACCACAAGATCATTAGATCTGTGGTTGTTTTTTCTTTTGTAAATGTCTAAAACTAAATTATCTTCTACATTTTTGGTTATTGCTTCTTATTATTTAATTATTTGTTATTTTAGTCAAATGTTCGTGTGAAAGCACTCAAGAGACAATTAGATGAAGTAGAAGAAGAGATTAGTAGAGAGAAAGCATTGAAGAGGAAGGCCCAAAGAGAATTAGAAGATATGCAAGAATCCCATGAATCACTGTCTAGGGAATGTAGCAACCTTAAGAACAAGCTTAGATACGAGTAAGTATCCATTTTCATTTAAAGTATGTTGTTAATTTTTAATTAACACGAATACAAAAATTCAAATTAATAAAAAAATACAAGATGAAGTGTAATCAAGTACTTTTGTAAATGAAGCTTAGCTCATATCTAAATATCTTCTAAACTATATAATTTTATGAGGAAGTGGTCAGATAGGTAAAGAAAACACACTTTTCTTTACCTATCTGACCACTTCCTCATAAAATTATATAGTTTAAATAGTTTGGTCAATAATTTTATATTAATTTTAAATAACTTCTCTTATTCAAGATTCTTTAAAAAATACTTCTTAAATATTGGAATATTAAGGTTGACAGGAGTCTATCTCCCAAATAACCTCAATATTGTAAATTTTTTCTAAAATATGTCCCTGCTAGGATATGAACCTGCATTTTTTTGTCTGGTAAAAATGATTTCCATGGCACTTAGACCTCTTGTGTGGGTCCATTGTGCCCTGAAACCTGGGACTTAAGTAAATCATTTAGTCAACTCATCATGTTCTAGGCTCCATCATTATTTGACATTTTTACTGCATAGTATGTAAAGAATTAAACAAATTAAAATAATCAATCAGTAGTTTTGATTGAATGATTATAAACAATTTATTAAAGACTGCAGTCTTAAAAAAAATTAGTATTTATTTTCATTTCAATTCATTATGCATTTAGTAAAGTCATTTGTAGATACGGGAATTTTAATTTTAAAGGCACTGTTTCAACTTTCAAATGCTGTTGCTAGTTGTAAGAACTTTGTTACTTATTTGGATTTTCGTCTTATTTATTTATTCACATTTTAGATAATTTTAAATATTATCTTAAGAGAGTTTTAGCCCAAAATGTATTAAAACTATAAACTAAGTGTAAACATTTAGAACAAAAGAAAACTTTCAATATAATATTTGGCTGTCTTTTTTTTCGAGAGAGATTAGACTATCTTTTCTTCTTGCAATATTATTTTCTCTCCAAATAACTTTAGTAGCTTAATAAACTCCTCCTTCTATATATATCACTTTATTTACTGCTGTGCCTGCTTAGTGGGCAGCAAATATCAAAATGGAAAATATTCAAAGCGCAGCTTAAAACTAATAGATTATTCATTGATAATTTAGATTCATAAAGGCAGTGATTCGCCACAATACTTATTGTCTCACTATACTTGCGGGCGGGGCATATTAGCAAAGGAATATTCTAGTCAATTAATACAATTTTACCACAATACACCCGTCTCACAATATTTGTTGAATGGATCGACAAATAAATATCCTATAGTAGGACACACGGCTAAAATTAGTTAATAGCGTGGGAAAATGGTGTTGAGGAACCAATGAAGTTGGTCTGATTTGAAATTGAGGACGTTGTTTAACATCTAAGAATAACCTCATTGGCACCCTCACATTAATTTTGTATGCTGTCAACTGATTTTAGCTGTGTGTCATACTGTAGTTATTAAATAGACCTTAGACAATTCTCCCATCTTGCAATACTTTTGGGACGGATGTATTGACAAAGGAATATCCTAATCAATTAATATTCCTTTTTTAATGCACCCATATCACAATACTTGTAGGATGGATCTATTGACAAAGGAATGTCCTAGGCAATTAATATTATTTTTTAATACACTCATTTCACCATACTTGTGGCATGGATCTATTGACAATGGAATATTCTAATCAATTAATATTCCTTTTTTAATACACCCATTTCTCAATTCTTGTAGGATGGATCTATTGACAAAGGAATGTACTAGTGAATTAATATTCTTTTTTAATACACCCATTTCACAATTCTTGTAGGATGGATCTATTGACAAAGGAATGTACTAGTCAATTAATATTCTTTTTTATTACACCCATTTCACAATACTTGCAGGATGGATAGTGGGAATATTGATTGATAAAGAAATTCCTTTGTAAAACATGTACCAAAACTTTTAAAAGCAGTGACTTAATTTTAACTTCTTATTCAAACATGTCCCCACATAATATTTGTTTATGTTATTGTAGAGATGGTAAATATCCACCCAAAGAGACCAGAGCACCATTAAGTCTTCCTAAAAAGGATGTTTCTGATAAAAATAAATTAAATAAATAATGATTCAGCATTATTGTTGTGAGTTATAAATGTTCATCCCCACTGTATCATGTTTTTGTTTGACACGCTGTAAATATGAAGCACTTTGTTTTCCCCTGTTTTTATAAACTGTTGATATCGTTGATATCTCATAAGATATGGAAACTTAGTTAGAATGACGTATCAATTGGAAATTTGGTTGAAATGATGGATCAGTTAGAAATTGATCTGGAATGATTAATCATTTTGAATTTTATTTGCAATGATAGATCAGTTGGAATGATAGATTTTGGAAATTTTATTGGAATAATTGATATATTGGAAATTTAGTTGGAATGATAGATTAATTCGAAATTTAGTTGGAATGATAGATAAAATGAAAATTTAGTTTTAATTATGGAATAACTAGAAACTTGTTTGGAATATAATTTAGTTGGAATGATAGACCTTTAGGCACTTAGTGTAAGTAAATTAGTTGGAATATTTGGAATATTGTAGTGTATCTAGTTGTTATCAGCATTCAGATTGCGGGACATCTCTGTTTCTGCACAGCTACCAACAATGCTAAAATGCATTGACCTAGTTTAGGTGACATCATAAACGTTACGAGGCCTACCTCTAACGAGGTGTTAACTTCTATTGATGAAGTCAAGCAATACTAATGAATAGTTTAGTTTGCTTTAATTTCGATTTTTCAAATAAAAAAATATTAGGATAAGCCATTATAGAAGTAGTTTATAATTAGCAATTCAAAAAGCCTTTTACAGAATAAACATTTTTATTTTACAAAATTGTAAAACACATTAGATTTACAATTTTGTTAATGAAGATTAACAAACTTAAGATTAACATTTACTTTTACACATAAGTACATTTACTTTCACAGAATTCTTGTCACTATTGAAAGAAATCTCTTTTGTAAACAATTTATTTTTATTTTAAATCAAAGGTGGTACTTGAAATAGTTTAAAGTAAGAAAATTAGGTTTTTTTTGGTTTAAAAAAATTAATTTTTTATCAACCCATCTGTAATTTTAGCCAATTTTCCAACCGCTGCGTTTATTTCTACTCAACATGATCAGCGATATCCTTAATTAAACCTAATTAACAGTATTCCAAGACTTATTATTCTGTGTTTTAGTTTGATTTTGATTAAACATGCATGAATCAAATATTAGATGAGAAAAAATGGTATTTGTAAAAATTTTAAGTTATTGAAACCTGATAACTTAAAACAGGATCAAATTGAGTTTTTGCCATTTTGATTATTTTTGTTGTTTGTAAACATTTAATTATGTTTTTCATTTGGATAAAAGTGGTTGTTTATTTTTTTTTTTAATTAAGACCATAACACAATTTACCTTTGAATGTTTTATTGAAATATTTTAATAATTTTGAGAAATACCTTTAACTTTTACCCTGTTTGTTTTAACTAATATTTTATTTTTATATTTATCCCTAAATTATTAATAAGTTATCACGTAGATGTAATATCAGTCATAGGGATAATATTACTAGACAAGCCCTATTGGTTGAAATTGTTCAACAGAATAACTGCTGATTTTAAAATCCCCGTAGAGTACTTTAAAACCAAAATAAACAATATGTAACATATTGGACGTATGACTGCTATTTATAAAGGTCATTTTAAGCCCGATTTGAAAAAAAATCGCCCCAGTCCCATTAGACGATAATTCGCCCTGAAAAACGCTTTGACTTTGAGTACTCATTACTCAGGTTCTAAGAAAGGTACTTCAGGTCCTTGGTTCTGAACTAGCACTAGATAAGTCAAAATAAATGTTTTTATAAATTCTAATGCCTGTATGCATAGAATGTGTTGATGTTACAATTCTTGACCTGGGTGCTTATTGTTTTAATTAATTTAAGTGTTATGAGTCCAGCCAGACCTCAACCACTTCTGACGTCAACGCATTTCTCAAGATTTTAATTTTTCTCTAAACTTTGATTAACTTGTGAAAGTTAAATTTGACAGCTTGCTTTTAAGTATAAATTAATCAAAGAAGCTACATTTTAGCGAATTTTTGATAATTTGCTTATATCAGTATGCAACTTATAATATGACCAGTAATATGACAATTAATAAATTACAACAACCATGTGGGTTGTTGTTCTCCCTGAGCCACTGGGAGGCGCGATGCGCTGCGGAGGGGCAAATAGGCCAAAGCTCTCTTGGTTTTGTAATTTATCTGCCTTTGCTATTTATTTTTAAATGTTTTTTTTAGACGAGGAGGAGGTCTTGGTTCTCTGAGTTCAAGTAGATTATCTAAACGTGGGTCACTGGCTGCCTCAGAAGAAGCACAACTAAACAATACTACGGATGACTCTATGGACGGAGACGATACTCCCCCCTCATAACACTCCACTATCGTCTCCTTGTAATTATATTCAGGTAGTTATTCTTATTCTTGAATTCAAAATTTTCGGGTTCAAAAACCAAGTTTTACTAGTTTTTACCAAGGAAAATAAATGTTTAATAAATTTGATCCAAATTGACAAAATAAACTTGTTTATTATTTTAAAATTTAAATCTTGTTTTTAATTTTGAACTTGTAAATACGGAAGAAACAAAGTCACACAATATCATCTTTGTTTAAGACGACTTGACTTTGACTATTAAATCATGTTTGACTTTTTACTATTTACAGAAATGTATATTATGTAAAATAAAGGATTTTTATATTATTTATTTAGAAGCTTAGTGCCATGCCTGACAGAGTATTTATATAACCTTTTAATTGACAAAGAAAAATAATAATAATATGAATAAATAACTACAGTAGAGTCCTTTTAATCCAAAAATCCACCAAACAGCTTTTTTTCAAAACTGATTAAAAATGCACTCATGAAAAACGGTACAAAGAAAACATTTAACAGCAATTACAACACCTTAACACAATTACAATACGTACATACATATGTAAGTATACGTTCATACATACTATTTTTCACGTCTTTATAATAATTTTTTTACAGTACTGACTCTGAAACGTACTTGTAACAATTATTATATCTGATTTTATTATTCAATAATGTGTTCAAAAATGTTATTTTTAAATTATGGTATTTTTAAATACCATATTATATCAATAATATGGTATCAATAATATGACAGTAATTTATAAAAATCCATGTAATCCGAATTTTCCCTTATCCGGGGGTCCATCTCCATCGGTCCAGATTAGTGGGACGCTACTGTATTAAAAATTATTCAACTAGGCATTTAATTAGTTTATTATTTAATTGTTAATAATTAGTTTAATTATTAACACGTTATTTAATTAGTTGTAAATTAAGGATAATAATGAATATTTTCTTTTACTTATATCTATAATTAGTTTATATTTTTTTCAGGCATTGCAGTATTCAAAGAAAAACAATTTCAACTTGAAACGAAACAAAAAAATTTAAATTGTATTTAATTTATGTATAGGATGTAATAATTTAAAAAAGGATATAAATATTATAATAATTAGGTAATTATATTAAGGTACTTAAAAAGTATTGTGTTTTTTCTTTAATTCTTTTTTAAAACTGTTATGTTTTTTGTTGTCTGCCTTATTTTTAACATATTTTAAGAATGGATAGATTACCGTTATCAATATTTTTTACTCAATTAAATCCTTCTCTGCTGAAATTCTATTTTGAAAAAGTACAATTTTATTAAAAATTTTGTTTTATTTTAATCACTATTTATTTCTCAATTTTTATTTTTGTGATTATTATTCTTTTCTTAAAAATGTTAAATGTTTGGCAGACCTCATTTTTAATTATATTTCCATGTACAATAAGTAAGATAGGTGCCAAGATATCAGTTAACTCTTTTTAAATTTTTTTTTTGCTTTTTTATTTTTCTATTAATTTTTATGCTTTTTGAAAATTGTTAATAAAAATAAGGTTAAAAAAAATTAAACGAACAATTATTGTGATTGTCACTTGTTAATCGGTTATTTATTTTTGTTAACTGTTTAAAATATTTTTCATTGTACTTTTTTTCTTATTTATTATTGTATTTTTAAGTATTAAACTTTTATTAATTTATTTTTTTATTTTTTAAATGATATTTTGCCAGTCATTATTTTTCATTAGAGTCTTGGATATATATTTTTTTACGTGTTGCTTATATAAGTATTTGCTCATTCTTAGATTAGAGTCGCATGCATTTCCACTTTATTATTTTTTAAAATTGGGCATGAAATATGGATCCATCTAAGAAATTGATTGCTCTTGTTTATTCCCCCATTTAATATAATGGGCTATAATTTTTGTAGTTTCTAATCAATTAAATTAATACCCAGAAAATAATCTTTTTATTTAAATAATAAAAATAGTTCTTGAATCAAATAATTTAAAAAGTTAAAACATTTTTTTTAAACAATATGTATTTGAACAAAAATAAACAATTTTACAAATTACAATGATGTACTTAAAGTTATGCGAATACTACCCCCCATCTTTAGGGAAAAAGATTGAACATTGAATCCTTATTTTAAGTATTTAAAACAATTCCTATTTAAATGTGTGGGAAAATTTATATTTAAAAAAAAGGCTCTAATACATGAAACTTACTCAAATATGTATTATTTTATTTATATTTAAATTTTTTATACATTCCCTTATTTATTTTGAGTAAAAAAAATTATTAGTAATGTGTTTATTTTGGATTAAATTTAACTTATTTTGTATTTTTCTTTTATATTTTATAAACTAACCATGATTATTTTTTTCTTTATTAAGATTACCATTTTTATATAATTTTTTTTCTTTGTCATATATAATTGTTACTTAATTATAATTTATTTTTATTGTGACATAGGTAAAAAATTTAAGTAAAGTAAGTACTAATACTATACTGTAGAAAATCAATTAAATCAACTTAAAGAAGTCGAGGGTCTTTCATTTTGGTAATTTTTTTAGAAAAGTTGTGACTAAAAGTATTTGAAAGGTAAAATTACCAGTTTTAGGTATTTCCCTCTGAACTTGTTTTCTGTTAAACTTCGAACAGCAGTGGGTCTAGTTGAAGATTTGATGAAATTAATGTCTTCAAACCATTGTAGTTGTCAATTAATTAATAAAAAAACAATAAATTATTTTTATATAAATTAAAATATGGATTTGTCGATTGTCTTGCTTGTTTACAATTACATTTTGGCTATTAAAACTAAAATTTAATTTACATGAAAAAGCTCAGTTATTTGTAATAATCATTTTTAGGAAAACTTTTCAAGAAATTAATAATTGTAATGAAATTCATTTGTACATTTTTATATAATTAAATTTATTAATTTATGGATTTAATAAAAAAAAGAACATTAAACCAGATTTTTTTTTTCATTCATCCCACCATATAGTTAAAAAAATCCCGTCCAAGAAGTCTTCGTTAAAGCCAGAGAGCCAGACCTTTAAAATGCAACCTATTTGGTTTCATTTTTCTGAAAATGTAACTTGAAGAAAGAAGATATTCTGTTATGTTTTGGATTTAATGGTACATACACACTCAAAATTTATAAAAATTGAACAATTTTTTAAAATAAGTTGTTTTTTAAGTGTGCAAACTTGTGCAAAATTGCATTCTGCATCCAAATTTTGATGTAATTTTGCACCATTTTTTGTAACAGGAAACCACTTATTTAAAAAAAAACGAAACAGTTCAATTTTATAACAAATAAAATTTCAATTATAGCTGAAACATTATTTCAATTTCTGCTTACATTATGACTGTAGTTGTAGTTAGATGATTTTTATTTTATATAGACTGCTTTTTAAATATATCGTCCAATTTCATCATCATCAGCAGATTCTTCAAAGATATGTTTTGCAAGCATTATGAATAAGTTTGTCATTACTTAATTTTAGAGCATAGCTTAAAAATAAACATACAAAGAAATATTCTATGGCTTGCTTCACTCACCTTTATGTGTCTGTTTCTCACTGTATAATTTTATAACAATTTAAAGATTAAACCTAATATTATAGGGCTCGCATCACTTGCCTCTATGTGATTGTTTGCGTGTACCTATGTTTAAAAGTATTTATTAAAAAATATATATAACTTAATAGTCTAGGGCTCGCCTATAAGTGATTCTTTGTCATTGTATAATTTTTAAGCCTATGTTAGAGATACAAATTTATTCTTGGCATAGCTTCGCTCTCTTTTATATTATATGTGTGTTTATCAGTACTTTATTTTATAGCATGGATTTAAAAATTTAACATAATATTTTAGGGCTCGCTTCGCTTGCCTTAATGAAAGAGTTATTATACATGATTTTAGAATATAAAATAATATCCTAGGGTTTGCCTTTATTTCTTTGTTCGTTAGTATCTAATGATTTGAACAGCAATAATTTGAAAATATATCATAATAATCTAGGGCTCCCCTATAAGGGACGCTTTGTCATTATATAATTTTTAAGTCTATATTAGAGATGAAACATAATATTCTTGTGGCATGAAGATGCTTCGTTCGCCTTCATATGTTTGTTTATTTGTGCTTAATTTTATGGCATAGATAGGAATATAAAATAATTTTCAAAAGGCTTGCTTTGCCTGCTTTTATGTGTCTATCTAATTTTAAAACATAAATTAAAGGATTTAAGATATATTATTATATTCTTGGGCTTGCTTCGCTCGCCTTTATGTGTTTGTCAGTACCTTATTTCATAGCATATATTCCAAAATATATAGTATGAATATATTTTGTCTAATATTAGACAAATATATTTTTTGTCTAGTTGTCTATATTAGACAAATATATAGTTGTCTAATATTCTATAGACAAACTAGATACTATTACATGAATAGCTCATAGAGAGAAGATTTAATGTTTTGTGGTGAGTTTAACATTAATATACTAAGTAAGAGGAGTGACACAGATAAATTGGAGTCTTTCCTATATAAATACAATCTTAAAATAACTAATGCCAACATACCTACCAGAGTAAATCAACAATGACAGACCTGCTTTGTAAATTTAAATAACTATGGTATAGATTAACTTTACTCAGATCACAAAGCAGTATTTTGTAGTAATGACATTTCTAAAGGAAACCCAGCAATTTCACGGGGAAATGAGTAAAACTTAAACAAAATATAAAAAATGAAAATTATGCTAGTATAATCATTAAAAGATGTTTTCTTTGAAAGTTGTCTGTAAAAGTAATCAAGAAAACAGCATAGTAAATTAAATATTAATTTACTATATTTATATTATAATAAATATATTAATGATACAGTCCTAATATTATTAGTATTAGTCTCCATTCTATAAACGATCGTAATTGATAGACTAAGTAGCAGTTTGTCTATTCATTGTATTCTATCAAATCTACAGCATTTGTTTTTTCGGACAGAAAATTACTGATAAGGTTTGAGACATGAATATGCCTGGGAGCAGGCGAAATATAGTCATTTAGAGAAGTGGTAGTTTAATTAATTCGTCCCATCCAGTGTCTATCAATTACAATCAATGATACAGTCCTTCGGCTCGTATTTTATTTTAATATTATTTCCTGTTACTTGGTATTTTGTCATGTATTCAGTGAATTTTCATGGCCTCGACTCACAGGCCTGTGAGGCTTGCTTCAGTCCTGTCTGGGCCATGTAAAGATTTTTAGTAGCATTTTGTAAAACATTTAGATCAACTAATTTGTTAACCTGAACATTGCATTCTCCCTTAACAAATATATTATTGGACTGTTAAAAAGTAAATTCTAGGTAGATTAACGAAGACTTTAGTCCTTTAAAATTTTCTGTTGCATACTCCCCTTTATCTAGTACATAGGAGCAACATAGACTTAAGTTTTTACAAATCAATAGGGTCTTATGTGTTAAAGGATTATGACGGGTAAAGAAGTTCATAAAGTTTCTATTAAACAATTGCACAGCCGTGTGAG
The DNA here is from genome assembly GCA_018340805.1 of Microvelia longipes. Lineage (NCBI taxonomy): Eukaryota > Metazoa > Arthropoda > Insecta > Hemiptera > Veliidae > Microvelia > Microvelia longipes. The sequence continues at coordinate 59,668,017 of JACMZG010001908.1, forward strand.
CAAGCTCGAGTGCGGCACTCAGCATTTGGACACTAAGCCCATTATAAAAATGGCATTTTTATTTTATTAATTTAGCTGTTACATTATTCATCAAATTAAACTATTTAATATTTTTTTTGTGTTATATATTTATTATAACATCAAGTATTCAGAATTTGTTACTAAATGCAACTTATCTAATCTAATTCATATTATATTTTTTTCTCCCAAAATTGGTAACAGCGATATCAAAAACATAATGACCAGCTATAAAATCCAAGAAGCCTGAACTTTTGTCAAAATAATGTATAATAAAAGAAACCTTCTTTATACTCTTTGGTGATGAAGTTATTTGCCAATTGCGCTACTTAGAATGGTCTGAAAGTGGTCTCATTAGTTTGCTGTTGTTCTATTGGATCCATTTTTGTCCTGCCTTTCTGGGATAGTAGGCAATTAAGGGCCAATTAACAGGGAGTATTCTTCCTTTTTCTTCCTTTCTTACTACAACCCCATACTCCAACACTACACTACAAGCCAAATATGTATCATAATGGTCATTGACGTAGTATATATATATATATATATATATATATATATATATATATATATATATATATATATAATATATATATATATATATATATATTATGTATGTTCTGTTTGTGCCACTTGGAGTCCAATTTAGCTTAAACTGATCTCAATTGATTTAGCTTGCAATCTACCTGAACATGTAATTGACATTACTGTGTTTAGTTTAAAACCTCCTTTTTTCTGTTCATAAAAATGATGATCTTAATTACAAGACCAGGAACATTAAAATCGTACTTCCTTATTGTAGATTACAAAAAACTTTTAAATCGCCCCAGATTCTTGCTGTCAGATTGATCAATAACTAATGCTCAATAACTTATATTAAATTACTAAACTCAACAACTTTCATTATTACTAAACTACTAAACTCAACTTATATTAAATTACTAAACTCAACAACTTATATTAAATTACTAAACTCAACAACTAGAGATGAAAAGTTTTATAAAAATAATAAAGGATTATTTGCTGCTGGAAGCATTTTATTCTACAATTGATTTTATTATAAGTGTAATATTTTGACTTAGTATTGTTTGCCTACTTTTATTTTAATTTTAAGATTTGACTTAGATAAAAACAAATTTTTATTTTCCTTTTACTTAAATTTTGTTAACTCCATGACAACAAGGGATGAAAGTAAGTTTTACAGCTCAAGTTAAAGTTTCGTCCTAAGACAGCACCGAAGGAGGAAACTTTATTAGCTCACGGCCGGTAGGCCGAGAGAAACTAGTTAGCTCCCAAGGCTTGTCGAGGAGTTAACTAACATTTGGCTCACGAGGGAGATAATACGAGAGCTGAAAACTTTCATCCCTTGTTGCATATTAATTTTATCTACGACTAGAAACTAATACTAACAACTATTAATATATTCTTCAGCTCCTTAATTGTTATTGTGTTAGTTTAGTTTATTCTTACCATGTCAATTACTCTGATGAAGAGAGAATAAAGCCACTATCTTCACATTATTTTATTGTAAGCTGTCAATAGAATAATGTGTAATGCTATTTTGTAATTTAAACATTAGCGTATATTATATATTCTACCCGTAGTACCAACATAACACCAAAAAAACCTAAAAATTTCCTAAAATTCCTAAAAATTTTACTAAAAAATTCTGTCAAGTTGGCAACACTTTCACTTTTCCTCCCTAGGGAGTAAAATTACATTTACAGTGTGAGATAACAAGACTGTATGTAGAACTTACAATACTAGGAGTAGATAAATGTATTTACCATATGAGGCTGAGTGAAGCGACTCCGAGAGGTGTTGCAGTAATTTGGTGGTGGTTATATTCTGAGCTCCGAGGTACCTTGCACCCGATTTTTATTTTGAATGCAACAAAATAAATATAAAAATAACTTTCTAATAACAATATATATTTAAAAATAATTTACAAGTAAATAAAAAACAGAAAAATAAGTAAAATTCTACTAGTACTTTTTAACAAATTTTCTTTAATATAAGATTAAATAAAGGGTACGTATTTTAAAATTGAAAAGGAAAATAAACAGTATGGGTAACTTATTAAATCAAGTATAATCTACTTTGAACAAATATTTCCTGGCCTTTTTAGTTGAAGTTAATTTAAATTAACTTATCTATAAAGTAGTTTTCACTCTTTATTTAACATCCATGTCACTAAATTATATGTTATGCACATATAATTCACAAAACGCCACATGCAGTGGCGTTTTGTCTCCTCAGACCAAAATGGTCTGAGAAGGGTTTGGCTTAAAAAAGCCCAAAACTACATCTCAAGTGGCCCAATAGGGAGGGGGGTTATAATATTGCTTTCCGAGAAGAGCAGTCTACTTGCAACTAGAGTAGTATTAATGATTATAAAAAGCTTAATTTGAATTTATTTACTTTTAATTTGTATTTAATAAAATTTAAGTATTTTATTCAAATAAATTAAAATAAAATTAATAAGTAAGTATTAAATAAAAATAAATAAACTTATGTTTATTCATTTACTATTTTATATTTAATCTCTAGAGTCCTTTTGTACTGCTTTAGGCCCCTCATCAAGTATGTTAAGGGGCCCTTGTGGCCCTAGTCTTCCGAATGGAACCTTTACAGGCCTAGAACCTAAAGTACCTAGATTTAGAAAGCAAAGTGAGAATATTTTAAGTACTTAAAAGAATCAATCCCTAATGAGGCATTTTCCTGTTACTTTAAGCCCTGACTAAGTATGTTAAAGACTATAATTGGCTCTAGTCTTCAAATGGTGCCCTTAAACGTCTATGTATAATAAATAGGGGTCATAAAGATCTAAAATATAGAATCTATATTTTTTATTACTTAAAAAGTATCTAGAGCCCTGATCAAGTGCGCTAGGGCCTATTTTGGCCCTAGTCTTCCATATGGGGCCGTTAAAAGTCTAAGTAAAATAAATAAGGACCTTAAAGGCCTTAGATTCAGGTAATAATATCAAATTGTTAATATTTTTAAGTATTGTAAAAACACGTCCCTAGAATCTCTTAGGCCCTGCCTTTAAGTATTGGGCCCCTTTGATTATCTCGTTATATTACATAATGATAATAAATAAATATATTTATATATTATAAGCTTACAAATATTTAATATGTTTTTTTTTTTCATTTTCATTGCTCTTTCTTTAAGTTTATTTTGGCTGAGGGGCCCAAGAAGGGCTGCTGCCCTTGCCTGTAATGGCCAGTCCCCCCCTGTGTATTTAAATAAAATGTATAATTATATACATTTTATTTATATGTGTATAATTATAATGTAAATATAATAAATAATATAATTTATTAAAATTAAATGTTTATAATAGACACCACATTGATGATAAAATTAGATTTTATTTAATTTTACACTCTTTTTGGTCAACATCATATAACATTATTTTTAATTTTTTTGGAGAAAATAGAAAAAAGTTGTTGCTGTTTTATAATTAATTTTTTTATTTTGACATCTAATATGGGAATTTTGGGGGTATTTTTTTATATTTTCAATTCATAACACCATAGTTAACTTGTACCTGTTATACAAACTCATGCAGATGTGCTATGTTTTGATAGCGCTGCACAATTTTGTTTATTGATAGCAAGGAAGGTATTATGGTTAAAATGTAAGGCCAATTTCTATTAATTTACTTTTTCTGAAGTGACTTTATGCCCTAATAAGTGAAACCTCTTAAGCGCCTTTCTACTAGTTGCCAGGTCTACTAAGAGTTGTCTTTTATGAGATTTAACTGTAATATCAACAATAAACAGCCTTGCGCTTTCATAATTTATTTCCCATTATTAAATACACTTTGTAAAATCAACTTTTTCCCAACCATTTGAGTACAAATAACAAGTTGTTCACCTTGTCCTTATATTACCACCAAATGTATTGATTTGATTCAAACCAGGGAGTTATAGTATGTGGTCTTGTAAAAAATAAGCCCATTAATTAAAACATGTTTCTTGCCAAAACTTGGCATCTATCATTAAAAAAAACTAAAATAACAATTGTCTCTCTGAGAAATATAAAAAGGTTTATTCTAAAGCAATGTAATAAAATTAAATATCAAGCCAAAAGGTTTATTGTTCTTTAGCCTAGATGTATTTTAAGCTTGGTAAAATAACCTTGCAGGTGTTGCTACAATTTGGCAACCTAAGCTGGTTGGAACCTGTCCAAAATCAATGATAACTTAACTGCCTCTCATAGACTTTAAATCAACCATTTTTACACTCAATTCCTTTAAAAAAAATGTAAACTTAAATTCAATTTCTTTTATAGCTTTTTACTATATTTCTTAGGGGATTATTACATTTCATACCATATAAAAATTATTAAAAGCATTGTACTTATATAAAAAATAAATATTTATTACAATTATTTTAACAAATGAATTGTTTTTAAATGTTATAGATAATGCAGTTACAGCTTATTATATTAAAAAATTGTTATAAAATAAAATAGAACATTAGTAACAAACAAAATTTGATAAAAAAAAGTCAAATCTGTAGAGAGCCATCATCATATTAGATAGTTTGAAACAAGCTAAGGAAGGAACAAACCACAAGTAAAAACCCTATTTCCTCAAAAGAACATAAGTAATTCAATGGCTCATATACTGGATATATATTTTATTACATTTAGTTATTTTTTAACTATTTTTTCAATAATTTATACTTTTTTTTATTAAATATACAAAAAAGAGGACTCTCTTTTAACAGAACTTATATAATTAACAGAGAATGTTTTCACAAAAGTAACTATAAAATACTTTTACAGAATCCAGTGGATTCTGTTGATTAATTACTGTACAACTTTTTAAATTAATTTTGTCTTTTGCCCGCTTTAACAAACTTTAGAGGGACAACTTTACTTAAAACTAACTAGACATTATGTAAAAGTCACTAAATATGGCATCGGGATATGTGATCATACATATTCCTTTGTCAAATAAATTTTGGACAAAGGAGTGTCATATTCTATTAATATTCTTTTGTCAAATATGTTATTTAGCAAGGGAAAATAGAATCACTTAATACCCCTTTGTCAAATAATGTATCCTTTATGTTTCTTAGTGGTATATAATGTATAGATTTTGTTACTTTTATATAAGTTCTAGTGAGTAAATGTCCCTTTAAAAATTGTTAAAGGAAGCAAAATTAATGTTTCAACATTCAGGTATTCTACTTGCAGTGTAAGGTCAACAGCCTAAGACCTTACAATACTTTAAAATTTGTTTGACATTTTATAAACATTTATTTATTTTATTTTGTTTTTGAATTGAATCAGCTGTTTTGACAGATTGATGTTTTTTTGGTAGTTAAGGAAAAAAAGGGTTTTGTTTTTAGAAAAGTTTTGAGGACGATTTGTAGAAGTGCTAGATGTGAGTAGTTAATGTTGTTATTCTTTCAACTATTGTTTAATAAAAGTTTGAAAGGTTTAAAGTGCGTCCGTGTTTGATTTACTAAATGAGTTATTAAACATTTGTAAAACTGTTTTAGTGTAAAATAAGGTATTTATTGGTTTGTGTACGCTACATGCAGTTATATCCTCAGGACCAATTTGGACTAAGTTGTGAAATGTAGTTTGATATTAGAAACCTATCTTTACATCTGTTTTAAATAGGTTAAACACAATTACGTTGTCCGGTCCATACTTAATCTGATAAATTAATTCACATGTTTACTGCACTACACTGCAACAAACCATAACAAAACACAAATTTCCTCTAACTTACCTTACCTTTAAGGTGATGACAAAACCAGTATCAAAAACTTATTTATTTTAAAGAAACTGATACCTTGGCTGAAATTCAAAACGTTATCAATTTTTATAACCACGCTATCTTTTTATCCTTTCCTGTTTCTTCCTTTTCTTTCCTATCATATACCTATGTATTTCTAAATACCCATTCTCTCAGACAATTTTTAACTGTCTATCAAAAACTGTCCAAATTAACAGAAAAACAGTTTTGTATCCAAAGACTTCTTTGCCTCTATGGTGTTCTCCTTGTTTTACTTATGTTAGTTATAGTTGTTCCATAGAGCTAATAAAGTTTAATTAGTAAATTAATCAATTAGTCAACAAAAAATTACTCGAAATATAAATGTGACGTGTGAATACACAACTAAAGGAATAAATAGCATTATTAACAACTATAAATCTAATCTGCTAAACAAATATACATCTTAATATTATCGTAATAACTTATTTTTATTCCCAATACTAATGGTAGACTTACTTTTGTGGAATAGACTTAACTTGTATTTATTTATATCTCATTTACTTTTATTGTGCTATTTACATCTTATAGTAAAATATTATTAATTATTATTATTATTTATTAAACATATTTATTTATTTATAAATAAAAGAATGAAAAAGTCAATGAAGACTTTAAAGAGAGCTAGCTTTGGTACAAGGATTAAGAACTAAACACAGCCATAAAGGCTGCAGAGACTTTATAGTCTCTAAGAGGTCTCAAGTCTCTCCTCTACAAAAAACCTACAGCTTTACTTTTTTTTTTTTTTTTTTTTTGGCATTGTCTACTTGGACCATACAGCCATGGAATTACAGCTTTACTTGTAAAGCCAAATATAGAAGATGGCTTGAGAAAACATAAAATCAAAAATCCAAAATATCAAATAAAGCCAGTCTATTAATTAATTTGATAGGCTTCATATTAAAAAGTCAACTATTGCTGCCTCTTTAATTTTTTTGTGGAAAGAATTTTTCATTCTTTCTTTAAAATTGATGAACTCCTCACTCAATTTACTTCTTCTTAAAAAAAAATCATTTTTTGATAAATTATTATGGAAATAATTATTGTAAATAATTGGCATGATATCGTATGAATAACCAGATAGTAAACAATAGATTAACATTATAAATTTAGAGGAGAACATAATCCCATCATTCCAGTATACAACTTCAAGCATCCAGTAAACTGACATCTAAAACTTAAAATTTCTTAAACCATCACATTTTATTCTAAACTTTTATTTAGGTTACTTATACCAACATGATGATGAAATATGACTTCCAACCGGATAGCAATCTTATGACTTTACTTAATTTTATATAATTATGTTTTAGTGATTATGTACTAATTTTCCTTAAGGGGGAGTGGCTCAATCAAAAAGTGGCTCCCTCTCCTGATCCCAATACACCATCATAATCTGGGCAGTTCCGGCCAAAAAAGAATATAATATAATAAGGATATATTATATATTTGATTCCAGCCTGAGTAGGGAAGAATAAAGTTCTATGTCTTATTGGTATTTGTATAATGATAAACAGTAAATATTTTGAAATTAATTGTTAGTTGTTGAAATCACCTGAAATTTACTAAAAATTTTGTTTGTTAAATATGAGGCTGCTAATAATGTTAAAACATTCCATTTTCACATTATAAGATCATTGCATCAACCTATTTGCAATAACAACAGTGACGTGTGATTTAGTTTCAGTCTCAAATCACACCAGTTTTGGTAGCTAGTTGGTAATCCACTTTTAATAATGTAAGTTTCCCTTTATTCCTTCTTAATTAAAAAATGTATGTCTCAACCTAATTTCTATTCATGTATAACTGTACAGATCTAAAAAATGTAATAATTTATTACTTGTTTAATAGACATTTTATTATTACTTCTTATTTACTTTATAGTGACTTAGTCTAAAGAGTTTCCCATAGCTAGTGTTTTTCCCAAAAGGTTACAAGCATGACCAGGATTAATTGCTTACAATTATCTTTTAATTTCAATTTTAAAATTAGTAATTTCAGATGTTTGTCTGAATGATTCTTTATAATATCAAGCATATTCTTCGCCTTCTTTTTTATTTTTAACAAGCATCAATCTTGTTTTTGAAATATCTTTTTTTGCATTTTTACTTTAAAGCTCAGGGGTTCCCATAGCTGACAATGACTAGGTTTTATATTTTTCACTGATATAATAAAAGTTTTTAAACGTCAATGGGTTTTTCAACTAGTGACATGTAACCTTCTTTATATGTATGCTGATTTATATCGTTTAAAGCTGCTTTCAATTCTATAAGTTCCAAATAGTGACAGTATACAATTAACCACAGGTAGAAGCCAAGACCTGCAAAGAAAAACGTAAGTTAAAATGATTGCAACATTATATTTAGTGGTGATAACTTACAACAGTTTACATTGGACTGGTACAATTTATAGTAACTGTTACAAATTACATGAACTGTCACAGTTAACAGCAGATGTAATAGTTTGCTGTAACAGCTTACATCAACAGGGATAATTTATATTAATTGTAAAGTTTACATTAACTGAAAAATTACAGTAACTGTAACAATTTACATTAAAAAGTACAATTTACAGTAACTGTGGCAGTTTGCAGTGACTGCAATGCAACAGTTTGAATTAATTGGCACAATTTACAGTAAGTGTAACAGTTTTTGTAGCATTAACTGGAAACATTCACAATAACTGTTGCATTTTACATTAACAGGTACAATTTACAGTAACATTTATTTACATTAACTAGAAAAAATAACCGTAACAATATAAAAGTTTAAATTAACTGGAGAAATTTTCAGTAAAGGCAAGATTTCAGTTAAAATAACAATAACTCTTAACAGTTCACACTCTAACAAAATGTAGTTGATTATTTCCAATCAAGCAATACAAATTTAACTTTCTCATGGTTCACTTATTTTATTGGTCAAGAAAAAGCTTTTACACTATAAAAATTCTTCAGAAGAAATAGATTCTCAAAAGAATTTAATGATTTAGAATTTTTATCTTGACATTTTTTTTTTAAATTGAGTCAGAAAAATAAATTGTTTGGTAAACTTTT
>JACMZG010001908.1:59681886-59924961 GCA_018340805.1 Microvelia longipes
CTTAAAAATACGGGAAAACATGGTCTTAGACTCGAAAATGATCTTTACCCTCAGGGAATTAACTCTTGCGATTTCAAATTTACAATAACTATTTTGGTTATAACCAAATTCCATTATATAGTTGCCACTTTTGATAACTTTAAAAAGTTATAGTAGAGCACACCGTAATATTGCTTTTTTAAATTTTAAACGATTTGATACCAATATCGTCACATCCTTGTAATTTATAATCAAGCAATTGTTTAACATATATCATAGATTTTGAATGCTAACTCCAGATGATTTACTTCTTTTCACTCGCGGGGTTTGGTAGGGGGTTCAACACGGTGTTCCCTGGGGGGGGGGGGTTCAACCCCAACTGTTCACACGGTATTTTTAACCTATAGTTTTGACTCTACCCCGATAAAAATGAGTTTAAGGGTTGAACCCCGTGTTCAATCTCGTTCACACGACAACTACCGTGGGTCCAACACGGGGTTGAAGCCTCCGGAAAACCGCGCGGAGTGAACAAAGTAATAATTAACTTAATACGACTATTAATACGAACTTAATACGGTTATTAATAAATTAATAAATACGACTTCCATATTATGAGTCTTTAGTGACGAGGATAATCGTAGCAAATCAGATTAAGCAAATAAACATTTCGAGGCACCCTAACACCCACAATTTTAACTTCTTGATAGGCCTTTAATGGCTAATAAAAATTTTAACAACATTTTATTTTATTGAATTTAAATGTTAGATTTATAAATTAAAATAATTGATTGATTAGTTAAAGATCTTGTTATAACTTGTTGGTACTAACCGTCGGGAATCCCTCAGTAAAGTTTTGAACATCAAAGGCGTTTTACAAGTAACTTTTACAAGTTTGTCTAGGTTTTCATTGGAGGTCTCAGAGGATTGATTGACTTTGTTTAGTAACTTTATATTTCTTTGGACCGCTTCTTTGTTTAATATAAAGTCAGAGGTAGCGAAGAAAATCAATTGTTGAACAAAATCAAAGAACAGAACCGTTTCTAACAAAATGAATTTATCTGGCGTCTGTAGAACCTAATTCTTTCATCTTTCTTATATAAACGGAAGCATCGTATCATGTGGCACCTATTTTTAATACCAAAGGTTCAGCTTATTACATTAAGCCATTAATACATCCTATAATTTTTTTAATCCAAATGTAGCCCAGTATTTATTGGAAAAACTGTAATAAAGAAGAAGGGTCAAATCTAAGTTAAATTTAGTTTTCTATAACTCCATTCTAAAGATATATTTACATTCGAAAAATATTGCATCACAGGTTACGAGATTAAATTCGGTACCTTCTGTACGGCTAGCCGTACAGAAGGTAAGAAGACGGAGTTTTATCCCGAAATATAATAAAAACACCTGAATAATTTTATAAGAAGAGAATAATCTATTTATGCGTAAACATAACATCAAATTGAAATTAAATAAATAAAAAAATAATAAACCAAGCTGGCAGAATTTATAAGGAGATAATTAAGGTGATAATACAGATAAACAATATTAACATAGATGGTTCACTCCGACCGTAGTGGGAACACTCAATTGACAAGTTTGTGTTTATGATTTAAGTTGGGGGCTACATCACAAATCTTGAAGAGCGCTAGTAGTAAAATCTGTTTGCTCTATTCTCTACCAGATTGTGCTGTAGTTTTTTTTTTTTAAATTCAAACAGTTGCCAATCATTTAGTAAAATAAAATAAAAGTAAACAAAGACCTATGGTAATTACGAAATATTTTCTATCAATAATGTTTTTAATGTTTACTGACCCAAGTAGTAAAAAATGAACTTAGACTGAAATATGATGATAATATATAATTACATTTATTCTTAAACGAGTTTAATGTGTTACTTAATTTTATATTTTATGAATATATATCAAGGCGTATGCTCGATGTAAAATGGCAAACAATAGGTTGTATGATAAAACAAGTAAACAATTCTGGCGCGGTAGTCAGCATGTTGGGCGAAATTCCTTTGGAATGCGTGTTTCCGTTCATAACAACCCACTTGCTTAAGGTCCTGGTTTATGCTTTAAACCTAAGCAGTTACTCAATTATCAAGCATTTTGGCTGTACTTTTCAAAGGAAATGCGCATAATTATCACTTGGTTATACAAAACTATGCCTCTGAAATTGGCAGTGCGCACTATTATTCGAACTAGTTTAAAGCTCAGTTAGTGTTTATCTTTAAAGGTTTTAGCGCATTTCCTTTGGAAAATACAGACAAAATGAGTTACGAGCAGTGCTTGATAATTGAGTAACTGCTTAGGTCATAAAGCATAAACCGGAACCTTAGGCAAGAATGGGTTGTTAAGCACGGAAACACACATTCTAAAGAAAATGAACCCAACATGCGGACCACCGCGTCAGAATTATTTTGTAGTTATAAACGTGAAAAAAACGATACAAATTATCAAGGGTTCCAGGATTCGAAACAAGAATTATTTTGTTGTTATAAACTTATGTAACGTAAAACAACTATAAACATTATGGAGGGTACCAGTATTCGAACTTTTAAATATTAAGGTTGAGACCATAGAACTTGAAATAAAAGAAAACTCTTTTCAAAGGACTAAAATATATTTAAAACATCGCCTCTAGACTAACGTAATTATTTTAAAAATTTCAACTTCACCTGTAAAGTAATAAATAGTATTAAATTTAATTGAATTTTATTCCGATATCTGCTTGATCGTCGTATTTAACAACGTAAAAAGCATACATTATCCGCGTATCCTATTAGTACCCTAGTTAAATATGCTGTAAGGATTATTGGGAGGCAAACCAGACGGGATACGCTGCGCTAGAAAACTACCCGGAGACCCGCCGATAAGGGGAAAGGCGATCGCATTTACAATCTAGTATTTCACTAAACAACTTTTGAAATAATTTTTAGCGTAAATCTTATTATCTATTAAATATATTTGTGTTTTACTTCCTTCTACCCGAGTTAAAATATAAAATGATTTGTCTTTGTTAGCTATAAAAGCGATGTTTTGTCACGATCTGTTACGACGTCATTGTACTAGATGGGCTTAGCTAATACAAACGGGGCAAGAACCAAAGTGTATTAAATGCGCAAAGGATACGATGGGGATCGGCTGTTAAAAACTCTGCGTTACGTGGTAAAATTATATAGCAAACGGTCCTACCTTCAGTACCCGAGCGAAGTACGAGTAAAACCGCACGCGTAACCACCGTTTTTTCCAAAAACAAAAAATACGAAACTAAGTCAACAATTTATTGAAAGCCGCTAAAAATCTCAAAAATATGTGAAAATCAAGTTTATTCTAAAGTTTCTAAGTTTCATGTCTAATCAAAGTTACATTTAAAGTAAGCTGTTATTATTATTTAAGTTAAGCTGATAAGGATTAGTACGTCATTTTATATCTTTCATTTCATAATGTGCATAATATGTCTTTTGATAATCTTCTAATATATCAAAAATATTCGCGATGTATTTTTGTTCCAAAACTTGGGGGCCTCATCAGCGAAGCAGCCATCGTTTCTTAAAAAAATATCAATAATTCATTTTGATTGTTTTAGACTTAAGATTAAAATTTGCTGTCAGAGTATAACATCTCGGGTTGGCGCAAACGGATGAGTTTAGGAAACATAAACAATTCAACATTGACATTAGATGTTCGAATCCAAGGGGGAACAGTATGGGGAGGGGAGAGAATAAGGAGTGAAAAATTAAATTTTCACTTTATACCAATTTATACGAAATTTATATAGATCTTATTTGGGATCACTCATCCATCGACTCCTCATCATTCTAGCGCTGAATAGCGGATGGAAAGACTTGATTACTCCCATCAGCTCGTTATTTGGTTAATAAAATATCTGACAGTTTCACGCTGTCAACAAGATTGTACTACTTAAGCCTCCTGCATCCCATCAACTATTTTTTTTTTAAATCTTTGAGTGAGCCATCTATGTTAATATTGTTTATCTATGGTGATTCATTTGCAAGATGTTAGGAATTTATAAAGTGATTTAATTCGATGTGAACAAACCAAACGCATTCGAAGGTTATAACCTGACGATTTTACGAATGACGTCTGACGTTATTGCAGGACTCGGTATAGGCCAGGGGGCTTAGAATAATACTATATATAGAAGGAGCACTACTGATAACACGAAAGCTGGTTGACTGGTGCAACTAAGTTATGCTGCCATCCTAACAATATACAATTTTCTAAAAAAAAATACTTCCGGTTGCTGAATTATTATGTTCTATTATTATAAAATTACATAAATACTATATAAATATCGGTGCATTACAATATTTAAAGCATTTAATTGTAGTTTAACGTATTAAAATTATATATAATAAGTAGTCCTCGTCAACTAAATGTAGATCTTGTATTTCGCCACCCTTTTGCCATCTCTAAGACCAGTTTTATTAAATACTCAGCAGGTAAGTATTATTACGATCTTTCTTCATTAATAGATATTTATGACAAATATTTAAAAATAATGTTTTCTTGTCAGGTTGGCAGCATTACTTAGTTGCACCAGTCAACCAGTTTTCGTGTTATCAGTAGAATTACATTGTGTTTACGGTCCTGAGCTCCTTCCATATATCGTATTATTCTATTCAGGGGGGGTCAACTTAAATGAGGAAAAGTTTGGATTCGATTATCGCAAGGTACTAAAAATAGCGCTGCGGCGGACCGGTGCGGATAACTCATGAACTAACCCCAATAGCTTTCCAAAAATGACTGATTATATTTTTTTATTAACATTTATGAATACCATGGCAATTCTTGGTTATGACAGCTACATTTATTATTATTATAAAATGATTGTTTTCTGTATGTACTTTTCACAAAAACGGTTTGCCGTTGCATGTTATGTATTTCAAAAATTCAGAAACTGAAAATAAATAGAAACCTTTTTAAAAACTTCCAGAGAACCTTACTGATGGCAGATAAGTAAATTTCATTTAATTAATTTAGTCGATTTTATTAGGTAAATACATTAAATTACATGTTTGCATCTTGCCGATGTAATTAAAATACAGGCTGCATTAAATGCAAAAATCTATCTTTTACCACGTGTAAACTTTAGCCACTATTTCATTCTTACCTGATTGAATCAATTAAAATAATAAATTACTTGAATGAAAAACTTAAAAATAATCAGAAGCGTTCTGTGTAAGATTAAGTGGTAGGGTTAGTTAGAAGTATAACTATACAAAGTATAAAAATTAAATTTCAAACTGACTGTGGGCAAAAAGCGGGAAATCAAGACACGCCCACTTAATTGAAAGGTATGTCCCTCGCCGCGCTAGTGTCGACCGGAATCCAAATTTTCCACCATTGAGTCGACAGTCTTACTGTTTAAGTATCTATAGTCTCTGGTATAGGCTGTCAACATTAAAAAATTTACTATTTATTCCTGCAATTGACTTAAAAACATGTCAAAAAAAACCGATTTCATTCATAAAAACCCTCCAATTGAATCACCTTATAAATTCTCTCAGCTTGATTCATTTGGAGTGTTTTTATGTTAGGTTATAGCAAGCTGATAGAATTTATAAGGTGATTCAATTGGAGGGTTGTTATGAATGAAATCTATTTTTTTACGCATTAAGTAGTAGCCCGACATTGACGTTATTGCAGGAATAAATAGTAAATTTTCAATGTTAACCGCCTTTACTGATGTCAGGTTATAACCTTCGAACGCATTTGGTTTGTTTACATCGCATTGAATCACCTTATAAATTTATAACATCTTAAGGTAATAGTCGAGAATTGAAGTCATTGCAGGAAAAAATAGTAAAAATTAAATGTTGACCGCCTATACCGATTCCTGCAATGACGTCACACGTCATTCATTAAATAGGAAGGTTGTGACCTCCAAATGCGTTCGGTTTGTTTACATCGAATGAATCACCTTATAGATTTCTAACATCTTGATATTCTCAGCGTGAGGTTGCGGGAATATCCTCATGAAGGTTGTCTGCGAAGTTAATAGGTTTACATTTCATTAAAAACTAAAGTTCATATCGACAGAGTCCTATATTTTTAGTTTTTGGTCGGCCTACGTTTTAGAGTAATCCAAGATAAGTTCGATAGTATTTAATTGTAATCATTATTCTTTTAAGTTTCGCCTCAATGTAAGTAGAATGATTTGACAGAACGAGATGACTTACCATAATAGTTCCATAGAGTAGAAGTAAGCAGAACACAAGATGTACTGTGGCAAGGCCTACACCCAGGTACAGCCAGACAACTACCACTGCAACATACAATCAACCATAATAATAATCCATGGAGATAAGTCCCAATGTTTATATAGTAGATAATGTTTGGTTTTAGTAGCACAGTCCCTTGTTTTAATTAACCATCCTTGTCTTCATATCCTAATATAAAGGTCCCTGCTCATTCTAATATGAAGCTACTTTGTTGAGCGTCATACTGGAGCCTGATGCAGAATGCTTTCATTGCCAGTCAAATTTTTATAACGAATAGCAAAAAAATCAGGTTATGGGGGCCATTGTCATTGCCGACCTGCGATCATAAGCTTCCTTTGCACTGTGGTTAAAGCGATCGCTCGGGATCTCGATCTCGAAGGTTGTCGGTTCGAATCCCGGTCGAGACGAAGCCTATTTTTAGTTCATTTTTAATCTTTTGAATATTTTTATATGTGTCTAACTGATTTTCGATTGAATGGATCGACACATTTTTCCAATTTTTTGAAATTATTGCCGGTTATTGCTGACAAAAACATTTTTAAAACCGAATAGCACAGCTAACCTAAATACTGATTTTCGTACCAAGTTTCAACTCACCATCATAAATGCTCTGAGAGTTGTCTGTCTGTATGTATGAGTGTGCCTTACGTAGGTAAAGCACACTCACACATACAGACAGACAACTTTGGAAAACTACTTAAGAGGTAAATCTCGGTTTTAGATGTTTAGTGCAGACACAACACATTTCCTGTATACCTACGGTATAAAATACTTTTCCTATAAAATACATACGGTATAAATGAAGAAAATTAAAAATTATGCTACAAAATGTTAATTTTTTTAACTAAAAGTAATCCGAAGACCCGAGGCTCGAACACGTAATCTCCTGCATTGGAAGCGAATGTGTTTCCACAACGCTATCAAGGCTTATGAATAATTGACAGATTATTTTTTAATACAAATGTAACGTAAAAAAACTACTTAATTATACAAATGTGTTAATTTCACTACAATATTGAGTAAAAATGAATAATTTTTACGTAAATTAATCAATCTTATACTAGTTAATAATCTGAGAAATTTTCGGCCACACCTTTTGCTTATTTTGTTTACAATTGATAATTATTCATCATTTTCAATGTAAGCCGCCTATACCGATTCAAGTCAGGTTGTAACCTCCGACCGCGATTGGTTTGTTTACATCGAATTGAATCACCTTATAAATTTCTATCATCTTGAATCACATCAAAGTTAAATAGCTATCAAATATTGACAACTAGTTTTTTTTGTTTATAATACGACACACGGCTAAAATCAATTGACAGCCCGCCAAAATCTCAATGCTTTCAACCCTCTTTTTTTAATAAAAAAATCCCTTCTTTTAAGTAACAAAAATATTCCCTACTCTGGCAACACTGAAAGTCAGGTTATGTTTTAAATTTTACTATTTGTTTTTATTTGATATCGTATTTTTTTATTATTAAAAATTATTTATTTTCTTTTTAAGTAGGAATATTGTTGTATCTTATAAATTCACCAACTAAGTGTTGCTTTAAATTTGTTCGGGAAGTATGAATTAAGTGGAGTTAAAGTTGGTAATTACATAATGTAATGAATCATAATAGTTTTATGATAAAAGTTTGACGATTTAAATAAATCGTCAGCTATAATTACTTTTTTCCAAAACAAACTGCTTTTTTGTGTGTCAAGTTTGTATAATTGAATGCGTATTGTTTCATATTATAAAAATAATATGACACAAAATGCATTCATGACTTAAAAAGTCAAGACTGTTATCTATTGAAAGACATGGCACTTAAAAAAAAATGCTGTCTTTCGGTTGACTGATCACAGACCCTGTGCTGTACTCAAATAGCAAGAAATGCTTGAAGAATACATCAATGTCCATGCGTCAAATATAGGCTTTCAGATCATATTACAACTCTGCAATAATTGGATGAATTGAACAGATTGGAATGAAACGAAACAAACTCAAACAGATCAATATGCACAATGAGGGAAATAAAAGAGGCGCGAGGTTACAAATATTTACAACCAGTTGCCTTTTTATTAGTTTATTTACGAAAAAGGTATTTTTTTATACAGAGGTTGGCATGAGGTGGAGGGGGAAAGAGCGTGGTCGGTCTGGACCAATAGATTTATTCCCTCACAGATTTTTGGCGCGCTGTCAGTTGATTTTAGCCGTGTGTCGTATTATAACTCTGTCGATTTATCGTACAAACAGTAGAAAGATTATAAGTTATAGGTTTTAAATTCATAAGTCAAAAATTTAAAATGAAGACTTTTTATTGGTCGCCAAATGTCCTCTTTTTTAAGGGCAATTTACCACTTAGAGACGTTCTTTCAAATTTCAATACAATAGGTAAAACTTTTGATTTTTAACGAATTTTTTAAAACTTATGGTAACAGCAAAATAGGTTATTGTGTTCTAAAAATATTATCTTCCGGGCAATACAACTATGTCTGATTTTTGTGTCACGTTTCAACTTTCTAGCGTGAACACAGTAGGAGTTATACGTAACACATACGTATACAGACAGACAGTATGACACCGATGAGCCGTTTTATATTCTTTTGTGTACTGCTGTAGAGGTCACTAGAAGTTCGTGTGGCCTCATAAAGTAGGACATAATTTGCGGGTTTAGTAGTTCTGCAATACCTATGCCATACTAAATGGCCAAGGCAGTACTTTTCTTGCCACTAAGATTTTTCAGGCGGAGAAAAGAAAAATAGTTGAAAATTAAAGCATTGTCAACGGGGTTCTTTTAAAAACAACGTGTAACATATTCATGGACAGGTATTTTATATTGACTCTTTTTTTATTTCATGCAAACGCCGTTTACAAAAAAAGGAGAAACAAATGTTAAAGGAAATTGTGGCAAAACTGTACTATATCCCTTCCAGCAGTTTCCTTTTAAAAATACATTGAAAAATATTTAATTTTTCCCGGTGAGGTTCTAAACAACAAAATAATATTATCTTTTACATTTTTTTATTTATTTATTTTTTACTTTTCCTCGCCTTCTGATAACAATGTTAAGGTAAAAGTATTAAATTCACTATAAAATGCGAAATTCAAATTTAAAGAAAATAATGTCTTATATAAAAGTAGCTGAGCATACAGGATCACTTTCGGGAAACTTTTTTTTTATTAAATACATTTTTATAAATAAATGGGTTATTTTTTATTGTATCGTGATGGTATAAAATTGATTGATTTAGGTGCAGGAAGTCTTGGAAAACTAGTAAATGCCCACTAGTTCAAATGGGAAATTTCTGTGGAAGATAAATAGCATTTCTTAGAATTAAATGATCAAGTACCAGAGGTTTCTGTAGCAGTGACTCTCTGCCTAAAGATTCGAGCCATGCTGGATATTATAAGTAGCGATTTTAAATATATAGAACAGGCGTGCTTCACGAGAAGGAACTGAAGTCTCTAAGATGGAACGATCTTAATTTCATCCATTATGGCAGGATGTTTGATGAGAATAAAATAGTGGAGTTATAGTGATGAATGGATGATTTTTAAGTTTGTAAAAAGGATCAATAGATGGTCTACTCAGCAGACTTGACCTCCCAACTCTATCTTTTATTACTAATATGCCATTAATAATGCGAACAATAATATGCCAAAATTGATTAATTTGCTAAGCATTTTGGATGTGACCCATCTAGGGTGGTTCCCGTAGCAAAAATTATTTATGTATACCCCAAAGGGGTATACAAACTTTTAGACCAAGAGCCCAGGTGTGTTTTGTTAATAAAAAGTGTAATGGCTGGAACCGGTCACAATTTTTCGTAAATACCTTCCAGAACAAGGATCTGCAAATCTGCCGACTCGTATCGGATGGGTGTCCCAGGCAGAACGCACTTTAGGGGTCAAAGGTTCTGCTTAGGACACCCATCCGATACGAGTCGGCAGATCCTTGTTCAGGAAGGTATTTACGAAAAATTGAGACAGGTTCCAGCCATTACACTTTTTATTAACAAAACATCCCTGGGCTCTTGGTCTATTTATTTTGCTTTTTGTGCATTTATATAAAACGACAAGCCTACATTAGACGTAAGAAAGTAAAAGTGAGACTGATAAATGTGGTGTCTGGAGCAAAGCACGAAGCTATAAAATTGCCAGGCCTTATCTTTATTTGTTCCGCTTTGTCTGTCTCCATTTCACCTGAATTAAATCCTAATAATTCTATATTAACCAATGTTTCTTCCGCACCACTAACTTTTACCATTTCTCTTCCTATTTATTGCTCCTGGTTTATTCTTCTTTTTTTCTTCTTTGATTTATTTATTTATTTTCTTCTAACCATTATATATACAGTAACAGCAGCCCAGTAAGCCCAACTAAAGTCGGGTAGGAAGTGGGGGTTATAAAATATTTACAATAAAATTAATAAAACTTTACTGACTACGAACAACATGAGCCAACTTAAAAGAAGTATGAAGTTTTTAAATTTGATAAAACTTGACTTGGCCAGGTGGCCAAGCCACAAGCACGGGCCACGCAGCTCTCGATCTCCCCCAAAACCACCAAACAGTTATTCAAAATAAATTAATGTTTAAATGTTATCAGAACATGAAAATCATTAATAATCTATCGCTAAAAAATTAAATTAAATCTTTGAAATAAAACAATCAGGCTTAACATTTTAGTAATAATCGTCCTATTCCATGTAAAGGGCTTTACTTGTTATGTAAATAAATAAACAACCAAGAGATGTTTGTTTTATGCTGTTTTAATTTGGTTAAGGGTACCCGATTACCTATATAAGTATCACCTATGCAGGTAATAAACAATTCCTTATTATTTCATTTGTGGTTAGACTTTTATGAAGTATAAATAAAACTTGGTGAAATTACAGAATAAAGATAGTAGAAATAAGTACCGTATAATAACTATTGCAATCAATTTGAATGTACAGCATAACTTCATGTAAGATTTGGTAGTGGAATATTATTTAAAATAGAAATTCCTTAAAAAGTGTATTCCAAGATAATCTGGCCGCTAGCTTCGACATAAGATTGATTTCTTATAACCATATGGCGGCCTCCTGCCTACCCCAGTCAGCAGTGTCTGCGACGATAGTAAAAACGCCGTTTTAGTGAGGACGAATGTATTGAAGGGTAAACCGATGATTTCCTAGTGAGATTTAAAATGAGCCGAGCAATCCCACACTTCGGCGGCATGAAACGTTTGCCTTATGAAAAAGAATTATACAGCTATAAGTTTCTGGCCCCTGGATTTGACATCATTTTATTGCTGTCTTATAACCAACTTTAGTTTTAGCCACCACTTTTTTGGATACTAATGTAACTAACCCGACGAGGCACTAACCCGACGAGGCACTAACCTACAACTTTCAATCCCTCCTAATTTTATCTATTGTATTCATTTCACTCTCACATTTTACTAGTCTCGCGTTTAAATATTAGGATTAAAAAGAATATCAGCATGTTTTTGTAATTTAGGTCTTTATATTCCGTTTATGGCCATTTAGTCTTTTATAGTCAAAAAGTACATATTATTCCTTTTTGGGAATGAAAGAATTTTTACGCGGGAAAAATTTAAATTCGTAAATCTCAATATAAATAATAGGATAACGAGCTTGTAATTCAAAGTTAATTTAGAAAATGAATACCAAATATATCCGAAAATAAAATTTTGCATTTTGTATTAATGTTTTATTTTATTTTAGTGGCAGTCCACCCTTAAGTCGATTCCGTGACTCATTCATTTTTGAAAGGATTATATCAAGCACTATTTAAGCAACTCACGCGAGATCGACAAATATTCACATTTAAAATACAATGATAAGACAATATTACAGGATAAATATTGATGATAATACAGAAACGTGTAAGAACGTAAAATAGGTATTGCTACAAAACCTTTTTCCTATTTACTTAGATCGACATCTGAGTCAACACTGTGGACCTCTGGGATTTACAGGTCTCTATTTCGCCTTGTTTAAACTAAATGTTTGAAATTCATTTCAACAATAACCAAAATATTGATAGCTACGTCGATGGTAGCTTGAATAGATTTAAAAATGTTTATACATTTATATAACTTTACTCATATATGTGCTCTAAAATATTCAACAAAATAGTAATATGGATGCATTTTATCAAAATTTCTAAAGCACAATATTTAAGCTCATAATGCGCAGTCACCCGTGGTGTAGTGGTTAAGGTACGCGGCCAATACACAGAATGAATGGACTTTAAACTTCCGAGTTTATTTAGTCATGGGTTCAATTCCAGTACGGGCCTCTGGGATTTTTATGAGAGGGATAAAAATTCTGCATACCACATCCTTCAGAAGGGACTTAAAGCCGGTGGTCTCGAGCCTGTGCGTTGTCAGGTACTCGTTAAAGATACCTTACCCTAAATGAAACTGGGTATAGACAAAAATCTAGTACCCTCATAGTAGATTCATTATAATACTATAGTGTGTCTGCTTTGTAGTTTAAAGTGTATGTTTAAAGAGGTTTGGTTTAACAGCGAGGATTTTCACTAGACTATATGAGTCAGTGAAAATATGTATGATTGCTTGAAAGAAGCATGAGAGGAACTATAGAAATTCACGACTCATCTGTCTAAATTAGATGAAATATATCTACACTTAAAACAAAGAGACTAATACTATTAGAGGGAGTACAGAACCCGATTAACACAGTGATAAGGGGTCTGGAAGTGAAACTGTTTCCATAGGTGCCGTAACTGTACTTGCCTCTACTATAGTCTCCCTAGAGAGAGACTAGATACCCCCACCCCTCTACAACTCCTATTGTAGTATGCACTCTACTAACGGCGTAAATTTTTCAGTGATGCCACATTAAACCACTTCAACACTAACAATTAAAGAATACATGCAATAGATAATAATTAAAACTTATTTTAAATTAATTTTACTTGATTTAAAACAAAATAGTCGAAAAATAATGTAATATTTACGTGAAATTGTAGTTATTATGAAAAATAAAAAAATGACGTCACTAATGTACCGTTACGGCACCTAGCTACCAAAGGAATGATAAGAGCTGTTGTATCTAATAGTATTAGTCTCTTTGACTTAAAATTAAAAGAAGTAGAACACTATCTTAGGGAGCAGTCAAAAAGGGCCCAACAACGTTGAATACTTGCCTGGTAGTTACTACCACTCCCCCTCATATTACTACTAAGCTCATAATGCAAAACTGAGTAGAAGCTAACTTTGCAAAAATGAAAAATATAAGAAGCAGTCAGTTTGCTTCTTATAGCAAATTAACTAATTATCTTATAAGCAGACTTGCTCTACCCTTGCTCAACACTGACTGAAGCGTACTGCTACACTGGTCCATAATATAAACGAACTCAAAATAATGTTCCTCGGCCAGGAAAATTTAGGTAAATTAGATTAAAGCCGTGAAAATTAAATAACTTTCCACACTTTCAAACCCAGTTTACCATTGTATAATCTTGTTATATTCCTAGGCAGTTTCCCCAAACTTTTATTTCAAAAACTAAAAACTCTGAATACCTCGTGAAAATTTCTGTCTTTTCATACAGAAACATCCTTTCCCTTTTTATTAGAAGGTCTGTAAACTATTTTTAGAGGGAGATTTTGTTATTAAATTTATTTAGTTTTTTAGACTCTTGTTTGTGTTTGATATATTACTGTAGTATAGCTACGAAGCCCCCATGGCAAACTTTATTCCTATCCTTTTATTTCCTATCTCCTCTATTCCTATCGTTCCTATTTGAATCCCTCCTATTTCTATCTTCCTATACCTATCCCTCCTATTCAATCTTGTTTGAGGTCTAAAAATAGTAAAGAAAACACAACTCTTTTGTAATGTTAACTTTTTCATACCTTTTACAATCCAAAACGGAAAGGAATTTGCTTCTTCCTTGGATAGATTACTTTAGAGGAACTTTTTAGTCATTCTTTAGACTTCACACAATTAAAATAAAGACTTCACAACAAAACTTAGTAGCAATATTGCGTAATATTGTACTTACGTACAAAATTACACAAGCCCTTTCTGGCTATGGTTCCAACAAAGCATATCTTAACCGTATTAACATTATCCATCCCAGATCCATCATGTAGCTGCGACGAGGAACTCCCCAAACAGGGAACTAAATTATTTTTGATTGTCCATTATTTGATGGCGAGAGAAGCTCATTAATTTCTATTCTTGTCACAAGAAGAGAGTCTTGAACTCCTACTAATCTTCAAATGTTTTCAAAATATTTAAATATTTTCTCCAAATTCATTAACTCTTTGGATTTTAACAAATTAAGTTTTTAACTATTATAGTTATTAAATTTCTTATCTTTATAACTATTATATTTATATAATTTCTTTATAATTATTATTTTTACACATTTTTTATTATTTTAAATTATATCAAAATACATTTACGTATTTTTTTCTGTATATATAAATATCTATAAGTATGTAATTCAATTATTTATTTATTCATGAAACTAGAAATGTATATGGTTACTTTGCATATCTTGTTAAAGATTCGTAGCTAAAGATTCAAATTTTACATATTTGTCCCTGTTAAAACTTAGTAGATAACACATGTAATATTTATAGGGAGCATGTGAAAAAAATGCATTTTTGGTAGGGTTACTACCTTAATAAAATACGGGCCTTCGGCCCGTAGCCGCTACGCAGCCACATTGTTATTGTTTTGTATTATCTATGGTTTTATTATCGTTTCTTGTTACATGGCATTTTGCCACGTATTTAGCGAATTTTCACAGCCTCGTTTCACAGGCCCGCTTCGCGGGCCTGAGAGGCTTTTTCAAAATAGATTTTAAATATTTGTTATCAGGAAGCCAATAGGAACCGATTCCACTCACTCCCACCCTCAACTTCCGTCATCCGAACAACTTAAAAAGCGTCATTTTCATTATGAAAATTCGCTAAAAATCAATTCATGTTAGGAAACTCCTATAGAGGTTTAACGTAGCTATGATTGGAATAAATAATTTTAGCTTATGTTTAGAGTAGGCATGTTCGTAATAAAACATTTTAGTTTATGTTTAGAGTAAACATGTTTGGAATGATATAATTTAGTTTATATTTAGAGAAAACATGTTTGGAATGATATAATTTAGTTTATATTTAGAGAAAACATGTTTGGAATGATATAATTTAGTTATATTTAGAAAAACATGTTTGGAATGATATAATTTAGTTATATTTAGAGAAAACATGTTTGGAATGAATATAATTTAGTTTATATTAGAGAAAACATGTTTGGAAGTTTAGGTTTGGAAAGAAATATTTTAGTTTATATTTAGAGAAAACATGTTTGGAATGATATAATTAGTTTAGAGAAAACAATTTGAATATAATTTAGTTTATGTTTAGAGAAAACATGTTTGGAAAGAAATATTTTAGTTCATGTTTAGAGTAGCTATGTTAAGAACGAAACATTACAGTTTATTTTGGGATGCCTTTATAATTAGAAAACTACTTTAGGGACTAATAATTAAGAAGTCATCGATACTTGCTGTTAGATATGAATAACCTAGGACCGGTTTCGGCTTAACGCTATCAACAACATTATTAGTTGAAAGCTCAGATGTTGTTTCATCTACTGATGATGGCGTTAAGCCAAAACCGGTCCAGGAATATTCATGTCCAACAGCAAGGATTAACGATAGCTGGTTCTTTAATTTGTGGTAAATATAACCTCATTAATTAAGACCTTTCTCTAATATTAATATTTTTGATTAAAATAAAAATTAAATAAATAAAATACAATAAAATTAAATAAAAATTGCAAACGCGTTCCACTAAACAAGAGGCCATCATTAGTAAGGGAATATGAATTATAAAGAAAAACGAGAGCATACTACAGAGGCATACTAAGTACGGATACCAAGCGGAATCGACTCCGCTCTTCCGTCGTCCTAACAATATTGAAATCCACACGAATGCAGGAAATGTGCAAATTTATCCCGTTGGTTATACTGTACTATGCTTATCCTTTCAAAGTCAGCATTGCACAGCAATGAACTGCCAAGGCTTTAGCGGTTATTGTCATGATGATTCAGGTCATCCGGTGGTTTGACGCTCGTCAATGTAGACGAAGAATCCGACGTAGCGCATCCACTGATGGAGGACATTATGGATGAAACAATATGCTTTTTTGGTGAATAAAGAATTACACTTATTGATTGAAAGAAATAATCAAATTTCTATATTATGTTATCTTCTGTTTGACAGAAGTGTTAATCTTCAGTTGATACTGTACTCTGAATTGTAAATTCTATAATTAAAGGCTTTCAAGGAAAATAGAGTTGATTACTAGAGTGCTGCGGTCTAAGCAAAGCCTTCGACTTAGTTCCTCACGACATCCTTCTTGCCAAGCTGAAGCATAATAAAAACACAGGCAAAGCTTATAAATTATTAAAAAGTCGTATCAGTAATAGATTTAAATAAGTCAGGATAGATGTTTAAGGGCCTCAACACTTTTCAGTTACTCGTGGAGTACCTCGAGGCTCGCATTTATTATAATAGTGAACAACAACCAATCATTCATGAACACAATATTATTGTGAACTAAAGGTAAAACAGTTGGTTATTCCGATGTTTTTATCATTGAATTTGATCACATCCTATGTTTTAGTGTTTTGTTTCGAAGAAAGAGTCTTTCTTAGTGAAATTTGGTAGCCAATCCCCATCTAATGAGTACAAAAGACTGGTTTGTGTAGTGGATAAGAAATTTTCTTTAAGACCTAACGAACAGCTAATCTAACTTTGGACTCAAAACTATCTTGGAAACAATATATTAGTCTGATTAAAAAAAAAGCTCTCTTCTCAAATATTCCTTCATGGGACTCTTGAAAGATATCTACCAGAGAATGCCGTGAAATCTGCTTATCATGGTCTAATTTAGATTTAGGAACGCAGCAGCGTTCTGCCCCGCCAAGTTAAGAAAAAAAGTTAAAATAGCCCGCTTAGCCAGTAAAAAAAGTCAACAGCCTATTAAAGCTGCCAGTGTACGTACAGTACTTTGTACTGTACGTAACAAAGTAGGGTTTTTGAGGGTCTGTAGCGTGAAAACGGCTATATGTACATAAATAATATTATAATATAAAAAAAAAATCATCCAAATCGGCCTAACAGAAGTGGAGAAAAAGTGGTTTGAAAATGGCATTTTAGACTTCTTATTTTTATTCTTCCTACACTTTTTGTTGACGCACCTACAGCCTCAACTAAAGAATGGATTTTGACGTATAAGGACTTTTTGCATTTGTCTTATGCTCGTGTGGCATGCCAACTTAATTTTATGCCTATTAAAATTATTTTAAAATAATTTTATGTTTACTTACCTACACCCTAAACTACTGAACACATTTTGATATGTAGGGACTTTTTTAATTTCTTATGCCTGTGTGTAGTCCTACCTGATAAAATCTCAAATTCGGCATTCCTATGTTAAACACGGAGCTAGAAACTAAGCTAGTGAGTGCTATTTTTATAAATTGACCCACCTGCACTCTTTACTAATGAATGGACTTTGGTGTTTGAGGACTTTTGTATTTGTCTGATGCCTTTTAACATTCTTGTATCAATACATACCTAATTCATAATTTCTATGCAGTACGCGCCACAAAAAACAGAGCTTAAGAGTGGTGTATAGAACTCCCTTCTTACCTTAACTCCCTTTACAGCTTTATCTACAACACGTACCATTTTACTTCTGTTTTTACATAAAAACAGGAGCCGAACAAGAAGTCATGAAATCTTACCAAAAACCACTTACGTGGTCTAAGACTCCCCGCCAAGTCTTTGGTCCAAAAAAGTAGGGAAATCAACTTCTCTGTCCCGCCAAGTCTATTGGGTGGAGACGGTCCTTGGCGTTTCAAAGTGAAGTTGCCGGGTTGGTAATACTAAAGGACCTTATTCAAACTGTAAGGCAATCATCAGCTTCTTCTCCTTGGTGCCGTGCCCGAAAAGTGAATCAACTTTAGAGGTAGTGTTGGCCCTATAAGGGTATATAGGGTGTAGTGCCTGATTATATCGTACCTTTATCGTTTCATTAATTTCTTTTGTATAATCCTGGAGCTATGCAGGTGAGAAAAACTGCTAAAATCTATTATGATTAATCATAATAAACTGGATTGGTTGGTATCTCAAAATATAGCAAAAAAAGCTAAACAATTTGTTCACACTGCTGGCTTGCCGCCAAGGAGAAGAAGCTAATGATTGCCTCACAGTTTGAATAAAGCCCTTTAGTATTGCCAACCTAACAACTTAACTTTGAAACGCCAAGGACCGTCTCCACCCAATACGGACATAACTTGGCGGAACAGAAAAGTTGAATTCCCTACTTGTTTGGACCGAAGACTTGGTGGGGAGTTTTTTTACCACGTAAGTGGTTTTTGGTAACACTATTTTTTTTTACAGAGCGCATGCTCTGTGAAAAAATGTATTACATGCGCTCAGCTGCACAGAGGGATAAAGTGTACATGCAGTTTTTTTCTTTTCCTTTATTTATTTTTGTAAGAACTACAACAATATTTAGAAAGTTCAATGTATACACAAACTTTGAACAATGTAATTTATTCTAAAATGATGCAAGCTTTTTCTTACATCTTACATTTTTCTCCAGTGGTTTTCTAGAATCCATCTAGCTATTTTTTTAAAATTAATAAAATGAATTAACACTCATATTATATACTCATATTATGGGACATGTGGAGTTGGAAGAAATGTTTATAAGAAAGGAGAAAGCTGTAGGAGCGAACAGTTTGACCACAGTAAAAACATTTTATTGAATTAAAAATACTTTTTACTCCGTTTATATTTACTATAGTCTTAAATTCTTTAAAAAAATATATAAAAAGTCTTAATAAAAATAGAGATGTCCACAAATACTATAAATAAAGATAATGGGATAGCTAGCCAAAATATACTTAATAAGTCCAAAGTAGGACATGGAGCATTAGGGATCAATTGTACTATGTATCAAAACCTGATGATAAAATTTTAATCTTTTTAAATTTCCTTATTTATACTGTATGAATATAGAAAAAGTATTGTTTTTGCAAAAAATCCAAAAACGGAATGGCACCGGAATTATCGGTTTTTATTTGTACTTTTGTCATTTTTTCCTGTACTTTTTTCCATGTACTTTTTTCCATGTACTTTTTCCCGTTGTACTTTTTTTCGTGAACTTTTATCCCATGTACTTTTTTCCATGTACTTTTTTCCATGTACTTTTTTCCCGTTGTACTTTTTTCGTAAACTTATATTATATTATTAAACTTATTAACTTATTATACAAAACTTGTTAACTATTATTAATTATATATATATATATATATATATATATATATATATATATATATATATATATATAGATATAATATATATATATATATAAGGACCTTTTTTCTTTGTACTTTTCCATGTACTTTTATATCATGTATTTTTCTGTTTACTTTTTCTGTGTATTTTTTTCCCGTGTACTTTTTTCCGTGTATTTTTTCCCTGTAGTTTTTTTCGAGTGATTTTATTCCGGATACTATTCCAGAACACACACACACACACAGATATATATATATATAATATATATATATATATATATATATATATATATATATATATATATATGTATATATATATCATTAATATTACTATCATTAATGTATCTGACTGATGGTCTTAAATTTTGACATAATTCGTTAAGGGTTAGGCAGTGTTGACAAATCCCTGTAGCAGTGTAGGCCGTGGTAGCACAGAACCTTTACCTCATTGTCCCTGTGAAGGATCTCACAAGTAAGAATTTCCATCCTTTAAATAAAATGCTAGGGGCCCGGAACTGAATTAAATCCGGACTTTCCGGGTGGTAAACTCATGTGGTGTCCAGGGGGTGTACAGAGGTGTTTGTACACCTATTAGTATTTAATATTAGTTAAATACAATTATACCTTTGTATTACAGAACTACTCAAATCTTATATGTATCGACGGTTGGTAATAATAAAAAAATATATAAAATAACTTTTTGTGGTTATATAACCGCTTGGAATCATAATTACTACATTTCCGACGGATATTTTTTCTGGTTTTTAGGTTTCGTATTTATTTATAAGGAATCTGTTGCATTATTCAACCAGTATGGGTTGTGTACGATTTTTCCTCAGTGTTCCTCAGATACTCTTGACTTTTTCATGAAAACAGTTTTTTAAAAAATACACCGTCTTTCTAAAACTGTTGCTTTTAACCTTTTGATTTCCTTTATTTATTTGCAACGAAAAATATACTTCAAAAATGAACTTTATAAATCATTGAAAAAAGTAGTATAGAAAAGTCGAGTCATGTTTTTCCCTGAAAGCTATAATGTGGATGGAGGTATTATAAAATAAATGTATTTCTTTCTGTTGATATTTTCAATTTTTTTTATGTTTCTTTATTAACGTCACTGCCTCACTATAGACTTCATGAAACGACAAATAACACTGGATCTAAGTACCAACATAACAGGGATATTTATGTAAAGGATATTTTTGTATTTCAGGATATTTGGATATTTCCGATAAATCTACCTTCAATTTACTTTTTGCTGTCTGTATACATATGCTGTAATCACTCACATAAATCAATCGAGTCATAACTCGATTTTAGGTGATTTTAAGTTATTAGAAGCTAAAACGGGCTCTACGCGTCTGTAAGGCATATTTATTGCTCTATTATTTACTGCTTAAGAGAGAGCCCTTAGAAACGGTAAGCACCTGTGTGATTTGAGGGTAGCATTTTTCTTACATAAGATATTTTCGAAACACAGTCTTTATTTATGATCTATATAAACCAAGGATGTTGAATAAAGGGGATGACGCACTAAGTCGAATTGCCATTCAACAAAGTGACCCCATCGAAAATCAAAACATAGAGATGAATGCAACACGAAACACACGTCAAAAACCAACTGCACATGCTTGGTACGAACTGCGCATGCTTATGATCCTTATAACAGCGCAGGTCTTAAAATTTAGAGGCAAACTTATAACCTAAGGGGAGGTAAGTTTGCTCCTATTTCTCTATCTCATAAACTCCCATGGGGTCAGAAATGTTCCTTAATGCGTCATCCCCTTTATTCAACATCCTTGATAAAAACAGATTCTTATTGTGGCAGGTTTAAGCTATAATTATGTCATGCTGTTTATTTCTAAGCAAAATATTTTAATAATAAAGATTGATTATAGTGAATACACAATCTTTTGTAAAGAAGGTGTCTGGACTCATAGATAATACAAAATAATCGGGTATATGGTACCCGGAAACTTTTCCATATAACTTCGTATTCCCTGCACTGATCATTAGAATGCCATGGTGGCCAAAACCTTTAAATTTCAAAATGTAATTCAATATTTTCAAAATGGCGATTGATATCATAATGAAATTTGGTGGATCCATTGACCACATATAAATGTTTAAATAAATAATATGTCCATTTTAGGGCATTTCGACCCATCAGGGCATTCACACTGCGGGAGCAACCTCAGGTGAGTTGCATTTACTATCTTTTTAATACAAATACTATTCATATAATCTTTGAGCATATCCTGGGCTGCGAACTCCGGGCCTCCGGTGTCAAAATCGAGTGCCCATACGATCACGGCCAAGGAGGCAGACATATATCTGTTTATATGTCAGTAATATTTCAACCCGATCGGTCAAATTTTACATTTTTAACTATTTTTTAAAATTTTGTCTCAGCAAAAAAAAAGTTATAAAAGTCCGAAAAATATCGTCCTCAGGGTAGCAAAACTAGACTTATATAAGGTCTAATTTTTTCGCAAAGTAATGTATGACACACACACATAGACAACATGATGAAAACTGTCATGAAAATGTCTGAAACGGATAAGTACAATAAATAATCGGTTTCGGAGTTTTAAGGAGAACACAATACTTTTCCTTATACACACAGTAGTAGGTGTAAAAAATCCTGGTTAAGGTCTTGTGGCTCATTAGGGATACCACTACGGGAACATCCAACCATTTCTGTTGTACTCAAAGTAAAAACAAAAGCGAAAGTACTAGTCTTGTATACTACAAGTAAAAAACTACTAATTTAAAATTACTACAAGTTTACTAATATTTGCAAGAAATTTGTTTCACTAAATACAACACACGGCTAAAATCAATTGACAGCGCGCCAAAAATCTGTGAGGGAAAGAATTCTATTGGTTCAGACCGACCACGCTTCTTCCCCCTCCACCTCATGCCAACCTCGGTATAAAAAATACCTTTTTTCGTAAATAAAATCATAAAAAGGCAACACTGGTTGTAAATATTTGTAACCTCGCGTCGCTTTTATTTCCCTTAATGTGCATATTGATCTGTTTGAGTTCGTTTGGATTCATTCCAATCTGTTAAATTCATCCAATTATTGCGGAGTTGTAATATGATCTGAGTGTCTATATTTGACGCATGGACATTGACGTATTCTTCAAGCATTTCTTGCTGAAATGCAAGAAATGCGCTTTGAGTACAGCGCAGAGTCTGTGGTCTGTCAACCAAAAGACACATTTTTTTTTTTAAAAATGCCATGTCTTTCAATTCATGAGTTTCAATTCAAAAGTCAAAACATTCTTGACTTTTTTATGAAAAATGAATGCATATTGTGTCATATTATTTTTATAATATGAAACAATACGCATTCAACTATACAAACTTGACACAAAAAAGCAGTTTGTTTTGGAAAAAAGTAATTATAGCTGACGATTTATTTAAATTGTCAAACTTTTATCATAGAACTATTACGATCTATTGCATTACGTAATTAACTTTAACTCCACTTAATTCATACTTTCCGAACAAATTTAAAGCAACACTTAGTTGATAAATTTATATGATACAATATTCCTACTTAAAAAGTAAATAAATATTTGTTAAAAAATAAAAAAATACGATATCAAATATAAACAAATAATAAAATTCAAAACATAACCTGACTTTCAGTGTTGTCAGAGTAGGGATTTTTTTGTTACTTAAATAAGGGATTTTTTTATTTAAAAAAGAGGGTTGAAAGCATTGAGATTTTGGCGCGCTGTCAATTGACTTTAACCGTGTGTCGTATGTACAAGTGTAGAGTAGTAATTATTAGCGATGTTCATACAATTTTATTATAAAACACTTGTATGTTACAAGTTTTTTCTTAAATCTCCTAAAAACGAGCATAATTATGTCAAAATCCAATCAAATTTGATTATCTTCCCGACGAATCATACAAACTATTGTACAAAACAACTTGTAACTACAAGTGTCAAAATTAAGCGTTTTCCGAATATCATTACAATTTATTGTAACCTACAAGAGTTTTTGTAAACAATGAGTCAAAATATTATTAAAACCCAGTTTCATTCATATAAGTAAATTATTTCGATTGCAATTATTTCTAAAATGCGAGAAAAGATATTTATAAAAAAAAAAAACGTTTTACAAACTCACATTGAGCACTAGATTACTAATAAACTAAAAGTTTGCCATGAAAACTAAGTTTTAATTAATAAAAAGAACTTGTAACTCAGTCTACTTAGGTTCGGACTTAGGTAGATATTTTACAAGTGAATGTTACAAGTTTATGTAATAGACAAGAAAATGTTGATTATTAAATCAAAAATGCTACGAATCTACAAGTGTATCCTTGGCAACACTTGTAAATTTGTCATAACAAGCTGTTTTTCACAATTCTTGTAACAACAAGACTAGTATTTTTGTGAAACGAGCCCCAGGACAAGACCAAACATATTATAAATCTATATTTTCACACAAATTATTCTAATTAAATTTGTCCTAGGCATAGTAAATCAACTCTACAATAATTCACAATCATTCTCATTACATCTTTTAGTCTAAATATATATCTTTGAGATATGATATTTTGTAATTTTATATCCAGATCGAGTAAAAAACAAAGAATGTTTTTCCTCATTAACCCTTGAGAAATTCCTTGCCTTATTGTTTCTATCTAAAGCCTCTTCTTATCAGTAAAAAGGAAATATAGTTAAGGGGATGGTATAATACCAGTCTGTTCTAGAATCACCCTTACTTACACTACTGGGGTTATAACAGTACACTATCTCGCGTCCTATCTATACAAAGCATTTTCTGAACCTACATTTTTTCTCATTCAAACTTCTCTTCCTTTTCTTCCTTTTTAACTCAATATTTATTCGAAAAAAGAAAAATCCATCTTTTCGATCCCTTTGTCAGCTCTGTATTTCCTGGGTTATGGTTTTTTCACAATTTTTATTTCTCCCATTCGATTTTCAAAGTATTTCTATTTTATTCTTTCTATATAATTATTACTACCATTGAATTTTTTATTCAATATTTGTTTTCTATTCTCTAATCAGAAGTATACATTCATAGAATAATAATGATATTTTTTTATGGCATTTCCTTTTCTTTCAAACTTTCAGTAAATTTTCTTAAGAAAAATATGCTTTTTTATTAATAAGAATATGAAGTCAAGATAAGAAATATTTGTATTAGTTATTGTAAATTAAATCAAACCTATTTCATTTATATGTTGAATATTCACGAAAAATTTATCCAGAGATAAAAACAGCTTTAGTCGAGTACTAACTTCCTTTATTTATTCGCACTCAATAATTAACCAAAATGTAGAAATTTTCAGTAAAAAACTTAAGTAAATATTTCATGGAAAAAATGAGAATAAGTCAATCATTTCAATGATTTTCTTTCAAATTTGGACAAGAAAGCGAGTTATAAGCTGTTATAATTAATGCCTTAACACATCCGAAATGCCCACATAGTTGAAATTTTTTAAATGTAAGCTTCTTTACATAGCAATCTATTTCTTGCTTAAGTTATTGGTCCATGGCTACTTCATAGCTTGAACATTAGCATTACTACTAGACAAATAGTTTTAGCGAATTTACTTAAAAAATTCCAATAGCTGGCATGGCGGAAGTCAGATTAAGTTTTAATACTTATTTTCGTGTCATGGGTTATGCCAAACAATGCTTATTCTTCCAAATTCAGCTCAGCTGAACAGTTGGCGCTTTACTTTAAGCCTTAGTTTGTGCCCATCTTTACCATATTTTAGCATAATAACATAATTCCTTTGTTTTTCTGACTCATCAGACCGAGTCGATGATGTTATAACACCAAAGTTACCATTAGAATTTATTTAAAAATCGAAATTTCCCTTTTTTTTACGCTTGAATTCGTTGGTTCATTTCAGCGTTTTTACTCTCCAGAATGGCATTCTACTAAAAACCCCTTGAGTTTTTGCACACTGCCTAAAGGTCCAGCTCGTCTTACAACCTGGATCTCTAGGTCGTAAGACGAGCGCTCTACAACCGAGCTACTGGTCATTTCCCTTCTTATTTTTCTTAACTCGATTTTATTTTCTTATTTATTAATTTTCAGAGAGTAGAAGAATAACATTAATAGAAACATATTAAGTTCTAGGATAAGCATAAATAGAGTCCATCTTCAAGAAAAGAAAAAATAAAGAGTCTCTTCGCTGAAAACTCTGTGGTGAGACTTTATTTTCCTTTTCTTTAGCAACATATTATTTTTTGAGTAACTCCTGAGTCTTTTTGAGAGATCCTTGTGGACTAGGTGACGTCATACCATTCTATGTATGAGCTCTTTTTAATTTACAAAACAGTGTTGGGATTGATAATTGTCCGACATTGTGTTTTCATGGCATCTACTTATAATCTTAATTTTATGTGCATATTAACTTGTAGTGTTATATTAAAATAAATCATTCTTGTTTAAAACGTGAAATTGTATATTATTCACCACCCAGAGTCTCCCTACTCTACCCTTTTTCTTTCTAGTACCTTATATCTAAGAATCTGTCTCTTTGCTTCTGTCACAGAAACTTTAAACGTTTTTAAAAGGTTATCAGGTCTGTACTGTTTCCTTTTTAAATTCTTTCAAAGGAAATTAGAAAAAAAACAATTTCACATATCATCGGTTTTGAGAAGATCGTTTTTCAACTTTTTTCCCCTTCCAACTAACCTATAGGAAAAGTATTGTGTTTGCCCGAAAAAAATCGAACAAAAAATGTATCCGTTTCCGTCGCTTTTTAAAGGCGTTTTTAATATTTTTCATTATGTTGCTTTTTGGCCTGTTCCTAAAAAACAATTAGGAAGCATGTACCTTTTTTCTGTGTCGCGCATAGTTTCCAGTGTGTTCATGATAGCATTGAAACTTAACACGCAAAAAATGGCCGATTACATCAGATTTATTTATATTAGCTAAAGTGGTTTAATAAGTAATCTGACTTCTTCTATAAAATCTATAACTTAGAATTTTGAAAGTTATAATTCAAAGCCTTCGTACTATTTAGATTAACAATGCTATAACTACTTAGTTTATTAATTATTAAATCTTCATTTTTATACATTATCTTAATTTCCATGCATGAATTTAAGAATTAAATAAAACTCTTAATTCGTAGAATAATATTTGTTTAAAAAAATTAAACTTGCAGAGTCAGTATTGCAACATTACTTACAACAAAATGTAATTATTCCGTTTTCTTAGGGTCTCCTTTTTAGTATTAATTAAGATTATTTATTTAAAAAATAAATTTAAATAAATAAATATTACAATTTTTTATATCCTGCTACATAACAGTCAATATTAATAATGTCTACTGTTTTACACCTCTGTATTTTTTTAATTTATGTTATACTTTTAACAATATTTATAAATTGTAATGAAGGGTTTATGCTAAACAATCTTTGAGAGGCTCGGCATAAATTTTACATTTAATTTTACCAGGCTTAATAAACTAAAAAAGTTTACAAGAGACGAATGATTTTAGAAAAAAATAGTTATAATTCGGAACGTAAATATTTAAATTCACAAAATTCGGATCGCATGTACCGCACATTGGATCGCATGTACCGCACATCGCTACGCTCATCCTCCCTGCTTCGGACTCAAATCGCTCGTCCTCAGAATATACAATTTGATGAAATTTGTACTGCAACAAGTTTTCGGACTCGCTGCGCTCGTCCTTAGATAGTATATGCAACCGCATAATTTTTAGCGGTCACCCATACAGCACTAATCACGCTCAAAAATAATAATAATAATAATATATGTAGCCAGAAAATAATTAGCAAGAATGAGATGACTCCTTCTCTGCAGCTCAAGGCTTAAGCTTTTTAGCGGAGAGGTAACCTATGTAAAATATAACTTACTGTGTATTATTGTTGATATATTATTTAATAAAGGTATTTATAAAAAAAATTCTGCTTAACTTTTATATACTTGTCATACTAAAACAAAACTTAGTGTACTTATTTATTGTGTAAATGTACACACTTTTACTAAATTTCAACTCTCAAACTGATTTTTTACAATTCTTTAAAAAACGTACACGAGTCAATCGATCAAATTTAAACTAATGCTGATAATGAGGTGAAACTTGGCACAAATGTTAGTCTTATACATTACCATATGTGTGCTGAATTTCAATTCGATTGCATCATTTTTCCGAGTTTCATGTTTTTTTGCAGTCATTATTGCAGGTTAATGACGTCCTAAATAAAATATTTTCCGAAGAGCAAAACTACACTGGTAGACTGATTTTTGTACAAAGTTTCAACTCTCTAGCATGAATACACTAGGAGCTACGATGATGACAAAAACACACATACAGACACACAACTTCGCAAAAAACCACTCAGGAGGCCTGAGTGGCACACTCTGGAAACGGATAATTCCGGTTCCATCCCGTATTGTGTTTTTGCAAACACAATACTTTTCCTATATACCTACGGTATAAATGAGGAAAATTAAAAAAAATAATAACTTGATTATGTAACATGAATTTTCACCTCCTATCCTATTATCCATCACTATTAGTTGATCATTTTTGTGAGCCCAAGTGCTAATTCGAAAAGCTTAATTAACTGTATAAAGGGCTCTTTATTTCGCAACGTTCAAATTTCGCTATTAAAGTTTTAAGTATAAAAAAAATTTATTTTGAATACAATATGTTAATAAATGGAACTTTTATTTATTTAAAAAGCAAAGACGTGACAAATATTAATATAAACGGTAACAAAATGACAAAAATAAGTTTTTAAGAGTTTTCTCACCTAAATCCTTTTAACAGTTACCTTAATTCTTCAAGTTTAAATTACAGAAGTTAAATTACATTTCTCGCGAAACAAAACATACGCGAACATTTGTTCTCTAGATAAATCAATACATTAATTAAAGTCTCACTTCATATCTGCAATGAATTAATCTTTTAAAATGTTAACTACAATATTATGATATAATTCGAGCAGGTTTAAAAAGCCAAAACTTTCAAATGACTCAAACTTCTACTGAAAACTTTTAACTAAAAAGCAATTTAAACGGAAAATTAATATGTCAACTACATCTGTGGCTTCGCTTAACATCATATCCATTGTAAAAAGTTATTTAATTAATACAATCAATTGAAAACTCGATAACTAATTAAAAACTTTGCTATCTAAGCCGAGTATTAAAATTAATAGTTTTATTTATTGAATTAAATGATCAAATAGGTTAAGAAGAGTTCTTGTTATGTTTTATTAGAAAGAAGATTTGGAACGCAAGTTGTTTAATAAAAAATAAAGTACCAACAAATGATCAAACAGGTTGAGAACAGTTCTGCAAGTTGTTTAATAAAAAATAAAGTACCAACAAATGATCAAACAGGTTGAGAACAGTTCTTGTTATGTTTTATTAAAAAGAAGATTTGGAACGCAAGTTGTTTAATAAAAAATAAAGTTACCAACAAATGATCAAAGTGGTGAGAACAGTTTTGTTATGTTTATTAGAAAGAAGATTTGGAACGCAAGTTGTTTATAAAAAAATAAAGTACCAACAAATGATAAACAGGTTGAGAACATTCTTGTTATGTTTTATTAGTAAGAAGATTTGGAACGCAAGATGTTTAATAAAAAATAAAGTACCAACAAATGATCAAACAGGTTGAACAGTTCTTGTTATGTTTTATTAAAAAGAAGATTGGAACGCAAGTTGTTAATAAAAAATAAAGTACCATCAAATGATCAAACAGGTTGAGAACATTCTTGTTATGTTTTATTAGAAAGAAGATTTGGAACGCAAGTTGTTTAATAAAAAATAAAGTACCAACAAATGATCAAACAGGTTGAGAATATTCTTGTTATGTTTTATTAGTAAGAAGATTTGGAACGCAAGATGTTTAATAAAAAATAAAGTACCAATAAATGATCAAACAGGTCGAGAAGAGTTCTTGTTATGTTTTATTAGAAGAAGATTGGAACGCAGTTGTATGATAAAAAATAAAGTACCGATAAATAATCAAACAGGTTGAGAACAGTTCTTGTTATGTTTTATTAAAAAGAAGATTTGGAACGCAAGTTGTTTAATAAAAAATAAAGTACCAACAAATGATCAAACAGGTTGAGAACAGTTCTTGTTATGTTTTATTAGAAAGAAGATTTGGAACGCAAGTTGTTTAATAAAAAATAAAGTACCAACAAATGATCAAACAGGTTGAGAACATTCTTGTTATGTTTTTATTAGTAAGAAGATTTGGAACGCAAGATGTTTAATAAAAAATAAAGGTACCAACAAATGATCAAACAGTTGAGAACAGTTCTTGTTATGTTTTATTAAAGAAGATTTGGGAACGCAAGTTGTTAATAAAAAATAAATACCATCAAATGATCAAACAGGTTGAGAACATTCTTGTTATGTTTTATTAGAAAGAAGATTTGGAACGCAAGTTGTTTAATAAAAAATAAAGTACCAACAAATGATCAAACAGGTTGAGATATTCTGTTTATGTTTTATTAGTAAGAAGATTTGGAACGCAAGATGTTTAATAAAATAAAGTACCAATAAATGATCAAACAGGTCGAGAAGAGTTCTTGTTATTTTTATTAGAAAGAAGATTTGGAACGCAAGTTGTATGATAAAAAATAAAGTACCAATAAATGATCAAACAGGTTGAGAAGAGTTCTTGTTATGTTTTATTAGAAAGAAGATTTGGAACGCAAGTTGTTTAATAAAAAATAAAGTACCGATAAATAATTAAACAGGTTGAGAACAGTTCTTGTTATATTTTATTAGTAAGAAGATTTGGAACGCAAGATGTTTAATAAAAAATAAAGTACCTATAAATAATCAAACAGGTTGAGAAGACCTAATATCTAAAGTTAAATTATAGACTCTCTCGTCTTCCTTTTATTTTTTTAACGGTTTTGCACTGATGATGGCCTCTAGCTAGGTGAAAGCGCTTTGCCATAAAGTTTTATTTTGTGGAGAGACTTTTCATTTAATTATTTAGGTTGAGAAGAGTTCTTTTTATGTTTTATTAAAAAGACGATTAGGAACGCAAGATGTTTAATAAAAAATAAAGTACCGATAACGAAGACGTTAAATTTAAGACACAGAAAGTGTTTAGTAGAGGATAAAGAAGATTTGAAATTAAATATAAAGAACTTGTGGGATATTAGAAGAAGAATATATATCATTAAAGATGATGTATTGGTGATAAAGGAGTACAGTAAAAATGAAAGAGAGATGATGTGGAATTAAAATTGTATAGAACAAATTTCAATGAAAGTTATTTGTTAAAGTATTTTATGTTCGTACTTTTGCAGATGGTTTTAAATTATTTTTTTAAAGAAAAAATCTTGGTGAAACAAGTTCGTTTTTAAAGGTAAAGTTTTGTATTTTAAGATTGTATTTTCCAGAAACTTTTTCAAAATGTACCTTTTTCTATCAATGCCAGTATAAAGCACACATCAAGGGTTTGCAATATAAAGAGAGCTAAGGTTAGTTCATTCGGAAAAAGCGTGACACTAAAAAAGAAGGTTTTGATTTGAAAAGAAGTCAAATATGAGTATCTATTTTTTACTTTGTCAACTTGTGTATGGTCACTGAGGTGTCAACAAAGAAGGCAACAGTCTAAAGAAAAAAATCTAAGTCCTTTTTATTACTGCCTGGATATTTTCTTTTACAAGTTTCTTTTAGACGTCTTGAGGATACATTTTCTGCCAAGATACGCATTTAGCTAGCAGTATAGAAAGTAAAAATACTCGAGGGTATTCTTAAATTGTAAGTTCTCTCAGAGATGTCGTCATGACATAGAAAGACAAATTTTTGTTTCGAGTTGCGTCTTTTACTTTTTACCTCTATGAAGGAAAAAAACTTGGTTTTTTTAAGAAGAATAAAAGTAAAAAGATTTAGAAAAGGATTTAAAATTTTAGCGTGAAGGATTTCCTCGAGATATCACTGACACAATCCTTCTCTTAAAAATGATTCCAAAGACTCTTTACCTTTTTGGATGACGTCCAAAGAGAAGATGGAGTTTGAAAATTACCTTCCTACCTGAAAGGAAATTGGCTCCGTGTAAGAATTGGTGGAAAACCCTTTAACCCGACAAAAAAATGTAAAAGGGGAACTGGTTGGAACTCTA
The DNA here is from genome assembly GCA_018340805.1 of Microvelia longipes. Classification (NCBI taxonomy): domain Eukaryota; kingdom Metazoa; phylum Arthropoda; class Insecta; order Hemiptera; family Veliidae; genus Microvelia; species Microvelia longipes. Next base: position 59,713,614 of record JACMZG010001908.1, read on the forward strand.
ATGGGCCGTTGTATTCCTGAAGTGACTCTCTTTATAACGACTACCGAAACTAAAAGTCAAAAGAGGGAAACCATACAATGCCATACGTTTACGCAATCAACTAAAAACATTTTACTAAACTTCTACGATATAGGTAATAGTTTTTATTATTAAAGTTTAGTCAGGGATAAATGTTCTAGAGGGGGTATTCCAATTAAAATAAATCTAATAAAAAAGGCTTAAACAGTTTTTGGTATTTGTTTCTAAAATAACTTTTATTTATTATTTTACGTTTAGAGGAGTAATAAAATAAAGAATAGTTATTTATGCACCTAGTGAATAATGACCCCCATTATAACCCTGGTCACTGTAATGATTCCTTAGGCTGAAAGCCGAAGGAATCATGATAAATCCCGAGGCGCAAGCCGAGGGAATTATTTATTTTAATCCCAAAGCTTTAGCCAAGGGATAATTACAATTAGCTCCTGAGGCTTGCCGAGGGAGCTAATTTGTCGAGGGTTATAATAAGGCATTATTCAAGTGGTGCATACAAAATTTTATCTCCAGAAGGAAAAGCAATATATGTATATGTTGATGTTTCAAATCTCTAGCATGAATACACTAGGGGCCACGATCATAACCCACACACAACTTTGCAAAAACAGGCCTTTAAAACACCTGAAACGAATAATCCGGTTTCATCCCGGTTTCGGATTTTTTTTGCAAACACAATAATTTTCCTATATAACTACGGTATAAATGAGGAAAACTAAAAATTGGAAAAAATGTTTTGGTGAGGAAAGTTAGTTCTAGAGCTACCACTAGAGACCAGCACCGTGTTCACCCTTATTTTCAGTCTGACACTCTCGTATGTCATTCGACATCCTATACCTATTATATTCTTTGGTTAAAATATTAAAACTTACAGCTAGTCATTACTGGATATGATAAAACCTGGGAAAAGCAATAAAAAGTCACTAATTTCCACGCTACTCTTAGAGCTGGTAATATTAATTTGACTTTGTTCTATTGCTTGACTTATCTACAAGTGAAAGTTTTTCAAATTTCATCTTGATCCAATATTTTTAATGAATTTTTGAAATTTTTGCTGAGTCATAATTATAGGATATTAATTATGTTGGATATCGTTATGTTGTCATACGATGATTGATACGATTGATGTTGCCCTGTACGATTGATTTTCGTACAGTTTTATTCTGGTCTGAGAAAGCGTAAGGAAATTGTTGTTAGACAAAAAAAGTTGGATCTAGGACAGTTAATACATGCATAATATTCTATTTGATATTTGGAGCATATAGGATTTAAGCTAATGCTAAACATACGTGGCTTTCAATTATTTTCTTTTAACAAGTGAACAATCGATACTTTAAAAAATACAGATAATAACCTTTCAAAAATAAATAATCAGAATAAAAATAAATAAGTAAAACAAAGTAAAATAAATAAGTAAAAAATAAAATGCCCGTTTTAGGGCCTTTCGGCCCATCAGGGTATTAACCCTGCGGGAACCACCTCAGGTGGGTTGCATCTACTACACTCTAAGAATTAATTAAAGTTGGCTAAATCTTTTTAATGCAAATACTATTCATAAAATCTTAGAGCATAGCCCGGGCTTATATTAAAATAAATAAGTAAATATAAATAACAAAATACATTTTTTAAGAAACAATAACATAAAAAATAAAAAAAATATGCTAAAATAAAAATATGAGTATAAACATGTCCTGAATAAATATATATACATCCAGCTACATTATCTGCCTGTGAAAGCAGTAGGAGTAGCGGCGTGAAATAGCGGCAGGAAATATACAGCAAACCCTTTATAAACAATACGTAGTCGTGTCGCAAGATAAAAGTTTTTATAACTGCGAAAATCCTGAATTTATTTTATTAGATGAATTGATTTGTTTTAGAATTTTTATTTAAGTTGAATAACTTCCCCTCATTTATGCCATGGGTATAGGAAAAATATTGCGTTTGCCCTAAAAATACGAAACCGAGATTTTACTTTAAATATCAGTTTTAGGTGTTTTTAAGACCTTCTGAGTGGTTTTTACCAAAGTAAAAAACTAAGGGGAGTTACCAGATAAAAACAGCAGCATAGTACTCCCCAAAAAGGGAGTAACAATCTAAAGAAGTGCAATTTTTACATGGTGAATGATTGAGATTCAGAAACTATCTTAAAATTAGTTGAATTAGCTTCAGCTGAGATTTCCTTTCTCTTTTCTTCAACGTAAGTTAAATTTTCTACTATTTCGACCTCCGTGATTGTTTCTTCTGTTTAGGCCACTCGACTAGGGTCAAGTGGCCTGCTTTGATTTCCTCAATAGGGACTGCGTTTAAGTCTCTACAGGTCATGACACTACTTAGGGTTCTATCATGTCCAACAATAAAGGTTGTGTGTATGCTTTTAGGCAGTTTCTTCGTAAACCTTTCTCCTTGTTCTATTGAGAAGGTTTGGAAGAAGTATCTTTCAACCTTTTGGCATTCTTAACTTGTCCACCTAAATTTGTCTGTAACTTGACTTTAAGTTCAATTCATAGGACCACCGTCCGCTTTTTTTACTGGTAAGAATAACAGATTGTTCTTAGGAACTGTCAGTTGCAGTCCAATCCCCCTTCATATTTTCCTTTTTCCTCTTTAAATTGTCGTGATATTTACTGTCAGTTTCTATAAATTGACACCTGAATCGGGTCCAGCCCAGACCTTGTTATTCGCTCTAGTTCGACTTTGAGTGATGTAATAAAGCCAAATTAATTACTTGAAGCCAAAAACTATAATCTTGTCTGGGATATTTCACAGATACTAGAGTTTTCTTGATTTTCTCGAGTTTTGGTTTGCCCAAGTAATTTTCTAATTTATTATGAATATATATATGTTAATATATATATATATTAATATATATATATATATATATATATTATATATATATATATATATATTATATTATATTATATTATATTTATTTTTTTAAATAATTTTCAAAGAAAAAATGAACTTATTTTGCTGAGAATTTCCTCACCAAGTTTCACCTCTCTAGCATAACTAAGGAGGGACCAAGCTAACAAGCACACTCACTCACACATATACAGACAAATATTTAACATTTGTATGTTAAGTATTAGAATATTTTACATGCGTTGAAGTATAGAGAAAGGAAATCTCAGCTCAAGCTAATTTAACTAATTTTAAGATAGTTTCTGAATCTCAATCATTCACCATGTAAAAATTGTACTTCTTTAGATTGTTACTCCCTTTTTGGGGAGTTCTATGCCGCTGTTTTGATCTGGTAACTCCCCTTAGTTTTTTGATTTATTAATAACCTTTATATATTTTACCTTATTATACGCACTTAAAATAAAAAATAAAATGCCCGTTTTAGGGCCTTACGGCCTACAAATACTATTCATAAAATCTTAGAGCATAGCCCGGGCTGCGAACCCCGGACCTCCGGTGCCGAAATCGAACGCCTTTACGATCACGGTTACGGAAGCAAACTAATATACGCGCTTACCCGGGAAAAAAGCATTGGGGCTTTTCTTAAGGTTTGAATAGGGGGAAAGACAAATATATAGCATCTTAACTAAGGGGAACAAAACGCTATGAGGGGAGTAACCACTTAAAGAAGATCTAATTTACCCCAGAGTTTGTAAACACCCAATTATCTAGGAAGCACTCCCTCCGTACATGGTGGCACATTCGATTACTCCACAAAGTGCCTTGTTCATTTAAACCAGCTAGACTCTGGCTAGGCTCACCACTCTAGCTAACACTGAGTGTGCTTAGTTCATCTAGTCTTACTAATGCCTCTGATCACATTAGTCTCACTTGGCCTGCCTTCGTTTAACCAGTCTTACCAATTTCATCAGCACCTTTAGCATCAAAAGAATACAGCTAGGCTCACCGCTCTGGCTAGTCCAGCGCCAAGCAACAGAGAACTCTAGAAACTCCGACGTCAGTGTGCACAAACTCATTCTAAAGAATGAGTTCGTGCACACTCAGAGTTTGACTTTCAGATCAGGGCTAAAGCCCTGATCTGAAAGTCAAAGCTCCGCAGTGCTACTAGGAGACGTTTGTCTTCAAGAACCAAGCACTTCGTTATTTGTGTCACCGCCTTCACTTTCACTAAGTTTTCAGACAAGTGAAAGCTCAGTATATCATCCCGATATTCATCTCCATCAGCCCGCTGAGCTGGAGACAACGGACACGTGGATCCAGACTTGTCTCATATGAAACAGAAATCAACCCCGCATTTGCGTATTAGCAGCCAAGGAAACCACGTAAATCCTAGGCTGGTTGGCTGGCCTTGAGTTCAAGTCCTACCGAGTGTACAATACAAGGGATAACCTCATTTTAAGGCCCTTCTACGGCAGGATTAAACCCTCGACCTCCAGATCGATGGGCGAGTGCTCTCTAATAATAATTACCGGAGTCAGTAATTATTATCATACGACTTACGTAGAGCTAATTATGTTTAATTAAGCTCTACAATAAATATCATAATACTTATCAAACAGGATTTGTTTATTATTATTAAATCTGATAGCCAGTTCGTTTTTATTAAGTTAATGAGTTATTAATAATGAAATGAATAAAAATGCCAAAAAACTTAGCTTTTCAAATCGACTACCTCAAGTATTAACCATTATTAATATAATTAACTTTATTAATTTTTGTATAAAAATTAATTAAATTTTCTTATTTTAAAAAGAAATGATAATCAATTCCAATCAGTAAATAAGAAGAGAGATATTATTTTTATTCTATAAACATTTATTCTTCTCAAAAATCTTTAAAATATATTTTAATTAAATGAAGCTCTTGACAATGAAATCTAAATTAATAAAATAATTTAGATATTTTTGCCACCCTTGGAGTTTACAACACGATTGGTACTTCAGCTGAAAGTTGTTATTACCTCTGACAGATGTATAAATGTCTCTCTTGTATAAAAAGATTTATTAAAACTTTTAAGTTAAAAGTAACAGGTTGTTAACAAAACAAAATTATTTATGAATAAAATTATTTATATCTTTCATTAAATTCCTCAATGTGATTTATGACATTTTTTCATAATTTTGGTACTAAGATTCATTCAGAAGCGAAAAAGGGGTCCAAAGTTATCATATCCCATAGAAACGTTTGAAACATCTTGGAAAAACGTTTCTAACGGTTTTTAGCCAAAACAATGTCGTTTTGGCTTATTCACAAAACGACATCGTCATACCCTACCCTATTTCCTGTAAGGGACAACGTAACCTACCAGCACTCAATGCCGCAAGGGACAGTGCTATAACCAAGCGTGATGATTGGATAGAGAGTTCGGAACAAGATAATGAAGAACATAGATTATCTAATTGAGTTGTGCAGACCAGCAGCGGCTTGATGGAAAGAACGATAGAGTCGTATAGCTAGCAAGGCTTCATGGCAGGGTAATTTTCTCCAGGGGGACTGAATTGAATTCATGATTCATTTCGATCCATATTCATAAAACTTTTGTACAAATAGTAGCCCATGCACTATTAGGAGGCTGGAAAAGACCTCTTATTGGTTCTTTTCCATTGAGCTAAAGTTATAAATAGAAAAAAATATGTGATTTCTCCGGTATCAATAAGGCGAATGTATAGACTTGATGCAGTTTTTTTAATCCCCGAACGAACCAAAACATAGCCTACCAAAGTAACGCGTTCTCATAAATGCCGCAAGCATATTTTTAAAAGTATTTGACGTTTTGTAAGGATAGTATTAATAAAATTGACATCAACTGTATGAGTACACACGTATAGATAGACAATTTTCTATAACCTTTAAGGAGGTCTTAAAAGCGTCTAAAACAAATAGTTTAGGTGAAATCTCTATTTTGGAGATTTCAGAAACATTACTTATTCAACGTAATGCGACAATAGGTGAGAAAAAATTACCAATCATCTATTTTTTTAAACTTGCCTCGAATAAATTGCCATCACAATGTATATCTGTGAAAATACTAAAAAACTGATAGGATGTTTATTGTTATCATTTCCCCACCTCCTGGAAACAGGTCAGTTGTCAATTTTCGCAAAATTGGAAAAAAATAGCTCAGGAGATAATAATGAGTTTTATTTTTTTAACCGTATCAGTCGCCTGTTCAAAAGAGTCTTATCTATTTCCATATTTTCAGTGGAGGGTAGGTTTTATTGTGCCCATTTACCTCTTTTTATAAACACTATAGCTCTCTATACTGTGTTATATTCATGGGGAAAATATTCCTGCTTTTTAAATCTATTCAGTTTTAGACCTTTTATTATATTTTGGATTCTATAGTATGATTTGAATTGACTTCTTCATACAATTGATAAACTGCATGTTTTAAAAAAATTGCAGTAGAATTTAACAATATTTTAAAGTCTACAGAGTTATGAAATGATAAAGGTTTGCTTCCTCCAATTAAATACTACTACTCTGATCGTATGAAACCGGAGGCCTGTTTGTGCAAAGAACATACAAATGGTGAATTTGATATAGCAAAAGGGATGATTAATTACTGTGCATCAACTGTAGTAATTATAGCACTGCTATAAATATTCAACATTTTAAATAAAATGTTGAAACTTAAAAACCTGGAGAAATTGAAAAATTGAGATGGCTCATGTAGTGGGATTAGGGCGCCTGGTAGTCATGTGTACATCGAAACTTTTTACGAAACGCAATAAGTTTTGCAAAACATTACGTGTGTGTGTGTGTGTGGGTATGTATGTATTTCTGACGGATTTTTGTAAACGCACTATCTCTCGATCAAAATAATATGTAAAAATCCGTCAAAGTGCTTGCTTTGCAAGCATTATAAGGGTTTCTCAGATATTTGCATAAATATAATGTATTAATACTATACAATCATACTTATACTCAATATTCTACGCCTCGCTTCAATAGCCTATATGTTAGTATTTGTGATGCCTAATGTTAGAAAAAATAATAAGTTATAACAAAATATTCCACAGCTCGCTACGCATGCGTTTCTGTGTATCAGAAATCAGTACCTAATTTAGAATACACAAAATATATAAGTGCTCGTATTGCTCGTTTCATTTGTATGTTTGTTATTTACAATTTCGCAGAGTAAACATAATTTTTACCAATTTCGCTAGCCTATGTGTCTGTTGGCACTGATTTTAGGAAAAATAATTATAAACAACATAAAATTTGAGTAAACATCTGCTTGTTTAGTACTAGCCTCAAACTAAGAATCAAATTTTTACATAACAATCTAGAGCTCGCTTCCCTCGCCTTTATATATTTGTTTGTCGATACCTAATTTTTGAGAAAATTTAAAACACAGAACAAAATTTAAGGGCTCGCTTCACTCGCCTTTATGTGCTTGGTTGTCAATATCTACCTGAAGAAAAAACATTTAAAACAAGGCATAAAATTAAAGCCTCGCTTCAATCGCCTTTTTGTTTGTTGGTTTATCAGAACCTCATTTTATAGCATACAGTAAAGACATAACATAATATTCTAGGGCTCGCATCGCTCGCCTTGAGGTGCATGTTTGATACTAGCCAATTTAAACTATAGAATCAAACTTATACATACAATCTAGGGCTCGCTTCGCTCGCTTATAGAAGTTTGTTTTGTCAATACCTAAATTTAGAAAAAAAATTAAAACATAAAATAAGATTCAAGGGCTCGCTTCGCTCGCCTTTATGTGCTGTTTGTCAATATCTACTTTAAGAGAAACATTTAAAACAAGGCATGAAAATCATGGGCTTCGCTTCGCTCGCCTTGTTGTATATGTTTATTCAGTACCTTCTTAAGAGAAATAAAAAAAACCATACAATACTAGGGCTCCGCTTCGCTCGCCTTTATGTGCTTGTTAGTCAATTATACTTTAAGAGAAACAGAGAAACATCGCAAAAATCATGGGCTCGCTTCGCTCGAATTTTTGTATATGTTTATCAGTATTATTTAAGAGTATTAATAAATATAAAAATAACCATGCAATACTAGGGCTCGCTTCGCTCGCTTTATGTGCTTGTTTGTGTCAATATCTATTTAAGAGAAAACATATTTTTAACAAGGCATAAAGATTGGGCTCGCTTCGCTCGCCTATTTGTATATGTTTATCAGTACCTCCTTTTTCTGTTACAGTAAAAAACACAAACATAACATATTTGCTAGGCTCGCTTATCGCTTGAGAATACTTAGAATTCAAATAAGGCATAAAAATCATGGGCTCGCTTCGCTCGCCTTGTTTTTACCTCAGTATTTAGAGTATAAAAAAAAACATAATCAACTTCTTTATTATGCTTGAGTATTAGAGAAACATATTTAAAAGGCATAAAAAATGGGCTCGCTTCGCTTTCGCCTTTTGTATATGTTAATCAGTACTTCTTAAGAGTATAAAAAAATAAATAACCATGAATACTAGGGCTCTCGCTCGCCTTTAATGTTCTTGTTTGTTAATATCTAATTATAAGAGAACACATTTTAAGCAAGGCATGAAAATCATGGGCTCGCTTCGTCAGCCTTTTTGTATATGTTTATCAGTACCTTAAGAGTATAAAATAATAAAAATAACCATGCAATACTAGGGCTCGCTTCGCTCGCCTTTATGTGCTTGTTAGTCAATATCTACTTTAAGAGAAACATTTTAAGAAAGGCATACAAATCATGGGTCGCTTCGCTCGCCTTTTTTGTATACTGTTTATCAGTAACCTTTTAAAGAGTATAAAATAATAAATAACCATGCAATACTAGGGCTTTGTCGCTTGCTCTCGCCTTTAATGTGCTTGTTTGTCAAGGATATCATATAAGAGAAATATTTTTTTAAAAGAGCAAATGCAATGACCATGCATCTAGGCTCGCTTCGCTCGCCTTTTTGTATATGTTTATCAGTACCTTTTTAAGAGTAATAAACTTAAAAAAAAATACAATATTAGCAGGCTACTTATAGCTCGCTCGCTCGCCTTTATTGCTTGTTTAGTCAATATCTACTTTTAAGAAAAACATTTTATAACAAGGCATACAAATCATGGGGCTCGCTTCGCTCGCCTCTTTTGTATATGTTTATAGTACCTTCTTAAGAGTTATAAAATAATAAAAATAACCACTAGGAACGTCCCATGTTGAAATTACTAAGGGCTAGACGCTAATTTCGCTTCGCTCGCCTTTATGGCTTGTTGTTTTGTCCAGGATTATATATTAAAAAAAAATAGAAATCGCATATTTTATAGCAAGGCTATTAATAAGAACTACATAATAGGCGCGCTTCGCTTCGCTCTTTTTCGTATATGTTTATTATACCTTCTTTAAGAGTATAAAATAATAAAAATATAACCATGCAATACTAGGGCTCGCTTCGCTCGTTTTTAATGTGCTATTTTTGTCAATATCTATTATAAGAGAAACATTTTAAGCAAGGCATGAAAACATGGCTCGCTTCGCTCGCCTATTTGTTTATGTTTTTCAGTATCATATTCTTTAAGAGTATAAAATAATAAAAATAACCATGCAATACTAGGGCTCGCTTCGCTCGCTTTATGTGCTTGTTTGTCTAAGAGAACATTTTAAGCAACGCAATGAAAATCATGGGCTCACTTCGCTTTTTTGTATATGTTTATTAGTACCTTCTAAAGATAAAAAAAAAAAAAACATACAATACTTGGGCTCGCTTCGCTCGCCTTTATATGCTTATTTGTCAATATCTACTTTGAGAGAAACATTTAAAAAAGGCATAAAAATCATGGGCTCGCTTCGCTCGTCCTTTTTGTATATGTATATCAGTACATTTTTAAGAGTATAAATAAAAATAACCATAAATACTAGAGCTCGCTACCTCGCCTTTAATGTGCTTGTTTGTCAATATCAACTTTAAGAGACATTTTAAGAAAGGCATAAAAATCATGGGCTCGCTTCGCTCGCCTTTTTGTATATGTTTATCAGTACCTTCTTAAGAGTATAAAATAATAAAAATAACCATGCAATACTAGTGCTCGCTTCGCTCGCCTTTATGTGCTTGTTTGTCAATATCTATTATAAGAGAAACCTTTTAAGCAAGGCATAAAAATCATAGGCTCGCTTCGCTCGCCTTTTTGTATATGTTTATCAGTACATTTTTAAGAGTATATATTAAAAATAACCATACAATACTAGAGCTCGCTACGCTCGCCTTTATGTGCTTGTTTGTCAATATCAACCTTTAAGAGAAACATTTTAAGAAAGGCATGAAAATCATAGGCTCGCTTCGCTCGCCATTTTTTGTATATGTTTATCAGTACCTTTTAAGAGTATAAAATAATAAAAATAACTATGGCAATACTAGGGCTCGCTTCGCTCGCCTTTATGTGCTTGTTTGTCATATCTTTTTATAAGAGAAAACATTTTAAGCAAGGCATAAAAAATCATAGGCTCGCTTCGCTCGGCTTTTCGTATATGTTTATCAGTACCTTCTTAAGAGTATAAAATAATAAAATAACCATGCAATACTAGGGCTCGCTTCGCTCGCCTTTATGTGCTTGTTTGTCAATATCTATTATAAGAGAAACATTTTAAGCAAGGCATGAAAATCATGGGCTCGCTTCGCTCGCCTATTTGTTTATGTTTATCAGTACCTCTTAAGAGTATAAAATAATAAATATACCATGCAATACTAGGGCTCGCTTTGCTCGCCTTTATGTGCTTGTTTTCAATATACTTTAAGAGAAACATTTTAAGAAAGGCAATAAAATTTTTTATGCCTTTTTTTTTTTTTTGGCGCGTGCGCGTATGGGCTATTGGTCCCATATTTTTAGGGCTTCTCCTAATGCCTTAAAAGGGGGGGGGACAAGCATTTTTTGGTGGTTTTTGAGATTTTTGGCGGGTGTAATAGCCGCCATTTTGAAAAAGCGATGCATATTTGTGTACTACCCATCGATACCTACAATTTGATACCCCACATGATTTTTCAAAAAAAAAATTTTTTTTTTTTGGCGAATGTGCGCATTCGCTCATAAATCGACAGATGCGCATGTGATATAGTTGGCTATATTTTTCCTGTTGTTGGATAAAATAGTTACACATGTATACCAAATTTCAAACTTCCTAGCTATTGTAGTTCCTGAGATGAGAAATCGGACAGACAGACGCTCGACAGAAAGTAAGGGTTTCGAAGATTATCTTCGAAACCCCTAAAAATAATAATAAACTAATATGTAAACTTGGTATAAAATTTCTCTTTGGGAAGGATACACCCTACTATGTCGTCTTTAACCCGGTTTGTGGAGGTAGCAACATTTTTAAAAAATCAGTAAAATTCAAGGTTAAAATATTTCGCCGGGAAAAAAATAATAATAATAATAAATAATAAATTAAATTTATTTCCATCTTAATAACTATTTACAATTTTAACATAACAAAATACAATACAATAATTTTTAATTTTTTTTTAATTATAATGAAAAACAAAAGATGAGCCTCCTCAAGGCAAATGCCAGAGGGAGGAGGCTGCCTGTAAACATTTGCCTAGGCTTTATTTGCAACACACTTTTTGATACTCACTTTAAGATGTAACTAACATTAAAAAAGTCAAAAAAAGTCTGTATTTATGTTTTTTGGGGCACTAAATTTCAATTTTAACAATTCCTTTATTTATTGATAAAAAATACAAGAAACAACCAAATACAATATAAATTAAATAAAATTGGTCGATACGACTACTCTAAGATGACCGAAATATAAAAAAAAAAAAAAAAAAAAAAAAAAAAAACTAAAGGACGTTAAAAGGGGAAAAAAATAAATAAAAGCGGCGTTGTTCCTGATAATATAGATTAACAATCTTAAACTAGTTGATGCAACCAAAAAAACCCAACCAACCAGTTAAAAATCCGTAAAACACTAATTTTACAAAAAGGAACATTATTTTGACGTGAGCGTTTGGAATTTTGTACTGAGTTTTGCGATTAATTCCATGAGCTGTATCCTTTTAACTGACTGCGTTGATAAGGTGCCGGACTACGGATCAAGAGACCACGTGTTTGTGTATTAGCGTTTAATGTTTTAAGGAGATTTATTTAAATTTTCGGTACCAGATCACGATAGCCCCCCTTCTAGTAGTTAAGTATCTTTGGCTGCATGCTTAGTTTCGAATCATGCTGCTAACTAAAAGCTTAACTAAAAGAGAAGTATAATGAGCTTCACCACCCTACCTAAATAGAGCTTTCTAATTTTTTTGTGATACCCCTGTCATATTATGATATGGGGCTTTCACAAAATTAACCCCTCCCCACAAGTCCTGCCCCTACTTATTTTTAAATCATAACATCCTCCTTACTCCACTGAAGACAGTTTTCTCATAAGTCTAAATTTTTTATCCAACTCTAAAGAACCAAAAAGATAGACTCACCTCAGCAAAGTTTTATCCTCTTCCAGCTTCTTTAGAGAAGCTGGTAGATTAATAACTATTAAGTAATAAACTGTGACGCCACTGCTCAGGGTTTTAAGCAAATACCAAAAACTTAAGCAAAAAAAAGCCAGAATTATTTGGTTACCTTTTTAACAGTAACAAAATAATAAAATAATGTTATTTCGTAACATTGTTTTACTAAAACGAACACAAAATTGGTACTTGACCAGCAACCAATCACATTGCATGATTTTTGCGCCAACATTTAGGGTTGGGAGGTAGGAAGTCTCTAGTCTATTTTATTTGAAGGATTTCCGCTATTGTACCTAATGGAAAAGCCACGCTATTTTCATGCTTTACGATCCTGGTACTCCTTCTAGTAATTTGTCTCTTTGCATGCAGCAATAGTTGGGGAGGCTTCTTAAGAAACCCCCATGTCATAAAAATTAGGTATTAAGAGACTTAAATATGCGAGGAGAGATACATACAAGGAGTCTATGTCGATGACATCAACAATATATGTTGGGTTCAGTGGTGCTAGAGGATGAGGGTTAATAAGGAAAAGGGGTCTTTATTATATAAACTTAACAATAGTGAATGTTACTGTATTTTATAACATATAAAATAAAAATTATTTTCTCAACAAAATAAAAATTAAGTAGAGGAGAAAAGTGAATTTATAGTTTAAGAGGAAGATTTCCTGACTCTGAAAAATGTTAAGACCCTTTATCCTTTTTTATAAAGCCTAAATTAATAAAGAGTCATTCATAACTGGACTGGAAGAGTCTTGACTCTAACATTACTCTAAGTAGCATGATATATGGCACGTCCTCAGTCAGCTTTTGGGTTAATTTAGAACAGAGACAGTCAAAATATTATGAGATGCTTAAGTTCGTGCAATATGCCACTCAAGTTTATTTTTTTATTTTCTTTAATATTATCCTTGCCTTTCTAGACTAAACTTGTTAAACTTTGTACTTTAAAGGTTTTGACCTCAAGTATTGGGTGTAAAATTTATAAATGCGGCAGTTGGAATATATTCCAACTGCCGCATTTATAAATTTTACACACCAACTGACAATATAGTTAAAACACCAACTGACGTGCTGGCGTTTTTTTACTACAGGTTTTTACGTTTTTTTTACTACAGGTTTTTTACGTTTTTTTTACAGTTACCCAGTGCCCAATTTTTTACTTTGAATCAATAAATAAAGACGCAGTTTGAAGTCTGATGCCTTCTACTGAGTCTACTGTAATTATTGATTGCTTTGGAGAAATGAATGAAGAGCGCAGTTCTTTTACGATACTATATTTTGATATCTCCTAGTCCTTCTACTATTATTTTACTTTAGTTCAATCTTATAAATTAAATGACCAGCATATTAATCTTTGATATTTGATGTCCTTACTGTATCTATTATTTTATTTTTGAATAATTAAGTAGAATGAAGACGCGATTGCTGTGATACTATGTGATGATCTCCTGTTACCTCTCCAATTATTTTATTTTGATTAATGAAATGAAGAGAGTGCATCTTGAATATTAATTATTCAGATCATAACTCGTTCTCAAATTACATTTTATTATGAGAATTACACGTTTTAATCGAAAACGACGCACTATACTAAAAGAAATTAATTTAGATTATTCACTCTCTCCTGTCTCACATTATTTTATTTTGAATTACATGATGAAGACGCATCTCTATAGAAAACTTTGAAGTTAATCTTCTGTCTCTATTATTTTATTTTGAATCAATAAAATGAAGACGCAAAAATCGTGAGTATATTCTGGATATGTCACTGTCATCAGCACATTCATTTTAGTTATTTTGAATTAATGAATGACAGAACGTCACAATCATTGATAAATATGTAGTTATTAGATCCAAATTTTTTTACTCTCACTGTCTCAACTTATTTTATTTTGGAATTAATGAATGAAATGAACAAACATCTTTGATAATTTGATCGAAATTCGCGCGTATGGTGCTCTATTTGATTTTGTTAGCATATATTGAATCCAATAAAACAGAACCTCAGTTTGAAAATTTGAACTGTCCTTTCTGTAATCTATTAAAATTACATTTACTTTGCAATCAATAAAATGAAGAGGAAGACGCCATCTTAGATATTTGATAAAAAATATTTCTGCTTCCTGTCTCAATATTTTATTTTTAATTAATGAATGAAGACGCAGCTATATATTTCCGATTTTAAATTTTTTTTTTGTGTGTAACATATTAGGTTATTCTATCAATCCCTTAACGTATGGCGAATCGCGTGATTCTATTTAATAACTTACTTTGGAACTCAAGTGAAAGTGAACACACGTCAGAATGATGACTTCTAATCTCACACTTGCTCCTTACCATAAATTAAAAGTTTTGAACAAATTAACTTTATATGAACTTGTAATTCGCGCGAGACTTGTTTGTATAAAAATGAGGTAATAAAGGAGCTTACGAGGACCTTAAATTTGAATATTGATAAAATAAAGTTAATATTATCTGAACGTAGTTCATCCTAACTAAGTCCTTGCTCTTTAACATCTAAAGTTATGGATCGCACAATATAATGAAAAAAAAAATAGCTATATCTAAAAGTAAAAACTCAAATTGTATTTCTCTGAAACTGATAAATTTGAGTTAGACCGTCGGTCATATGCAAGTCATTTATTAATATAAGCTGAGGACTATATTACTGAGTACAAAAACGTGCGTTTTATTGAGTGCGTACTACAGTAATACATCATTAGTCATTTTAAGCAAACACACCAAAATGTATTGTGTAATCAGATTAAAATGAATATTAATTATGGTAAGACGGTAAATATGTCCATCATACCTACTATTTACAAGGTATTTAAATCCCGTACTTCATAAATTCATAGGTTGTTGGAGAAATCGCAGTATAATACTAAGAATTGAGTTAATATGGTCAACCACTCTAGCTAGATTTTAAACCATATGTCTACATAACATACAGTAAAATAACTGTAAATACTCTCGATTGTTTTAAAATGTAATATTATAATGTATGCAAAAAGCTTATTAAAAAGTGTTAAATATAAGAACCAGATAGGACTATTACCTATTTTTGGGTAATAGGTTACCGGTAGTATTACAAAAGAATGTATAAATGAATAATTTTGAAGACGCAACCGTCAACTCACTGAACCGGTCAGAGACCATTTGTTTGATGGTCCTCTACCTATTAAACAAATGGGTACAGTTCTAAGAAAAACGGTCAACACAGGATTTTCGACATCAGTGAAAACAAAACAACAGAAATTTGGATTTCCCCCTGCCGCATATCAAACCAGCTTACGGAATCACATCGTTGGCACTGAGGGGGAGTATTTCTTGTTCCGCCGATTTATGGAGTTAGGCACACATTATGTCATAATTATAATGTTTATAATTTATATCTTAATATATATGTTGCATTAATCTCGTATTTAAGTCTTCTTACAATCAACCACGCAGTGTGATCTAACGTAACAATCTAGACTAGAAATAAAATTGAAGAAACAAGCATCCATTGAGACAGTGTAATGATAAAAGTGGCGAGGAGATTTTTACTTTTGTAGAGGGGACCATTACAACAGTGAGTTCAGTAAGTTGGTACTGAGATCCGAGATCCAGTTTCCATGAAACAGGCTTGCAAGGTCTATTCCCTATACGAAAATGTCTAGAGCTCTTCTAGGAAGCCTAACAGCAAGCAGTATACTGTTCAGGTTGTTCCTATCATGTAATGGTCCGTCCTCTACAAGGCATATCCTTAATTTAATGTATAGACGCATTTGTGATATAATAACGGTTTAGATTCCTTGTGCCCTCCAATTTTTACAGTTTTCTCGTTTATAACCGTAGGTATATAGGTCTGAGAGAAGTTTATGAGTGATTGCAAAAAACCGAAACTCTTACGAGTATATGATATCCGGAATTCAACTCGCGATTTTACAGGCACTGTAAATTAATGCTATGTGTCATTACCAATTCCTGAGATAAGTTTTCATTCTTAAAGTTGTCTTGTCATGTTTGTGTGTATGTGTGTCTGTTATATCTGAAGCTACATTAGTAGAAAAACTTGTTCTGGCTATGATGAACTTGACATAATCTTTAGTATACAGTGGGTTCGTACAAAAATGTCTCAGTACTATCGATATTGGCTACAATAGCTACATATATATCATTCACTCTGTACTACGGAAAGTCTAATATGGCCCCAAAAAGGGCCAATATAACCGGATAGGAAATTCCCCGCTTGTCTGTATGCTGTTGCTATTTTGGGTTTTCTCGGAGAATATCTAATATTTATAAACTGAACTTGCACATTTAGACATCGCAGACACAAAAAACTATAATGACCTATAAGCACAAAACAATATCGACAAAAAATATCATTTGTGAAGAACATCTCGGAGGAAGGAGAATAGCATATGTGCACACGAAAATTGCTATAAACTTGTAGAGAACGAGTTAGCAAAGAGTGCCATCTATATATTCAGCGCATAAGTAAATAGAT
Source organism: Microvelia longipes (assembly GCA_018340805.1). Lineage (NCBI taxonomy): Eukaryota > Metazoa > Arthropoda > Insecta > Hemiptera > Veliidae > Microvelia > Microvelia longipes. Next base: position 59,730,502 of record JACMZG010001908.1, read on the forward strand.
CTAAAACAAACCGCAGCACTTGAAGTGCGGCCACGATGCCGAGAGATGGTTCCACCTCTCAGTATGAGGCTGCAATTAGTTCGATTTTGTCACTCTCTAAATACACAAAGTTGTTAAACTTCCGAATAGTAGTGTCCTCAGAAATCGGGCGACAAAGTCTACTTAAGATTGTTATAAATTTTTTTGTAACAGAGACGACTCATTTATTTAATCTGACTTATTGAGAGAGTAGAACAATAAATATTAAAAGTCATCCTCACAGCAAAGGCGATCACCACATGTATTATTGTATTACATATCTTGATTATATAACGATACATCGTTGTAATTAGCATCATATCGTATTATCTTTCGGCTCACACAATATAATGTACAGCAAGTAAATAGTCCAAAGACAGACTCCTTGGACTAACGGTCAGCCGATGAAACTTGCTATGCGTGAAATAGTAAACAACAGACAATGTAATTTAAATAACAATGTATTGGACTAGCGCGTAACCGACGGTACGATCGATGGTTGTTAGCATATAAAGCACATACACATCTCATCTATTAATATTGTTTTGATGTGCCTCTTCACACTCGAGGACGAGCGACGGAGCTTGATGTCCAAAAGTATTAGAGCAGTAATGTACAGACGTTAAATGCGAGATACTTCTACCTAGTTGAAATTGTGATTTATGAAAAAAGAACTTCGAGGCTCTACGCGCGCACGTTTATTTTAACTTACTACAAATACACCACTCACCGACTGTAGTGTTTTGTGAACACGTCTTTGAACGAATATAGATATTTATATGTCTTTAGTCACTCGAATGAATTATAATATGCAAATAAGACGCACATATTTTCTTTCTTATATATGATGTGTGCAATAACGCGAATTTTGATAATAGTAAAGTCTTAAAAGTTGAAATATAAAACATAAATTATGTTATATAGATAATGAATGCTTCATTTAGTCTCGCATTTAGGCGCCTCAGTGATGTACAGTATGATTTAGTTATAATTATAATACTCATTTACTTTTCCCTCCATTTTTTTCGCAGGCTTATCTAATGTCTGGGGGCTACTATCGTGTCTAAATGCCAACATCACATGACCCTCCTGTATCCTCAGCCTGAGTAAAGAATACCGCTAATTATGTTGTATTATTTTAATTTATAAAAACCATAGTTATAAAACACCGGTATGATCTCAATATGCCTCTTTAATTGGAGTAGAGGATGAATGATTGTGGATATCGTTATATGTACATTTTAATATGATAAACCACTGTTTTATAAAATAACGTTTATACACGCCTTTAATAGCGATTGTTAGTTGTGGAGCGTGCTTTATTCTTATATTATTGGATAATCGTTGCACAGTATCCTATATTTTTTAGTACGATATATATATGTCACGTTTTTAAACCACGTCTTTTATCACGAGCGGTTGACTAGAGCTATTACGTATAAGCAATCAGAGTGTGATTATATATTATCATATTTTTTTCTCTTTTGTCTGAACTTAAAAATGAATAGAAAAACTAGAAAGTTTATACTCTAGCGTTAAGCGCATAGCTTAGTCACTTATTGATGTGCGCTCAAGCACAATTATAGAGGCGTCGCTTTGCGCCATCCAATGTATAGTGAATTATAATGTTGTGAGCATACAATATAATGTAGCTTCATTTAAATAGTTAGGTCATTCTCTAGCTTAGAATATAAAGTTTCGAATTTCTATTATCTTATCAGACGTGCTACAACTCGGTTACTGCACTTATCTAGATCACTATGAACACCACTTGCTTCACATAGCTCATGAATCATTAATGAGCTCCTTATAGTATTGACACAACCCTATTATATATAGTTTACCGAAAAAATAAAATAAAGGTTCATGATACAACACACATATATTTGTGGCGCATAAGTCCGACTTAACGTACCATAGCAATGCAACCAGACAAGTCGTTTCTGACTGATATCAGAATAATAAACACAAATCGATAATTTTAAACTCCAGTTAATTTAGAATCTGACAGTCAGTATTGCAGAGATGAGAGAAGGGTGGGGATACGTGAGAGATTAGGCATCGCGTTAATATTGCTCGATTTCATTTGTAATGTTTGTGTCATTTCCTAGCGAAAAATGGTGTCGCAGACGCGCTAAAGATACAATTACATTATGGACTCACTAATGTTACGTCCGAATATGCTCAACCTACCACGTTGTGTCTCTGTTTGTTGTGCAAAGCCTTGGCGGTTGGTCATGGGATTTCTAATGGAACAAATAATTGGTATTGATTCTCATTCATGCATCAGACACATTAGTAGAGAAATTTAATGAGTAAAATTTATAAGCACTACATGCGTTGTGCTCTGAGTCTACGGTTATGTGAACATGCCTGTTTATGAGACCAAACTTTCAAAACTTATAGGATCAAATTTTTACATACGACTATATACTCTAGTATTGAGCGTGTCAGTCTTTCTCAACTCTGCTGCTATATTATCATTATTATTGTGTGTGCGTATCGGTGCGAGAGCCCTGGTGGATAAAATATTAAAAAATTTTGAAATCGTACGTAATACTTTCGATGTGATATTAACGAGCGCAGAATGATAAAATTCTCTTACTTAGAGTTTTTGACGTAGGCGATTTCTTGGACCTGTAATTCTGGACGCTTTTTGACCTGTGGATGTCTTGGATCATAGACTAACTATAATATAACTCGCGCATCGGAACATAGAAAAACATTTAAATACAATGAGCATAAGTAGAACATCAAAGAAAGCACTCGCTTCCCACTAGTGCGCCTTTCTTGTTAGTTGGCGGTGGTGATCATAATTTAGCACCAACCAAACATACTCATTTTTAGGCTTATTCATATAACTGTAGGCTATTTACAATATCACAAGATGTATATCAATAATATTCAGGGCTCGCATCGCTCGCCTTTTGAAAGCTACGCACAATTTTTCAATTTTCTTTTCGTGTTATACTACGAATTTTAGAACTTAAACTTTAAAATTATGTGAAGGTAATACTAAATACATCTTACTGGTAATAGCATATAGATTAGAGAATTCCTACGCGAAGCGCCGCAGACCAGTCTATTCTGCTGCTGAGAGACTTATAGCAGAGTCTCTCTATTGTCCTTTCGACTACACAGTAGTTCTTCTCAACGTATTGTGAGCGAGAATAAAAATTAAACATATTAAATTGATGTATTAGCACATGGGCACGTCTCGAGCAATAACATCGGTGCGCGCCACTTTGTAATGATCTGTTACGTCTTACATAATCATACACGTTTTAAGTTAGTAAAACCACCCTATTAAAACGAACATAGTGTGACTTCATTCTTCGAATACAATTAATTGTGGATCAGATGTATAGCTTCGCCGCCTTGAGTATGTAAAATCGATGCTCATCATGTAAATGAGCAGTTTACTCACCTTTATTTCAATTTTACTTATTAGCTAAAGCTCTAGGAAATATTCACTTTTAGAAGTCACCAAGTTATTTATATTTATAGGATTGTAATAAAATAATACTTTTATTAAATTGATGAAAGTAAATGTAAAATTTCGAACTATTAAAAATACTTATACATATTCAATCTTAATGATGTGTACTAACGACACGGCTCGCTCACAGCCATTTTTATTGTGCAATCCTTATGGAGCTTTTGCAAATAAAAATGATCTAGCTTTTATACTCGAAGTGCTCTACCAAGGAAATGCGAATAACAAAATATTTGTATATATATTACAATGCGAAACGAGTGAGAGGACTCTATAATGAAATCATATAGTTCAAGATACCGAGCTATCTAGAACCTGGAACATATTTTTTGTGGATATTATGATATTTATCAGTACCTTTTTACAATGTACTTGTATATATTTTCGAGGAAATACAATAGATTTAACCTATGCAATACTAGAACGAGATTCTATTGGGTTCTTAGAGATTACGGTCAATTTGCCTACTGTTATTGCAATGACAATTGAGTGGATTTTTGGTATCAGTCACGAGATCTGACCAGTTATATTGGGAGAGAAACAAGTGTGTCTTTAACAAGTTGCGCGAGTATCAAACACACATAGATCATTGCGGCTACACCTTCGCTCTATCAAATGTGACATTTGGTGTGTATCTCAGTCTATTGTGTATTTTGGTAAATTCACAAGTACCAACGTTATTCTAAATGAAGTGCAAAGGTAGTCTAATCAATATTTTAAGATTGAAATTATAATCACTGAGAGAGAGAAATAGTTAAACGTTCACAATGAATTATATAGTAGAGGGAAGGCCTACGAGCTACGCACATCAAAGTGCCTTAACGTATATAAGTGCGTTTTCTATTAGTTAGCATTTTCACTATCGATCAGTTTTTATTATCTCTTAAAGAAACATCTCTCAAAAATAAATGCGAGCCAGTTTAAATATTAATATAAAAATAGCGAGTAGCTCTTTTATGTCAGATTCTCGCCTCAGGCCTTGCGCTTATGAATATAGTTCTATAATATAGTTGAGCGCCTCAATGTAACGTCGGTTAATAATCCTCTAAATTCACGTTATGTTATAAAGAATAAATCTTGAAAACACCATATCAAAAATAAGGTAGAGTACGACTCTAGCCTTTATTTGAATGTCACTCTGTTAGTGGCACTATTATCTACCCGTGGCATTATAAAGACGAAGACATCTTTTTAAATTGAGGATCCAACTAGAGAGATAATTTGCGAATCACGCGCCTCCGCTTCGCTCCGAGGGAGTGTCGGGGATGTTTTATCTGTGACTGAAAATGATCCACACATGCATTCACTCATACATTACATTTAAATAAACACAGTCTTTCTTTTTTTCAATTTTTTCTCATATGTATCGCTCATTTATTGCCTTTCTTAGTAAACCATTATAATATTAATAAGAAAAATAAGAATCTCCAAAGTTCGACAATACTCATCAGATACACGCTTTCGAGCACTATGCACTTTATGATGTTCTTTTTTGATTGAACTCACAATAATCTATAATATTTCACACAGAATAATATTTGGGTATTTAGATGATATAATGCACAACTGTCTTCTATAGCATAGAGCTGATAATTAATTAATTCGCTATTCAGAATTGACGCCTCTCGCGCGCCTCTTATATTTTTGGTGTGTACTAATGTCTGTGAGCGTTTATCTCTATAGGTCACATTTATAATATCCTATAGCCAAGAGTAATATCAAAATTTAAGTTTATAATATACATAGAGTCACACAATATCATTGACACTATCTCTAGTTAAAGCTCTTTGAGCCCTACGCACAGCACTCTATTATGAGATGAATATAGCAATTATGATCAGAATTCTCGAACTTTAAGAGAAGCACACACATTTTCTTACTCAGAGCAAAAAGCTCCATAAGAAAAAGTCTATAGAGGATGCATTCTTCTCGCGCGTGACCTCTGCTCTTAACACTGTGGATCTTATTGTCTTTTAATTCTAAGTACCCTGATCTTTATTTGCCTTTATTCAATCTTTCCTGTAATATATTATCTCTTCTTTAAGATATTATAATTTATCTTCTAATTATTTAACATTGTCGCGGGATGTAAAGAGATCAGAGCTGAGAAGATATGGATTATCTTTTTTGCAATGAGGTCTTATTGGTTGCAATCTGAATCTACGAGCTCGCGCGATAATAACTTGTGGCGTTAGGTTCTTAGATGTATCTTATTTCTAACTTATCCCTAGAGTACGTGTAAAACTATTTTTATATAAAGACGCCATTAGGACGATTACAAAGTATCATCACAATATGTCAAAAGACTATTCGCAGAGTATCGAGACATAATCAGAGAGTTCTTATTGATAAAGTGTTTACATAACTTAGTACAAGTACATTTATAATCACTTAAATTGAGATGTGTAATTTAATGATTATAGAATTAATATATACATAATTCACCACTAACCCTCCTTGCCACTGATATCTCTTCTCAGTGCAAGCATCAGTACACAGCTCGGCCTTATAGTATGTCGTTATGGTTTTGAGTTAGCACGCACGAAGGATACTCTCAGAGTGGTGAATATGATAAAGAGTATATACTCATATCTATTTATAGCAACGGTCAAAGTTAAAATTATTTAAATTCTCTCAGATTCATCTAAGGGCTCAGTCTTTCCGAGAGAACTTTCTTTGCTTTTATAATTTTCGTTATTATCTACGAGAACGATATTGTGAATTTGCGCCTTTATACCTTATTAATATGAAATGAAAACTAGGTAAAAGTTAAAGAAAATCATAAACACATGAGCAACTTACATCAGGGATTTGTGCGTCTGAGCATTACTGAGCTTCTCTATTATAAGCTGCTAACGAGTTATGATACAATATCTATTACTAAGAGAACACACACCGAGCCACGCAAGTCTACACTCAGAACCAGTCAAATTATTAAAATGAGAGCTCGACTTATATGCACTTAAACAGCTCTTATATATTGAGATTATTATTTTGTTACCTAATGCGCAATAGATTTGTATAATATAGCAAAAGTGAATCACTAAATATAATGAAAATAAAGTCAGTTTAAGAGTATAAGGAGCACTATTATTAACTTTCTTAAATATAGGTGTGATTGCTCTGAGGCATAATCTGGCCGTACTACGTACTCTGCTATTATGTGCTTCATGTTGTTGTCAGCAGTAAGATAACATTTTATAGTAGAAACACTTATAGTATATTAATGCAACAGCAATTACAAAAAACTCAGATAAAGTGTGTGAGTGCTTTTGTACTGCGCAGCCTTTTTGTATATGTTTTTATTAGCACAAATTACCGAATAAACGCGAAAAAAATGAGCCAGGCGACTTCTTCTCACATGTATGAAACGAGATAAAAAAAAAAAAATAAAATAACAACATTAGCACAAGTGACTAGAAAAAGCTACAGGATGACCAGAGAAGAGTACACAACACTTAGAGAGCGACTATAGCATATTCTGTACATGTTAGAAACGAACTAGCCTCAATAAAACTTTAAGCCGCAGAACACTTTATTTATTCACGATAGGATGAATCTATATAGCTCATAATATCAACCTATTATTTGAATGAGGCTGCGCATTCGCCGCAAGCTATTTTGTATAGATTTCGAATAATTCTTTTATCTACACATAACTATTCTATAAGAGGCAAAGAAAAGAAAAAAAATTGTAAGAAAGTATGAAAAAGATACCTGTATTTAAATAAAATAAATTACTAATGAGGTGGAGATGTGTGGTTACCTATTGCACGACATAGCGCTAGGGTGGCTTCGAGCACTCGCCTTTATGTGGCTTGTTTGTCAATAATCTATTTATAACCAGAAAGTATTTTTAACAAGGCATGAAATCATGGGCTCGCTTCGCTCGCCTTTTTGTATATGTTTATCAGTACCTTTTTAAGAGTATAAATTAAAAAAAAACCGTACAATACTAGGGCTAGCTCGCTCGCCTTTATATGCTTGTTAGTCAATATCTACTTTAAATGAAAACTTTTTAAATAAGGCATACAAATCATGGGCTTGCTTCGCTCGCCTTTTTGTATATGTTTATAGTACCTTCTTAAGAGTATAAAATAATAAAAATAACCATGCAATACTAGGGCTCGCTTCGCTCGCCTTTATGTTCTTGTTTGTCAATATCTATTATAAGAGAAACCTTTTAAGCAAGGCATAAAAATCATAGGCTCGCTTCGCTCGCCTTTTTGTATATGTTTATCAGTACATTTTTAAGAGTATATATTAAAAATAACCATACAATACTAGGCTCGCTACGCTCGCCTTTATGTGCTTGTTTGTCCAATATCAACTTTAAGAGAAACATTTTAAGCAAGGCATGAAAATCATAGGCTCGCTTCGCTCGCCTTTTGTATATGTTTATCAGTACCTTCTTAAGAGTATAAAATAAAAATAACTATGCAATACTAGGGCTCGCTTCGCTCGCCTTTATGTGCTTGTTTGTCAATATCTATTATAAGAGAACATTTTAAGCAAGGCATAAAAATCATAGGCTCGCTTCGCTCGGCTTTTTGTATATGTTTATCAGTACCTTCTTAAGAGTATAAAATAATAAAAATAACCATGCAATACTAGGGCTCGCTTCGCTCGCCTTTATGTGCTTGTTTGTCAATATCTATTATAAGAGAAACATTTTAAGCAAGGCATGAAAATCATGGGCTCGCTTCGCTCGCCTTTTTGTATATGTTTATCAGTACCTTCTTAAGAGTATAAAATAAAAAAAAATAACCATGCAATACTAGGGCTCGCTTCGCTCGCCTTTATGTGCTTGTTTGTCAATATCTATTTAAGAGAAACATTTTAAGAAAGGCATAAAATCATGGGCTCGCTTCGCTCGCCTTTTTGTATATGTTTATCAGTACCTTTTAAGAGTATAAAATAATAAAAATAACCATGCAATACTAGGGCTCGCTTCGCTCGCCTTTATGTGCTTGTTTGTCAATATCTATTATAAGAGAAACATTTTAAGCAAGGCATGAAAATCATAGGCTCGCTTCGCTCGCCTTTTTGTATATGTTTATCAGTACATTTTTAAGAGTATATATTAAAAATAACCATACAATACTAGAGCTCGCTACCTCGCCTTTATGTGCTTGTTTGTCAATATCTATTTAAGAGAAACATTTTAAGCAAGGCATGAAAATCATGGCTCGCTTCGCTCGCCTTTTTGTATATGTTTATCAGTACCTTCTTAAGAGTATAAAATAATAAAAATAACTATGCAATACTAGGGCTCGCTTCGCTCGCCTTTATGTGCTTGTTTGTCAATATCTATTATAGAGAAACATTTTAAGCAAGGCATAAAAATCATGGCTCGCTTCGCTCGCCTTTTGTATATGTTTATCAGTACCTTCTTAAGAGTATAAAATAATAAAAATAACCATGCAATACTAGGGCTCGCTTCGCTCGCCTTTATGTTCTTGTTTGTCAATATCTATTATAAGAGAAACATTTTAAGCAAGGCATGAAAATCATGGGCTCGCTTCGCTCGCCTTTTTGTTTATGTTTATCAGTACCTTCTTAAGAGTATAAAATAATAAAAATAACCATGCAATACTAGGGCTCGCTTCGCTCGCCTTTATGTGCTTGTTTAGTCAATATCTACTTTAAGAGAAACATTTTAAGAAAGGCATAAAATCATGGGCTCGCTTCGCTCGCCTTTTTGTATATGTTTATCAGTACCTTTTAAAGAGTATAAAATAATAAAAATAACCATGCAATACTAGGGCTCGCTTCGCTCGCCTTTATGTGCTTGTTTGTCAATATCTATTATAAGAGACATATTTAACAAGGCATGAAATCATGGGCTCGCTTCGCTCGCCTTTTTGTATATGTTTATCAGTACCTTTTTAAGAGTATAAATTAAAAAAAAAACCGTACAATACTAGGGCTAGCTACGCTCGCCTTTATATGCTTGTTAGTCAATATCTACTTTAAATGAAACTTTTTAAAAGGCATAAAATCATGGGCTTGCTTCGCTCGCCTTTTTGTATATGTTATAGTACCTTCTTAAGAGTATAAAATAATAAAAAAAACCATGCAATACTAGGGCTCGCTTCGCTCGCCTTTATGTGCTTGTTTGTCAATATCTATTATAAGAGAAACATTTTAAGCAAGGCATGAAAATCATAGGCTCGCTTCGCTCGCCTCTTTCGTATATGTTTATCAGTACCTTCTTAAGAGTATAAAATAATAAAAATAACCATGCATACTAGGGCTCGCTTCGCTCGCCTTTATGTGCTTGTTTGTCAATATCTATTATAAGAGAAACATTTTAAGCAAGGCATAAAAATCATAGGCTCGCTTCGCTCGCCTTTGTTTATGTTTATCAGTACCTTCTTAAGAGTATAAAATAATAAAAATAACCATGCAATACTAGGGCTCGCTTCGCTCGCCTTTATGTGCTTGTTTGTCAATATCTATTATAAGAGAAACATTTTAAGCAAGGCATGAAAATCATGGGCTCACTTCGCTCGCCTTTTTGTATTTGTTTATTAGTACCTTCTTAAGAGTAAAAAAAAAAAAAACATAGAATACTTGGGCTCGCTTCGCTCGCCTTTATATGCTTATTTGTCAATATCTACTTTGAGAGAAACATTTAAAACAAGGCATAAAAATCACTTTTGTATATGTTTATCAGTACTTTTTAAGAGTATAAAATTAAAAAAAACCATACAATACTAGGCTCGCTACGCTCGCCTTTATGTGCTTGTTTGTCAATATCAACTTTAAGAGAAACATTTTAAGAAAGGCATAAAAATCATGGGCTCGCTTCGCTCGCCTTTTGTATATGTTTATCAGTACCTTTAAGAGTATAAAATAATAAAAATAACCATGCAATACTAGGGCTCGCTTCGCTCGCCTTTATGTGCTTGTTTGTCAATATCTATTATAAGAGAAACATTTTAAGCAAGGCATAAAATCATAGGCTCGCTTCGCTCGCCTTTTGTATATGTTTATCAGTACCTTCTTAAGAGTATAAATTAAAAAAAAACCATACAATACTAGGGCTCGCTTCGCTCGCCTTTATGTGCTTGTTTGTCAATATCTATTATAAGAGAAACATTTTAAGCAAGGCATGAAAATCATGGGCTCGCTTCGCTCCCTTTTGTTTATGTTTATCAGTACCTTCTTAAGAGTATAAAATAATAAAAATAACCATGCAATACTGGGCTCGCTTTGCTCGCCTTTATGTGCTTGTTTGTCAATATCTACTTTAAGAGAAACATTTTAAGAAAGGCATAAAATTTTTTATGCCTTTTTTTTTTTTTGGCGCGTGCGTATGGGCTATTAGTCCATATTTTAGGGCTTCTCCTAATGCCTTAAAAGGGGGGGGGGACAAGCATTTTTGGTGGTTTTTGAGATTTTTGGCGGGTGTAATAGCCGCCATTTTGAAAAAGCGATGCATATTTGTGTACTACCATCGATACCTACAATTTGATACCCCACATAATTTTTCAAAAAAAAATTTTTTTTTGGCGCGTGCGCGTATGGGCGATTTTGAAATTGCTAAAATTAACTTTTGAAACTTTTCTCCGAAGAATTTCTATGGCCCGGAAAGTGCTTTTATTGGCTATTGGTCCCATATTTTTAGGGCTTCTCCTTATGCCTTAAAAGGGGGGGGACAAGCATTTTTTGGTGGTTTTCGAGATTTTTGGCGGTGTAATAGCCGCCATTTTGAAAAAGCGATGCATATTTGTGTACTACCCATCGATACCTACAATTTGATACCCCACATGATTTTTCAAAAAAATATTTTTTTTTGGCGCGTGCGCGTATGGGCGATTTTGAAATTGCTAAAATTAACTTTTGAAACTTTTTCTCCGAAGAATTTCTATGGCCCGGAAAGTGCTTTTATTGGCTATTGGTCCCATATTTTTAGGGCTTCTCCTTATGCCTTAAAGGGGGGGGACAAGCATTTTTTGGTGGTTTTTGAGATTTTTGGCGGGTGTAATAGCCGCCATTTTGAAAAAGCGATGCATATTTGTGTACTACCATCGATACCTACAATTTGATACCCCACATGATTTTTCAAAAAATATTTTTTTTGGCGCGTGCGCGTATGGGCGATTTTGAAATTGCTAAAAATAACTTTTGAAACTTTTTCTCCGAAGAATTTCTATGGCCCGGAAAGTGCTTTTATTGGCTATTGGTCCCATATTTTTAGGGCTTCTTCTTATGCCTTAAAAGGGGGGGGGGACAAGCATTTTTTGGTGGTTTTTGAGATTTTTGGCGGGTGTAATAGCCGCCATTTTGAAAAAGCGATGCATATTTGTGTACTACCCATCGATACCTACAATTTGATACCCCACATGATTTTTCAAAAAAATATTTTTTTTGGCGCGTGCGCGTATGGGCGATTTTGAAATTGCTAAAATTAACTTTTGAAACTTTTTCTCCGAAGAATTTCTATGGCCCGGAAAGTGCTTTTATTGGCTATTGGTCCCATATTTTTAGGGCTTCGCCTTATGCCTTAAAAGGGGGGGGACAAGCATTTTTTGGTGGTTTTTGAGATTTTTGGCGGGTGTAATAGCCGCCATTTTGAAAAAGCGATGCATATTTGTGTACTACCCATCGATACCTACAATTTGATACCCACATGATTTTTCAAAAAAATATTTTTTTTTTGGCGCGTGCGCGTATGGGCGATTTTGAAATTGCTAAAAATAACTTTTGAAACTTTTTCTCCGAAGAATTTCTATGGCCCGGAAAGTGCTTTTATTGGCTATTGGTCCCATATTTTTAGGGCTTCTCCTATGCCTTAAAAGGGGGGGGGACAAGCATTTTTTGGTGGTTTTTGAGATTTTTGGCGGGTGTAATAGCCGCCATTTTGAAAAAGCGATGCATATTTGTGTACTACCCATCGATACCTACAATTTGATACCCCACATGATTTTTCAAAAAAATATTTTTTTTTTGGCGCGTACGCGTATGGGCGATTTTGAAATTGCTAAAATTAACTTTTGAAACTTTTTCTCCGAAGAATTTCTATGGCCCGGAAAGTGCTTTTATTGGCTATTGATCCCATATTTTTAGGGCTTCTCCTAATGCCTTAAAAGGGGGGGGGTACAAGCATTTTTTGGTGGTTTTCGAGATTTTTGGCGGGTGTAATAGCCGCCATTTTGAAAAAGCGATGCATGTTTGTGTACTACCCATCGATACCTACAATTTGATACCCCACATGATTTTTCAAAAAAAATATTTTTTTTTGGCGAATGTGCGCATTCGCTCATAAATCGACAGATGCGCATGTGATATAGTTGGCTATATTTTTCCTGTTGTTGGATAAAATAGTTACACATGTATACCAAATTTCAACTTCCTAGCTATTGTACTTCCTGAGATGAGAAATCGGACAGACAGACGCTCGACAGAAAGTATAAGGGTTTCGAAGATTATCTTCGAAACCCTAATAAAACATACTGCTAATCATGGAACGAGGCTTTACTACCAGTCTTAAAAAATACAGTGCAAGAATACAAGGAAAGTTAATAATAGTAAATTATCTAACTAGGTTGTAAAGTGAGATTTTATTGCAGCGGGAATTTGCTTAATAACGAGCAAATATATATATTATATCATAATATATACAGTCTATGGTTTAGTTTAAAAATCCTTAAGGTCATAAGTATTTTAGGGATTGACCAATTAGAGAAGCCGCTGCCAACCTCTCACTTAAAAAGAGAAAAAAAATCCCTACCACAATAACAGTTGTAGGGAAAAAACATTTTCCCGGCAATTGTTCACTTTGTTTGTGGTTCTTCTTTTCATTACATCGTTTTGAAAACTACTTTCAAATTAATCTTAAATTATATTTTAAAATGAAACTACACAAAGAAATGTAAAAAAACATCGTCAAGAAAATACGGGTAAAATAACCTGATTTTTTTACATAGTTTTTACTCGCTCCCTTCATCCAGGGATATTTTTTCTTATGAATAAGTGGTGTCTAAACTGACCTGTCAAGATTTTTAAACTTAACGATAGACTGTAGTTCTTCAAATCCATAAAATAATTAGTCCAATTTCAATTTTGCATCGACCAGTCTCTTTTATTAATTGATATATATTTGTTTACATGAAACGATCGTAATGTATTTGTACAATGTAACATTAATTGAAGCAATAATGTAAAATAAGCCATTGTGGCTACGACGCGTTCAGATGTAGTCGACTCTTAGTAGCTAGGGCTTGAAGACCTCAAAGCTACCCTGATGCTTCGAGTAGCTGGGACTTAAAAGCCACAGGGCTACCGAGAGGCCCTGAGGAAATTAAATTCGAGCTACAATAAAAAAAGACTGTAATAAAACTTGTTTCTAAAGAGCATACTTATATAAGCAACTCGATGAAAAACAATTTTTATTGTCTACTTGTCTTAGCAACATAAAAATATTTAGGAAACACTTTTACGTAAAATAGTGTCTAAGGTATAAGGAAACATAAAAAACTATTTTTCTTTTATTCAAAACTGAGGATTTCCTCGGAGAAAAAGAATGAATTCTACAAAGAGACATTGAATAAAATGTAGACAAAGTTTCGAGATTTAAAATAAAAGCTTTGACTTGGCAGACCTTGAAGGAAAGAATTTAATCAAGTCATTTCCTTCTTATATTAAGACTTTGTCTTAGAACAAAAGAAATGCAAAGCGTTTAAATTGAATTGGCAAAACTAGAGCGTATTTGAGTACAAATTGCAGAGTAAAATGTACAATTTGCTTTTGAAATTTACAAAAGTAATCGAAGCGTTTCTTTTAGCACATTTTATTTTTTGACATTTTATATACAACAACAATTATTGTTGCAAGTATAGAAGTTAATATAGTTTCATTGGATTGAAAAGTCTAACAAGAAAAACAATGCCTGTGATCCTGTGCACTCTAGCGAAAGTTGTCCCACATTTTCTAAGACAAAGTTTTCAATTCAGAGCGTGACGTATGAAATAGAGACATAATTATAAAGGTACGCTGACCCAAGGATCTTGAATAAAGGGGATGACGCACTAAGTCGATTTTGCCATAACAAGTGACCCCATCGAAACCAAAAAATAGAAAGAATTCCACACGAAACACACGTCAAAAACCAACTGCACATGCTTGGTACAAACTGCGCATGCTTACAATTCTTAAAACAGCGCAGGTCTTAAAATTTAGAGGCAAACTTACGTCACAATGGTTTCCATTGTTATTGCTTGAGAAGGTTATAAAACACGCTTAAATTATCACTCACTGAAGAGGCAAAGTATATTCCAAAATTTAAAATTATATAACCACAAATGACTTAACAAGCCCACAAATGTAACATCACGAGAAGCACAGAAGAAAGTTGAGAAGCAAACTGGACAACCTTGTACATAACCTGCGTTTGGCGCTTTTTTCAATATAATCAAGGGAAGGGGTAAGTTTGCTCTAATTCTCTATCTCATACAACTTCATGGGGTCAGAAAGTTCCTTAATACGTCATCCCTTTATCAAGATCCTTGCGTGACAAATAGGTAATAATCTCACAAATAGGTACACCTTATCTCTTCCCTTGCCGTGACTATATTTCTTATAAATGCATAATTTATGGTTCGTTTCTAGAATTAAAAATAAAACGAGTTTAACGCAAAAATAACCTTTTGCGCTACTGCACATTGTTCACAATAGCCACTATTCAAATATAATTACCAATATCATGGTCTCAGAACAATCTAATGAATCATAGTCTCAGGAACATAAATTTAAGGAATTTTGATAATCTTTTAGGAATTGACGCTCAAACATAAAAATGTTTTTTAATTGGTCCATCATAAATGTATATAGAAAATTTTAAAGGAGAAACCAAAGAATATATAGATAAAGAAAAATGGAATTATTTTTTTAGACAAGAAAAGGGTTAGTTTCGTAGGCGGTTATCAGGAGCACTTAATTTGTAATTTGTTAGATTCATTTTGCCAACTACGAGTGTGCGCTCCTGTCGGCTTGTATTAAGCAAACTAATCCAGACATTTTACTGAGTACAACTATTTTCTTTTTTGCAATAATGACCAATTTGAAGTAGATACTTGTGTTGTTGTACATAAGTAATAAATAACGAAATGATGTCATAATAATAACTTAAAAAAGTGGGAAGAATGTTATGGTAAGAAGTGTTGGTTTCAGAGCTCCTGCTGAAGACTAGCATCAAGTTCAAACCTAATTTCTGTCTGCCGATCTTCTATACCTTCCGTCATTCTATACCCATGATATTTTTTGGGAGAAACTTTCAAAAAATAAAACTACCATGAACGTGTTAATGATTTATACGGCATGGGTTTTTGCTATATCTGGATTCGCGGATATGGAGTCTCTATGATGGCAAGAACTTTTATCCTTCATCCTTCGTAACAGTAGGTTTGATGGGGGAGCAAACGGGAACGATAGCAGTGATGTTGTGACTTCAGGGTGGGTTATAAGATCTAAGGAGAGGTCTACTTACCTCAGTTGACTATAGGAACTAGAAAGTTTAAAAGTGACAGATGCATGTTATGTGTTTGTGATTACTTTACCCTCAATAAGTGTTGATTTATTTATATTTGTTACTTACAGACTGCCATGTGATGAGCCTTGGTGAGGATTAGATCTGTATGTGATCTTGCTTCAGCTGATACACTTAACGGACCACTTATTGTTCCACTAAGTGATCCTTTACTACTAAATTCAGCCAATACTATTCCCTCTCTATGTGCTGTATCAGCCATATCTGCTTCCAACATAGCGGCCATTTCATGCGCATGCGCACTGCACACCACAAGTACGAACAGGCACCCACTTGATATCATCTGTAACAATGCCCAATGACTTTCGTTAGATATTTATTTAAATAAAAAGCCGAATAGAGGGCCTTTATGGTAGAAATAATTTCCAAAGCGAGTCCAAAGGCATGTTGCAGTATAAATTTGGCAAACTGTTTCTAAGGACGAGCGAAGCGAATGAAAAGTAGTTCCAAGGTACCCAGTACCCGATTTTTTTTGAAAATATTTTAACCGTAAAAAAATAAAATATGTTCTTTAAAATTAAGTTCAATAATTTAAACTTATTTTTTCTACTTTAAAAAAAGACTTAAGTAAATTAAAAAAAATTAAAAGAAATGGTTTATTTCATTTAGATTTATATTTTTCCTCTTAAATAAAAATAACAATTAATTATACTACTTTATACTTAACCAAGTTTGTATAAAGCAGACGTTTTTTCTCACTTTTAAACAATTTTTTTTATAAACACTTTGACTAAAACAAAATTCAAAAGACTTAAAAAGAACTTTAACTGACCTTTTGTCTTAATCAAAACTTGTAAAAGTAATTTTTTACTTATTAATAATTATGATTTAACTCTAAAATATTATCAGAAAAAAATATTTTTCATCTATTTTTATTTTTTTGGTTAACCAAGACGTCAAAAAAAATTTATTACCTTTTACGAAACTTTGTAAGAAAAAATGTACTTTTTAAGGACAACTTAAAATAATTAATTAAACAATTTATTTTAATTAGTCTAGCTAATAAACTTTTTTTAAAAAAGTTACTTTGAAAAAAATCTTTTTATTTACTTTCTTAAAAGAAAGTCTTGTTAAGTGAGTTTTTTATTCTTTTTTGAAAGGTAATATTTACTTGATAAAAATTAGTTGCTAAGGGTCTCTTATTGGAAAGATAAATAGAATGTACAAGAGTTTTAGTAAGAAATGTTTTTTTAATATATTTTTATTGATTAAATACACATTTGAGCTCTTAAAAGTTTATAAACTTACTAAAGGGTAAAAAGAAAAAAAATTGCCCTAGAATTTTAAATATTGTATTAAAGTTAAGCTATGTTGGACAATGTTTTTCGGGTGGTGTTTCAAGCCATAAAATGAAGTTGAATATAACTTAAACACCTCTGTTAGACGTTACATTCCTACGTTCTTATCGTAGGAATAAGTCTAAGTCAATCTCGAGTAAAGTCATTGAATATCACTACAAGAGATATTTAATAATTAGAGAAATATTACCACAAGAGATAATTATTTATAAAATGTAATAAAAACGAATTAATGCTGGAGCTGAGGCCAGCAAGTCGGGCGAATTTCTTATGAAATGCTTGCATTCTTGCGTACCAATCTAGTTCTTTCTCAGATGTATGGTACATAGTTTGATTTTTGCATGAATTTTTCAAAGAAAAAGTTTATTTTATTTCTCAAGAGTCTACATTTCTTAAATTTTCGGTTTATCTGTTTAAGTCTGATCGGTAACTTTTTAAATTTTAAGTCAATTTTTCTGAATTTTCTGAGTAAATGCTTTCACACTTGTACGCTAATTTTTGCATAATAAGCTCTTTCTGCACATATTGAAACCTGAGTTTATGCTAAAAATTAAAATGTTTTAGCAAGTTTCCTTTGAAAAATCTCGAAAAATTAATCTAGAATTACTTTATTGTTAAAAACTTATCACAAGAGTTCGAATTTGAGTTTTAAGTTTCTTAAGCGGTTGTATCATCTCTAGACCAGTTTTTACTCGACCTAACATCCCAATAACATATAAAATTACACCTCAATTAATTTTCATCACATATGAGTGTGTTTAAAATTTTATTTATCTCCAGACGGTGTATAATGTAAAGCTTATTAACTAGTTTTTAGGGATTAAAGAAACACTTTTTAATCCCAAGGGAGTGAAAAGTAACTTTATTTCCCTTGAGAGTGAAACGTGTTTCCTATTATTGGATTATTAGAGCCAATTATACCAATTTTTTAAAGGAGTGGTATTCTTTAAATGTATACAGGTGACTATTCAATTTTTTGTCATTTTCCCGGGGATAGCACCCCCAAATTTATAAGGGGGACCCAACCAAAAAAAAAATTATTGGCTTAAAATCCGTTTCGGGTCAAAAGAAGTTGTTTGGAGCAATATTTGTTTAAATTTTTTTGGGGGCAGCACCCCCAAAATTTATAAGGGGGTCCGACCCAAAAAAATAAGTATAAAATACAACAAAACATGTTAAAATAAAATCTACGTCTGGAGATAAAATCTTGTGATAAAATGTTTGCCTCGGGAATTAAACACATAAATACCTCGGCTTCACCTCGGGAGTTAAATACTTTGGTCCCCTCGGCTTACGCCTTAGGAACCAACTAACTGCTCAGGGAAATAATAGCATTCTTTACTCCCTTGGTGCATAAATAACTATTAAATGCCTTTTTTTAAGGAGATAAAACAGGATAAGGCCTTAACAAGAAATTCTTACTCATTAACAAGTCGATATTATTTATCCAGTTAGGTTTATCCAGAAGACTCTATAAAGGTTATGAAAAGGAGAAATAAGCTTTACACATAATGAGATTATATGCTTTAGAGTCGAGATTAGTATAAATTTATTTTGAGATTTAAGTTAAAAGAGAACTAAGGAAGACTAAATTGCTGTTTACTTTGATAAGGATTTTTATAGGGTTGTTTAAAGGGAAAATGTATTTCAAAAATCTTTTCTGTTTTTAATGATAATTGATTGTTTTCCTAGAAAATGATAAACGGGTGAAACCATTTGAAATTTATTTGGAATACAATTTATAACCGCGAATTGAAATTATTTGATTAACAATTAATTACATCGACATAATAACAGAATACATATGTAATTGGCGAAAATATAATTGAACATGAAAAATAAATAAGACAGTCAACGAATAACAATAACACATTACCGTTAAAATTTATTTTTTTTGTGTCCTCTTCTGCCTCTGTTATTGCGCGCACCTCTGCCATTGCGCGCACCCTGAGAAATCCTCTTATTTGTTTGTTCATATTACCAAAAACTGATTATATTACAGGACTGTATTTTCCAGGTTTGCAATTTGTGCCTGGTGTGGCCTGATTTTGGTTTTGCATGTTTTGTATTTGTCTCTGCATGACTTGAATATTTTGCCCTTGTTGTTGCAGTTGGGCCTGCAGATCCTGAAGTTGGCTTGTAAATTTAAGTGATTATTGCAAACCCTTGGATCTGCATAATAAGATTTGCAAGAAGACAGTCAACGAATAACAAAACACATCACCATTAAAATTATATTTTACATATGTTTTCTTCTTCCTCTGTTATTGCGCGCACCTCTGAGAAATCCTCTTGTTTGTTGGTTCATATTACCAACAAACTGATTATATTGCAGACTGTATTTTCCAGGTTTCAAATTGTGCCTGATTTTCGTTTTGCAGGTTTTGTATTTGTCCCTGCATCTTGAATATCTTGCCCTTGTTGTTGCAGTTGGGCCTGCAGATCCTGAAGTTGGGCTTGCAATTTAAGTGATTATTTGCAAACCCTTGGATCTGCATAATAAGATTTCTTAAAACGATTGTTTTGAAGGGCTAAATTTAACCAAGATTGCCCAATTCTTGGACGGATGGGACCACAGGCATTTGGGCAATGGTGGAATATCTAGATTATTATTTAAATCTAAATAAAAATAAAAATATGAATATATTAAAGTAAATTACAATTCATTATATAATTTTGAAATATCTACAAAACCTTTATTTTAAAAAAACTTTTATTTGTTTTTAAACTTTTTTAATCCAGTTAAAATTGAGATGAGTAGGAGGATATGTAAGAGAATTGTTGTTTGTTGTAAATTGCTTGCAGCCATTGGAGACATGACATCTATTTTCTGGTGATATCTCTTGTATCCTTAAGAACATGATAAATTGTGGAGAAACTGTTTTTTCTGATTTTTGAATATATTAATTAATGATAATATATAATTAATAATAACTTGTGAAATTAAATAAAATCCTGTTCTAGAAATTTGGATTGAGGAATTATTTACATAATTTTACTTTGATAAGGATTATCTGTAGAAAATTTATGTTATTATTTCAAAAATCTTTTCAATCATTTTCATTAATGATAATTGATTGTTTTCATCAAGAAAAATGATAAAACGGGATGGAAACCATTTGAAATTTATTTGGAATATATAAGTGCGTTCAAAAATTGATTATCATTATCGTTAAAAAAAAATTACATCGACATAATAACAGAATACATATGTAATTGGCGAAAATATAATTGAACATTGAAAAATAAATAAGACAGTCAACGAATAACAATAACACATTACCGTTAAAATTATATTTTTTTTGTGTCCTCTTCTGCCTCTGTTATTGCGCGCACCTCTGCCATTGCGCGCACCTCTGAGAAATCCTCTTATTTGTTGGTTCATATTACCAACAAACTGATTATATTACAGGACTGTATTTTCCAGGTTTTCAATTTGTGCCTGGTGTGCCTGAATTTTGGTTTTGCATGTTTTGTATTTGTCTCTGCATGACTTGAATATCTTGCCCTTGTTGTTGCAGTTTGGCCTGCAGATTCCTGAAGTTGGGCTTGTAAATTTAAGTGATTATTTGCAAACCCTTGGATCTGCATAATAAGATTGCAAGAAGACAGTCAACGAATAACAATAACACATCACCATAAAATTATTTTACATATGTTTTCTTCTTCCTCTGTTATTGCGCGCACCTCTGAGAAATCCTCTTGTTTGTTGGTTCATATTACCAACAAACTGATTATATTGCAGACTGTATTTTCCAGGTTTTCAATTGTGCCTGATTTTCGTTTGCAGGTTTTGTATTTGTCCCTGCATGACTTGAATATCTTGCCTTGTTGTTGCAGTTGGGCCTGCAGATCCTGAAGTTGGCTTGCAAATTTAAGTGATTATTTGCAAACCCTTGGATCTGCATAATAAGATTTCTTAAAACGATGTTTTGAAGGGCTAAATTTAACCAAGATTGCCCAAATTCTTGGACGGATGGGACCACGGCATTTGTGCAATGGTGGAATATCTAGATTATTATTTAAATCTAAATAAAAATAAAATATGAAATATATTAAAGTAAATTACAATTCATTATATAATTTTGAAATATCTACAAAAACTTTAATTTTAAAATAAACTTTTATTTGTTTTTAAACTTTTTAATCCAGTTAAAATTGAGATGAGTAGGAGATATGTAAGAGAATTTGTTGTTTGTTGTAAATTGCTTGCAGCCATTGGACATGACATCTATTTTCTGGTGATATCTCTTTGTATCCTTAAGAACATGATAAATTGTTGGAGAAACTGTTTTTTCTGATTTTTCTGATTTATAATATTAATTAATGATAATATATAATTAATAATAACTTGTGAAATTAAATAAAATCCTGTTCTAGAAATTTGGATTGAGGAATTATTTACATAATTTACTTTGATAAGGATTATCTGTAGAAAATTTATGTTATTATTTTCAAAAAATCTTTCAATCATTTTCATTAATGATAATTGATTGTTTTCATCAAGAAAAATGATAAAACGGGATGGAAACCATTTGAAATTTATTTGGAATATATAGTGCGTTCAAAAAATTTGATTATCATTATCGTTAAAAATAAAAATTACATCGACATAATAACAGAATACATATGTAATTGGCGAAAATATAATTGAACATTGAAAAATAAATAAGACAGTCAACGAATAACAATAACACATTACCGTTAAAATTATATTTTTTTTGTGTCCTCTTCTGCCTCTGTTATTGCGCGCACCTCTGCCATTGCGCGCACCTTGAGAAAATCCTCTTATTTGTTGGTTTCATATTACCAACAAACTGATTATATTACAGGACTGTATTTTCCAGGTTTTCAATTTGTTGGTGTGCCTGATTTTGGTTTTGCATGTTTTGTATTTGTCTCTGCATGTGATTTTGCAGCCTGGGCTGTTGATCTGCTTGCCAGTGCAGAATTGCACCTCTGAGAAATCCTCTTGTTTGTTGGTTCCAATTACCAACAAACTGTTGCAGGACGTATTTTCCAGGGTGCCTGATTTTCGTTTTGCAGGTTTGTATTTGTCCCTGCATGACTTGAATAGCCCTTGTTGTTGCAGTTGGCCTGCAATCCTGAAGTTGGGCTTGCAAATTTAAGTGATTATTTGCAAACCCTTGGATCTGCATAATAAGATTTCTTAAAACGATGTTTTGAAGGGCTAAATTTAACCAAGATTGCCCAAATTCTTGGACGGATGGACCACAGGCATTTGTAGCAATGGTGGAATATCTAGATTATTATTTTAAATCTAAATAAAAATAAAAATATGAAATATATTAAAGTAAATTACAATTCATTATATAATTTTGAAATATCTACAAAAACCTTTAATTTTAAAAATAAACTTTTATTTGTTTTAAACTTTTTTAATCCAGTTAAAATTGAGATGAGTAGGAGGATATGTAAGAGAATTTGTTGTTTGTTGTAAATTGCTTGCAGCCATTGGAGACATGACATCTATTTCTGGTGATATCTCTTTGTATCCTTAAGAACATGATAAAGTTGTTGGAGAAACTGTTTTTTCTGATTTTTTCTGATTTATAATATTAATTAATGATAATATATAATTAATAATAACTTGTGAAATTAAATAAATCCTGTTCTAGAAATTTGGATTGAGGAATTATTTACATAATTTTACTTTGATAAGGATTATCTGTAGAAAATTTATGTTATTAATTTCAAAAATCTTTTCAATCATTTTCATTAATGATAATTGATTGTTTTCATCAAGAAAAATGATAAAACGGGATGGAAACCATTGAAAATTTATTTGGAATATATAAGTGCGTTCAAAAATTTGATTATCATTATCGTTAAAAATAAAATTACATCGACATAATAACAGAATACATATGTAATTGGCGAAAATATAATTGAACATTGAAAAATAAATAAGACAGTCAACGAATAACAATAACACATTACCGTTAAAATTATATTTTTTTTGTGTCCTCTTCTGCCTCTGTTATTGCGCGCACCTCTGCCATTGCGCGCACCTCTGAGAAATCCTCTTATTTGTTGGTTCATATTACCAACAAACTGATTATATTACAGGACTGTATTTTCCAGGTTTCAATTTGTGCCTGGTGTGCCTGATTTGGTTTTGCATGTTTTGTATTTGTCTCTGCATGACTTGAATATCTTGCCCTTGTTGTGCAGTTGGGCCTGCAGATCCTGAAGTTGGCTTGTAAATTTAAGTGATTATTTGCAAACCCTTGGATCTGCATAATAAGATTTGCAAGAGACAGTCAACGAATATAACAATAACAATCACCATTTAAAATTATATTTTACATTGTTTTTCTTCTTCCTCTGTTATTGCGCGCACCTCTGAGAATCCTCCTGTTTGTTTGGTTCATATTACAACAAAACTGAATTTATATACAGGACTGTATTTTCCGGAGGTTTTCAAATTGGTGCTCCTGAATTATTTCGTTTTGCAGGTTTTGTATTGTCCCTGCATGACATTGAATATCTTTGCCCTTGTTTGTTTTGCAGTTGGGCCTGCAGATCCTGAAGTTGGGCTTGCAAATTAAAGTGATTATTTGCAAACCCTGGATCTGCATAATAAGATTTCTTAAAAAACGATGTTTTGAAGGGCTAAATTTAACCAAGATTGCCCAAATTCTTGGACGGAATGGGACCACAGCATTTGTGGCAATGGTGGAATATCTAGATTATTATTTAAATTAAATAAAAATCAAAAATATGAAATATATTAAGTAAATTAACAAATTCATTTATAATTTGAATATCTACAAAAAAAACCTTTAATTTTAAAAATAAACTTTATTGTTTTTAAACTTTTTTTAATCCATTAAAATTGAGATGAGTAGGAGGATATGTAATGAGAATTTGTTTTTGGTTGTAAATTGCTTGCAGCCATTGGAGACAATGACATCTATTTTCTGTGATATCTCTTTGTANAACACACACACACAAAACACCACCACCAACACACACAAGACCCCGACCACACACCAACAACCACACGACAAACACACACACCACACACACACACCACACACACACACACACACACACCACAACACAATACAACAGAAACTTTGGGAACCCCTCAGGGGGCCTTAAAACGCCCTAAAAACGGATATCTCCGTTTTTCATCCGTTTCGATTTTTTTTGCAAACACAAATCTTTTCCTATATAGCTACGGTGTAAATGAGGATAAGTAAAAATGGGAATAAAAAAAGGAAAATGGGATAGTTGTGCTGTCCGGAAAATATTTTCTATGATGTCACTAACCCGCAATAATCTCTCAGCAAAAATTTCGAAACTTCATAAAACACGCAAAAATAATGGGATCAGATTGAGATTTAGCAAGCGTATGGACTTAGTATACATGCCAAGTTTCATCTCATTGCAACATACTCAAATGACTCGAGTATGTTTTTAAAAAAATGTAAAAATCACAAAGCAATCCAATAATGACTCGGCAAAAATTTCGAAATATCATAAAAAAGAAAAATGATGCGATCACATTGAAATATGACACGCAATTAGCCATGTAGAAGATTAACACATGCGTTAAGTTTCATCTCATTATCAGCATTAGTTCAATATTTATTGAATGACTTGTGTACGTTTTGTAAAAAATTGGATATGGCCCAATTGAGTTAAAATTTTGTACAAGTGTATATTATTACCTAATAAATAAGTACACTAAGTACACTAATAAATAAGTGCTCATTCTCAAACATAAGTACACTAAGTTTCGTTTCAATATGACAAGTATATCCATGATTTTTGTTGGATCATTAAAATTAAGGAGCATTAAGCGTGGTCAGTGCTGATTTTTACTTTTTTATCGAATGACTTATATACGTTTTTTAAAAAAAATTAAAACATTTTAAAATGATCCAATTAAGTTGAAATTCGGTACAAAAGTATACCTTTACTTAATAAATAAGTACACTAAGTTTCGTTTCAATACGACAAGTACATCTATGATTTTTGTTGGATAATAAAAGTTAAGCTGCTTTGAGCGTGTTCAGTGCCTTGTTGGGTGACCAACGGATGTATTTACTATCTAAGAACAAGCGAAGCGAGTCTAAAAACTTTTTGCATTATAAACTCAACGACTTGTATATTCAGAGGACGAGTGAAGCGAGTCCGTAGTAAGGAGGATGAGCGTAGCGAATCCGATGTGTTGATAAAAAGTTTCGAGGTACCCCGTACCCGATTTTTGCAATTGTTAAAACGTGAAATGTTTATTTTCTATTGCAATGCTTCCACTCCAATGATAGGAAACAGATAAGCAAAAATAATGAATATAGCATATAGTATGCATGATAACTTATGAGGAAAAATTGTAATTTAAAATGTATGGTAAAAAAACAACAGCTGAGGGATGGATTTTATTGTTTCCATATCCAATAGCTCATTTTTCTTCATTTTTATTTTAGCTACTCTATCTCACTATAACATGGAAAGATTTCTATTTGTTATACCCTCTATATTACTTTGATACAAAATTTGATATGCAGATCATGAGAATACATATTTTAACTTAGGGAAAAAGTAATATAGAATACTTAAGGGATAGGAAGTTTCTTATAAAGTCGTGTGTAATAAAGCCTTATTTTATATTCGCAATAAGAAATTTTCTGAAAACATAATACCACTTATACATGTTAAAATGTGAATATTTGATATTCTTATTATACATTCATGTAATGATGTGTTAAAATACTTGTAGTACTTCTCATAAAGTTTCAATACATTACGTCATTTTCATGGCAATACACAATTTTCGTACATTAGTATGTCATTGCTATAACACTTATGGTAATGGCAACACTTAGTAGCAAGATTTAAGTTAAAGTTGACATCTTCATGCTTTTTAATTTGTAGCTGATTTAAATATTAATATATATTTGTAATAAGTAAATTTATGTAAAATTATGTTAAATTGAATATTAATTAAACGTAGATTAGTATTTAGTAACTAGTAAATTGTAGAGTGGCTCTAAAACTGGTTAAAATAATGTTTTGACTTTGACTATACAAAGAAGTACAAGTACAAAGATCAATTAAGAAACAAACTACATTTAATTAAAAATAATTAAAACTACGAATTCTCTCCACAAAAAAAAAATATGGGCAAAGCGCTTTTTAGTTGTTTTTTTTTGCACTTTTTTTGGTTTTTTGTTCTGTTGTACTTGTTTGCACTGATGATGACCTCTAGTTAGGTTGAAAGCGCTTTGCCAATAAAGTTTTGTTTAGTAGAGAGACTTCTTTTCTTTCATTATTTGTAATGGACTCCATTCACGCTCATTCTAATATTTCATTTACCTTTTATTAAATTGTTTATAAGTTTAAAGCGTAAAGCATTATTAAGAAGGAACTTCGAGTTCACAGACTTAAACCTGTACTCCACGACTAACCTGCACGACAAAATCTAGAATATAACGTGGTCTGATAGTATAATAATATCAAACCAATTTATAGAAAATTATAAGTACACATGTTATTAGTGGAACTGGCGCATGTTTTAGTAAATTATTTTTTCTGCTCACGGTCTGTTATGAATTATTAAGAGACACTAATTTTAAGACAGATATAATATAATTTTTTATTTATTTTTAATGACGTCATAGTTAAGTTAATTGCCAATAACACCATTTAGAACAATCCAATTGATCTGAAACCGGTGTAAATCGTTTTAGAATGCCCACCACCAAAAGAAGATCTTCGAGATATTTCCGCTTTGTGATCCTGCTTAGCTCACCGTGGTTCCGTGGGATTTTTTGTGCCATTTTTGTCCTTTCTGTCTGGGACAATGGGCGGATAATAAGGATAATAATAAGGGCGGATCAAGAGGAAGTGGTCTCTTTTCCATACTACCGAACCTATTTTGAGATAGTTTTAAATAATTGAATTTGTTTATCCGTTTCGTTTCAATCTTTATTAAAGACTAACTTATTGGACATAATTTACAATAATAACAATTATAAATATTATATTTCAGCGCTTAGCGACAGAACCTAACATATATCGTAGATGACATGATATAATTAGGCCTCGTAACCGTCATTTCCATGTAGAAAATTCTACTTCACCAGCCAAGGAAATTATAGGTAGGGCTTAATAGATTAATATACCTCGAAACTCTTGGCTAGGAAATAGCATTTTCCCGCTTTTCCGCGGTTGGTAATGATAGTTGGTATATCATTTATAATAAACAACAGTAAATCATTTATTAGAGATCAGGGAATATTAATTTCGGGGCTAATATCTTAATAGTTATAAGGATTCCACTGTTTTTCGAGGGCCCAAAATATGTATTGGAGTCCGACCAAAATTAATTACCGACTAAATTAATGTAGGATAAAAAGAAGTCATTTGGCGCAATAAATTGTTTTTATGGAATCAGGCCGCAAAGCGTGGTCAGATTAAATATTTTAGGCAACAAGGCAAGAAATAAAACATTACTGACACGTTTACAGCAATTTGTCTGCATGCGCCTAATAGTAAAATAGTTAATTGTCTGCCTCGACTCGGCCTCTGCTGCGTACCTTTGCCCCCTTGGGATCATAAGCAAATATTAAACAGTTCAGTAATATTCTATTTCCAGCCAACTCACTCAAATAAATATTGTTGTATTAATATTTGGCAGTTGAATATTTAACGGTAAGGGTCATATAACTGTTTTAGTTTAACACATGGCTATAATCAATTGACAGCGTGGGAAAATAGTGTTCAGGAACCAATGAGGTTGGTCCGATTTGTAGTAATTGGCGTGGTTTAACATTAAGGAATAACGTTATTGGCTCTCTGGTATTATTTTCCCACGCTGTCAACTGATTTTAGCCTTGTGTTACACTATAGTCATCCATCTCAAGGTTGCCAATATGGAAGTATTGGCCAATATGGAAGTGAGTTGGGCTAAAAAAAAAAATGTGTAAATACTATTTTATTACCAAAGTAAAATTAAAATTTAAGCATTAATAGTATGATAAAGTTTTGTTGTATTAGGAAACTGATACAACACCAAATTAGGCAACTGATAATTAAATTTTAACTAAATTCAATTCAATTCAAAAACAGTCTTTATTTCCATAAGTAAAAATAACATAACAAAAAATAAAGTAGAGTAATTAAAAAGAGGTAATTAAAAAGAGGTAATTTACATAATCTTAAGGAACCCACAAAGCCAAGAGGCCAGAGTGTGGAGACTCCAACTTAAGTTATATATTTTGTACAAGTTATATATTTTATTTATAATCTTTCAATTATTTATAACCAATAATAATAATCAATAATTATATCAATAATAATCAATAATTATTTATAATCAATAATATTTATAATCAATTAAATTACATTGCATACATTGCATTAAATTACATTGATCACCAATCTTACCACCAATTTCAAAATTTAGAAGCATAATATATAGGGTCAAAGAAAAATGTGAAAAACTTACAGTCTAGACTGATGAATAGATAAAACTGCATCCATCCTATAGTTAGAGCTCAGCTGTATTTGGGTTTCTTTTTTATCTAAAGAAACCATTATTTCAAAATCTATTATACTTATAATAACCAAGAAATGTTAAAGTACGGGAAACCTTTAAAGGATGACTACCAGAGCCTTTTCCGGATCACTTCTTTTTACCCTCCTACACGTTGTATTCAAGCGTAAAAGAAAACTTTACAATATCGGGTTGTTTTTTAGGAGATTCCGTTACACTATTCTGTTAAAAAAGTCAGTTTTTAAATAAAAAAGATAAAAATGGTTAACCAAGGAAAGGTATAACGCTTCCACGCGAGTTTCACATTTATATCATTCTCTGTATAAGTATGAATGTTGAGTATAAAAATGTAAAATTGAAAACAGACAGAATATTTCAAGACAAATGTATTCAATTTTAAATTTATATGGAAGACAAGATACGCTAAATTATGGATACTATTGATAGTCAAAGAAGGGAAAAAAGTTATAAAAGAAAACGGTCAAAATATATTTTAATTAGTTTTTGGTCTAGATTTTCGGTATTACCATAGTCAATTGTAACACATATTAATGCTTCCTACGATACTTTGGTCTCTTATCAGCAAAATATTTTCTTTTAAACTTTAGTGGAATAAAATCAACAAGTGCCATTTTCGAGCTTTCGATACAACTGCGACATTAACAATCTGAATAAATATTTCTCAAATTATCTTGTCAATGTCTTATTTCCATATGTATCTTATTTAAAAACCTACATCATTATAATTATAATCTTAAAAATATACATTTCTTCATATTTAAATATATTAATATTTTACTATACAAAATTTACCATTTGAAATATTCAATATGCGAATACTTTAATAGTAATTAATAAACTTTTCATTAATCGTAAATTTATATTATAAAGAATATCAGTCCTAGAAATTTACTCTTTTGTAAATTATAATAAATAATAGATATTATTATAATATATATAAGCTATTAAATATCTAAGTTAAGACCCCCCTTCTGAGAGCTATGCTACAAGCGCCATCGCCTCCTACTGTCAGTCTGACTCTCATATGTAATAGCAAAACATAGACTCACTTCTCTTCTTCTTTACATCTCAACGGTAGTTATTTTATTTATTTTTGCTTATTTTATTTATTACGTTTTTTGTATTTTATTTTTGTTTCCTTTTCATACTTTTGCACATCATTTGTTCAGTAATTTTTTGTGTTTTAATTATTTTGTTTTTTGTTAGGGTTTGCACTGATGGCCTCTAGTTAAGTTGAAAGCGCTTTGCCAATAAAGTTTTATATTGTGGAGAGACTTCTTATCTATAATTATTTATAACTAAATTAAGGTTTCATAAAATACGATTTTATAGTTAAAATTTTATAAAAAAGATAATTTTGCATTTTGTTGTAATAATGTATTTTATGTAATTTTAATAAATAAATCGGCTGAAAATTTATCCACGTTGAATAGAAGAGAGGACCTTATGATCCTAATTCTGCGTGGTTAAATAAATCAGTAAGCTGTTAAAAAATCACTGACGTAAATAAATTGTATTAATTCAAAGTAATAAACAAATATCCAGTCATCATAAAAACTGATTGCTTCAAAGAAGTAGGATTTACACAGAACCTGGTATTAGACTAAGACTCTTTTCAAGCTTATTAGGCTACTTCCTTTCCCCGGCTCTGGGCATTAACCTTTACAAATAGGTTGAATCCCACTTGATTACAACTCAGTTGAACTAAGTTTGTGTTAAACTTAACCATAGTTTAAGAAAGTTTAATGTTATTTTGATCTGTGATTATCCATATTGGAGCTCAACACGAACCCACTTCTAAGGGTTAGATTCAACCTTCACTGAACTCATTTTCAAGGACAGGTATAGGCTTAATCTAATTGGTTTTAAAACAATTTCGATGCTTGTCATCATTCAAGATAAAAATACAAAATCTTATATTACTTCTACGCATTAAGTTAAACTTGAACTAACACCATTGAAAAGGTTTCATGCAGTAAAAACAATACTTAAAAAATCGGGTACGGGGTACCTCGGAACTTTTCCTTATTACACCGAATTCACTACGCTCATCCTCTCTGCTTCGGACTCGCTTCGCTTGTCTTCAGATAGTAAATGCATCCGTATCATTCTTAGCAGCCACCCATATAGCACTGACCACGCTCAACGCTTCATAATTTTTATGATCCAACAAAAATCATGGATATACTTGTCGTATTAAAACGAAACTTAGTTTACTTATTTATTACATAATGGTATACACGTGTGCTCAATTTCAACTCATTAAATTTGCTGAGTCATTATTGTGGGTTAATTATTTTCTGAATAGCACGCTGTAGTTGTGCTGTCTTTTTTTACTTCTTTATTCTTTTTTTCTCTTGTTATAAAGATGAAATTGGTATATTAAATTTTACTACAAGACTAAATGCTAAAGACTACGTGCTAAATTTCAATCGGATCGCATACTTTTCCTGCGATTTTAAATTTTTTAAAATGTTTACTGACCCATTATTGCAGGTTAATGAGGTCATAAAAATTATTTTCCGAATAGCACAACTACAGCGGTAGAATGATTTTTGTATAAAGTTTCAACTCTCTAGCATAAATACACTGGGCGCTACGATGATAACAGACACACACACATACATACAATCACACACACACAAATACAGACAGACAACTTTGCGAAAACCACTCAGGAGTTCTTAAAAACGCCCAAAACGGATAATTCCAGTTTCATTTTTTGATTTTAATTTTTTTGAAAACACAATACTTTTCCATACACCTACGGTATAAATGAGGAAAAGTAAAAATTACAATTTGATTATCGAAACTTCACCGGAAGACAAAGAAATTCCAGATATTAACCGGGAAATGTTGAAACAGTTGTATAGGTTCCAACTAATATTAGCATACTAAACGCAGAAGCAAAACAATAATAGACTGTATACCACTAGGGGCTTTTTTCAAACCGAATGTCATTCACTGCAACCTCCAGTTTCTTGCCAATACCAACAAAATAAAATGTGTCTTCCACAAAGAAACGCCGTATCTCTCCGTTTTATCTTTTTTTAAAAAAGAATAAGCATGACACAAGAATAAAAATACTATGATATACAGAAGATAAAAAAACCACATCGTTACACAGAATATTGCCCATACATCATATCGAGATGCTATAAGCGAGATATCTCTCGCTCCTTTTTATATCACTTAAACTGTTGCGATATTTATAGAAATGTTCACATTCGATGTGATAACAGAGAGTTATATAATGCTAAATAAATGTTTATTTGATACACTTCATAGATATGATAGTACATTTAATGAGAATTTAAGTCTTTGTGTCTCACTCTTTGAATAATACTATATAGAAGGAGTTATCTGATAACAGCAACTAACCGGCAGCATCAGATAACCGGCTGCTATCTGATAGCAGCCGGTTCACTAGACGTCTTACGTAATGCTGCTACCCGAACAATATACAATTTTCTTATAATAAAGTTAACACTACATCTGGTTGCTAGGTTATTAACTTTTATTTTTAATTGATTCTCGATTATTCATCAATTTAAGAAATACTTTTTACTAATTAAAATTAGTAAAAAGTAGTTCTTGAACTTCGTTAAACTTTTTCCTATCTAAGGGCAATGTTAATGAATATTTAGCTGATTTTAATGTTATTAATCTTATTTTTTAAGAACTTTCTTCATTAATGACATATTTATAAAATAATGTTTAGTTGTTAGAGTGGTACCCGTACTTAAGACCAGTGATATCTGTAGAATTCCATTGTGTTTACGGTCTTATGCTCCTTCTACACAAGTATTATTCTAAGGCCTCACGAAAGGTCGGGTAGGTGTGGTATTTGGCTTAATGTTTAACCTAATCCTTAAGTTATTTTCTACTTTTCGTTTCATTGCATTCAGAGTAACCTTATAACTCTCACACGATCAGTTCGTGTGAGAAAATTCAAGAAAAAGTTCATTCCTTCCTTGAATCTCCTAAGATCTTGGCTTTTATTCTAAATAAGAGATAGAGCTCTTTACCCGGGGTTTAGTTACAGGTGCGTCTTTGACGGTAGGTACCATACCTCTTACTCTAGAAGGGAATAGTCTTAGAATAATACTATATATAGAAGGAGCACAGGACTGTAAACACAATGTAATTCCACTGATAACACGAAAGCCGGTTGACTGGTGCCTAAGTAATGCTGCCACCTGACAACAACATATTTTTTTTGCTTTTATTGTGCATCCTTACATAGTCGGGTGTGCTAGCCCGCCATTATTTTTAAATTTTTTATAAGTTCCTGCCGTATTTAAATATTTTGACTCCCCCACTATTATAAATTTAAATATTGTATGATAGCAATACAGTAACAATGCAAGTATCCAGTTCTGACGTCATACAATAGTCTCATATACTATTTTTTGAACACAATGATACACATTATTATTTATTTCGTAAACTAAATAAGTTTGTTTCATTTACATACGTGGGTAAACACGGATCTATTGGACGAATTTTGTTTAGTAAAAAAACAAACTATATTTTTCATAAACACGAGAAAGAAATAGTCGTAAATAATATGAAAATATTCCCTCTGTAAATGACTTGCATTATTTTTAAGTAAACACAAGACGCATCAAACTATCGGCCATCTCGATAATGCATAATTAAAATTTTCTTGTTATAATCGTTCAATACATTTTCTTATACCTAAAATATTTATATTAACCATTTTATACATTTAGAATTAATAAGTATGAAGCATTAATAAATAATTTAATTAAATACTTCACAAACCGGAAATATTGCCAACTTTGTTAAAAACATTTTATTTGTTAGGTTGGCAGCATTTACTTAGTTGCACAGTCAACCGCTTTCGTGTTATCAGTAGTGCTCCTTCTATATAAAGTATTAATCTAAGGGAATAGTTATAATGTCCTTGACATAATAATATTATGTTTTTAGTTCATACTTTAAATTAAAAAGGTTGTATTTACCGCAAGTTGAAGAATCAGCTACTGTCGATACTTGGTTGGATAAACATATCCCTGGACCGGTTTCGGCATAACGCCATTATCAGCAGGCGGGGCAACACTCGAACTCTCAACTAATAAAGTTATATCAGTGATGATAGCGTTATGCCGAAACCGGTCCAGGTACATCCTTACCCAACAGCAAGTATCGACAGTAGCTGATCCTTCAGTTAATTTTCATTAAATAAATGCGTTTCATCAGTAGTTACATGGACACCGATTCTTTTGAATGTTACAGAAAAAATATATTGAGAAATAATAACATATATAATTAAAATATATGAAGACTGCAGTCCTATAATAGTTACGTTATAAGGACAAACCCATTCTAAAACTCTAAGATTTATAATAAGAGATTTAGGCCCGTATTCAGAATGATCAAAAGTTTCAAAAAAAAAATCTCTCCTAGGTTCTTCCTAGGTTGTTTCCTAGATTTCTCCTAGGTTTCTCCTAGCCTTTTCCTAACTTTAGTGTCCATTTTAGAACATTTTTAACCGTCCCTAGGGCTAGGAAGAGATTTCTCCTAGGTTTGTCCTAGCCTTTTCCTAACTTTGCACCTTAATTCTAGGAAAAGGCTAGGAAAAAGCTAGGAACAACCTAGGAAGATCCAAGGTAGGTAGAGAGGTACCTTAAATCGTCCCTAGATTGTCTCTAGTCATTTTTTGTTCTATTTTAATAATTGTTTTTGAGCTTAAAATCCGTTTTGGGTAAACAAGAGGTTCAGGGCGAAAATTTTTTGGTTGTCACCCCTTATAAATTTTTGGGGGTGCTGACCCTAAAAAGTCAAATTTTTATTATTGCTCCAAACAACTTCTTTTGACCTGAAACGGATTTCGAGCTAATAAAAACATTTTTTTTGGTCGGCTCCCCCTTATACATTTTGGGGGTGCTGCCCCCAAAAGTCTAATTTTTTTTATTGCTCCAACAACTTCTTTTGACCTGAAACGGATTTTGAGGCAAATAAAAAATTTTTTTGGTCGGTTACCCCTTATAAATTTTGGGGGTGCTGCCCCAAAAATTCAAAAAAATTTTTTTTATTGCTCCAAAAATTCTATTGACCTGAAACGGATTTTGAGGCCATTAAATTTTTTTTTTGGTTGGCTCCCCCTTTTAAATTTTGGGGGGTGTTTGCCCCCAAAAAAATCAAAAATTTGTTTTATTGCTCCAATCAACTTCTTTTGACCTGAAACAGATATTGCGCCAGTAAAAAATGTTTTTTTTTTTTGGACGGGTCCCCTTATAAATTTTGGGGGTACCACCCCCGGGAAATTACAAAAAAATTACCCGGAATTTAATTTTATTAGTATCAAATGTTCAGAATATGACGCAAAGGTTTGCTCCAATATAATCTAAGTTTACTATAAAAAAATCACATATTGGTAATATGATGACCCATACATACCAGACGATTAACAACATAATAATTGGGTATTCAAACTTCCAGTTGTCAATTAATGGGGTTATAACGAATTTTATCGCGATAGCTCCATACGAAGCTGAGTTAATCAAAGTGATGTATTGGTGAAATGCACCAGTGCAGGGTGAAATGCACCACCCTGTAATATCTTCTTCATGAGCACTATGTTAATCGTCGCGAAAGTGTGACGTCACAAAATACATATTGGCTCATATCAAAACAAAAGAAACAAAGGATCCTATTATTTTTTTTTGTGATCCTAAAGTGACCAATAGCATTGCCTTTATTATGTAAACAAAGAAACGTTCTTCAACAAAACGTAACTTCCGTGACGTATTTATATTTGATATGGTCGATTATATACCCGAAGCAAATTTTTTACATTCCATTTACATTTTTTAATTTTTTGTTAAGCCATAAACAAATGTTTTTTCCCTAAGCAATAGGCTTATGAATACTATATAAAAAATACACACAGTTCACGACGTAAAGAAAATCGTGATCTCTACGTTCACAACGTATGAACTCAGAGATGTTTAATGCTGATTTGATTAGAAAGATCAGCTAAGTAACAATCACAACGGGGATAGTAAGCATTGTTTACATTATGTTGGTAGAGTAAACATTATACTTATTGATGTATCTCCCCATTAAAATGTGGGATTCAAAACTCTGCCTTATCGTGGTAGTGTTGTATATTCCCATCTAGAATGAAGTAGAGCTGTTAACTGTTTTGAAAATCCCCGTTTTGAGCGACCGCCTTCTTGATTGCTAACCTTGCAATAAATGCTATCAAATATTATAAATGGAAAGTATCATAAACTTGATGAAACCTTATAGAAAACAAATAAAATTATACTAGTGCTGAGTATATTTTATTGAGTATATAATTATTACTGGAAAGTTCTAAAACTAAACTAAATAATTACGGGTAAATTGGCTAACTTATAAAGGGTAAACAAGACTGAAAAGTATATTATCATTTTGTTTGTTTTGTGTAGTTTTTAACTGTTCACAATATCAACCGCTTTTAAAACGCCTAAAACGAACTAATTGCTACGTAAACTAATTTGACTTTACGTGATATGACTTTATAGATCAGTGTGAAAAATGGAAGTACCAACTGTAGGGTTTATACAACCCTATAATATGATGATTTATTTATGTCAAATATAATAATTTCTTCTATAAACTTACAATTCAAAAATGTGGCACCCATACACTCTACGAAAGTTTAACCTGTTTTTATTATCACTAACTATGTTATTGTAAAAACATTTAAATAGTACATTAATGACATATAATGATTTCTTCATAAGTGAAAATAAAATGCAAATCATTCTCTAGTTTTAAACCTTCACTGGGTCAAGGTCACGCACTTTCACATTAGATATACTTTAAAATAATCGGCAACTATAAATAAGTTTGTTTTCATTACAAATTTACGTATTTTAAGGGAGTTTATTCTGTGCCAAGTTTGTTTACAAATAATTTGTTTATTTTTGTAAAATATCTCAATATTATTAGTTTTACAGTTCTCTACTAGGTAGCGCTAGTTGTCAAAAAATGTCTGTTTACGTAAAATTGAGGTTCAA
Source organism: Microvelia longipes (assembly GCA_018340805.1). Lineage (NCBI taxonomy): Eukaryota > Metazoa > Arthropoda > Insecta > Hemiptera > Veliidae > Microvelia > Microvelia longipes. The sequence continues at coordinate 59,767,454 of JACMZG010001908.1, forward strand.
ATTATTGTAAAGATAATTAATAAAATTAAGTTATAATTAACTCTAATGTAAGTTTTTATTCTATTTTTGTTATATTAACGTTTTAGCACGAATAAATTTACGTAAATCATTCCTAGGGTTGATTTTTTTAAAAGCTAGGAGAAGGCTAGGAAGAAGCTAGGAACAACCTAGGAACAACCTAGGAGAGATTTCAAAACTGATTCTGAATACCGCTAGGCTAGGAGAAAGCTAGAAAACAACCTAGGAGAAGGCTAGGAACAACCTAGGAGAGATTTTTATAAAATGATTCTGAATACGGGCCTTAGTGTTAAATAAAAGCTGTTTGCTTGCTCACTTACATCTTGCTTTAAACTTCTACTACAGATGAAATCCGTCAATCAATTTCCCTCGAGTGATTAATGATCCGATTATAAAAGTTTTCAACTCCATTAAGCTATATAGAAATTTTAAACCTAAAACTTTTCGTTAAAACTATTAAGCAAAGTTAAATAGATAAAACTTAAAGAAAACAGAATAAAAAAAATAGTAAAAACTGAATTAATAAAAGAAACAAAACATGAAACATAAAAAAATTGTTAAATAATTCATTTTCATTTAAGACTGTATAATAAATAAATGCTTTTGCATTTTAGTTTATAGTACGTTATTTTCAGTAACGAATCTTTTAGGGAAAATTATATAAAAACAAAAATCCATTATAATGGTTGAATAATTTTTTACTGTTATTACAAAACGATAAAAGAAAAACGAGGTCAAGAGTAAATTAAAATGACTATGTCCCTTCATAAATGTTAAACAAGGAAATTATTCTGTCAGTCATTGTAATTTTCAGCGTGAGTAGTGGTGTGTAAAGGGACTCGAACCAGTCCCTTGAGCCAAACCCTTTCTGTAATATACATTTTCCCTAACTCCTTGAGAGCATGTTGTACAGATGAAAATGCTCTTCAAAACCATTTAATTTTATAGCAGTTATCCGACATGTGTTTTTACAATAATACAACTATTAGATGTAGAAGGATTTTGTAAAGGGGGTTCGACAACCCTTACAACATTTTAGTTCAATAAGAAAATAATTTAGTTGCTTTAAACATATGACGCTGAAATAGTAACACAGAATGTTGCCTTGAAACACACATTTTTAGCAAGTCTAAGTTAATAAACTGATACTTTATGACATGTTCGAAAAAGTAACCAGATGTGGCGACATTTTTAATAATAGTATTGCTACGTTGCGTCATCTCGCAATGGCATATAAAGTTACTAATCATCATCAGCTTATATATAGAAGTATGGTTGTATACGACGAAGCTGACAAGGCATTGACAGAATTGTCAATTGTAATTTTATGTCATTGTTTTCATAAATGGTTAAAGTAGAATGGAGAGAAATATATTTCCTTTATTTTGTTTAAGCTTTCACTCCGAAACAAAAGATTATGTTATTAATTTTTTTTAATTTACATGTTGAAATGCAAATCGTGAATCAAGCAACTCGGTTGATAAATGTAGATATTCTCTCTGATTTAAAGCTCAGTTTATGCTAATTTCAACGCATTTCCTTGTCAAAATCTGAGAAAACTGTAGAACAAATATAGTCCAAGAACCAGGCCTAAAAATTGTGACTAGTTTTTTAATTCTATAAATTAACAATTTTTTTATTATTTTTGAAAGAGCCATAATATTGGTTGTAGTTGTTGTGTTTTGATGATTAAACACTCGCTTGAATCTAATTGAAAATTGTATCAGCTTTAAAAAATCTTCTCTTCATGATTTGCACGACTCACAGGGAACCACTTATTCCAAGCAAACCAAAATTTGTATGATTTTCTAAAATGTTGAGCATGCGCATACATATGAAAGGAAGACTATTTTTGGCGAATTTCCTTTGGAAATAAATTCGCTAATGGCATAATTGTCATAGCGAGAGTCAAACCTCGGTCCACGCCCTCGGAAACTTTTGGGTAAACACGCTTTCTCTCAAACGGATTAATATTTTTTAATTAAACTTAGTACAAAAATCGACCTTGGAGAGGACACGAACACTATTGAAAACCAGATTTTTTGACGTCATTAACCTGGTTTGCTGTGACCGCAAAAGTTTTAAAAATCGGATAAATTCCAGGGTTAATATTTTTCTCTGCAAAAAAGGTTATTATTCATGTTTTTGGGACGCTTAATCGCATAAAACTTATTTGAAGTCGATAGGACCACTCTAAGTAACCGAAAACCCTCATAATAAATGACCGGAAACTAAAATTACGGTCAATTAAAATTAGGTTTTGAGTTGGGTGACAATTTCGATATATTTTTGGGCAATGGATTGAATAAATCCGGTCCGAAGTGGATACAACCACTCTATATGACCAAAAAGTAAAAAAATCTACCAGTAAATACCAGAAAACCTAGAATACAGCTGCTAAACAACTCATTTCAAGTGTGGAATCGTTTTCGATGTTTTTGGGCCCGTGAGTTGAATGAGTGTGGTCCGAAGTCGATAGGAGCAAAGCTAGGGTACTTTTACTTATCTTTTTACATTATATAAGTATCTTAAGAGAGAAACGTTTTGTATTCTACAATATTTTTTTAATCAGGAACAATGTATTTCAATGCATTTGGATCATCTTCGCAGGAAAGACTAAAAAACAAAAGTACAAAAATATTTTTTAGTGATATTTTTGGACTTATGTTTTTTAGTCTTTCCTAAAGATGAACCAAATGGATTAAAATATATTGTTCCGGTTTAAAAAAAAAACATTGTAGAATTAGAGTCGTTCTTTTCCTAATAGTATGCATATAAGTTTACAACCACAAGATGACTCTAGTGCGGTGGTCCGCATGTCGGGCGAATTTCATCTGGCATTTGAGTTCCGGTCTTAACACAACATTTCTTGCTTAAGAATCCGTTTTACTTATCACTTGAATAGTTACCAATTATCAAGCACTACTCGTAAGTCATTTTTTTCTGTATTTCCCAAAGGAAATGCGCTAAAACCTTTAAAGAATCCAACTATAAAACAAACTGATCATTAAACTAGTGCAAATAATGGTGTACACTACTAACTTTATAGGCGTTGTTTTTTGTATAACCGAGGGCATAATTATGCGCATTTCTATTGAAAAATACAGAAAAAATTAGTTTTCAATTATCAAGCACGAGTAGTGCTTGATAATTGGTAACTGCTCAAGTTATGAAGCATAAATTGGATCCTTAAGCAAGAAATGGATTTTTAAGTACGGAAACACGCATTCTAAAGGAAATTCGCCCGACATGCGGACATCCGCGCTAGAATTTTTTCTTAATATTTTAAGGTATATTTTCAGAAAGTTTGGTTTGAAGTAGTACAAAATGAGTCTTATTTTTTCAGGTCTGCCTTCTGGACTAATAAAACCTATTAGTTTAATTTTAATATTTAATAAAAAATTAAATTTTAATTAATTTTAAATTTAATAAAACCTATCAGTAACCTATTAGCTTTAAACCAGAGCAACATTTATAAAGCATGTATCAAAAAGTCTAAGCAAGAAATTGTTTTAAGCAAGTAGGTAATCATTCAAGTTAAAACTTAAATAGTTTAAACATGAAATTAAAAGATACCAAGATTTGAAGTTGGGAACCCTGGTTTTAACTACTTTGATGGTCGTATTAACTCCGTATCAGTTTCATTTAATTAAGCCCTTCAAAAATAATTAACGATACCCTACAGATATTTGTCATACTTTAAAAATAGGATCCATTGTCATGAGCGAAATTTTTTGATACAAAAATTGGCTAAAAATTTTAAATTAGATTTATCAAAGAAAGAAATAACCACAATTTTCTACCTAAACTTTTACCTAGCTAAAATCTGAAAAATATATATAAAGAAATCATTTAAGCTAAAATTTTTAATTAAAAAAATAATGATATACATTCATAGTTTGTTTCGACTAACATCAAAGAACTATAGTAATTATTATAATGATAACTAACTAATGTTTATAAATTTATATTTAAATGTCTAACTTATAATATTATACGTAATGTAAATACTGATGTAATAATTTGCGACACAGGTATATCTTCCGCAAGGTTTTGTTAAGTCAAATTTAATCTCATATCAAAACCTTGTTCGCTCTCTGAGATTATACACATTTCTCAATCCTAATTATAGAATTTCGGAGATTTGCTAATTTTCTTTTGATCCGGAATAATTGGATCGAAACATAATTCAGTGTAAACAAAAGTTATGTACACAAAGCTAATTTGCATGCAGTAATTTAAATTAACTTTTCGAAAATTCTTTAAATCATTTTGAGTTTCAATTAGCTTTTATGTTGTTTAATTTTATGTAAATTTATCTAATTTTGAAAGGATGTGATTCCTTGAATCTCTTATTTTGGGCAGGATCCCCATCATTATAAAACGAAAACATTTTTAAAAACATAACAAGCTGCTGAACTTAGTTATGTACGTAAACTTTTACCTCTCTAGCATACCAAAAACAAGAAGACTAACAACGGAATAGAAGAGAGCATCATGCGCAGAGGTACAATATAAGTACCTAAGAAAAGTTCAGGTAAGCATACGCTTACCTCTCATAAATAAATAAATAATAAATAAATAAAATCTTTATTATGTTTAACACCCTTTTTGGGGTATACATTCGTCATTACATACAATACAAAGATTCACACTTTACTTCTAGATTTTGATATATAGCAAGAATTCATTAAACATAGTTAGGGATCAAGAGTTGACTAAATTTGTCAATTTCTTGCTTTTTTCATCTTTAACTTATTGTAACATTTATAATTAAATGGCTACTTTAGATTTATTTAGTCGGTGGCTACTTCCTTTCAAATCCCTTCTATTCCGAGTGTCACTGTGAACCTCTCTGAATTGACTGCTATTACTTTTTACATACTTCAGAATGTATAAATATATAAATTGATAACTGTAAGTATTTAAGTTCTCTAAAGAGAGGTTTGCAATGCTCATATCGATCTTTCCAGCTATTATTATTATTACTTTGTTTTGCTTCTTAAGTATTTCCTCTAAATTGACATGCCCCCACACCAGAATACCGTAACTCATCTTACTCTCGAATATAGCATGATAGGCCATCTTCAGGTAAGTACCTTCTATATACATTTTCAATTTCTAATTAAGGGAATATGAGGTGGAGTGCTTTTGAGGGTGGGGGTGACAGGTGGAGTAATGGAAATATTGTTGGTAATTAGTAGGTTTGATCTGAACGGATGTTTCCAATATGCTAGATTGAAGAGAGATCTCCACATCAAAGATGGTAACGCGGGATGTAGAGTATTCATCGTAAAGGAAAGACTGGAAGAGGAATTCAGATCCGAAACGAATTTAAGGAGTGATGTTTCATCATAGGGCCAAATAGGAAAAATGTTGCCCACAAAGCAACGCCAGACTTAAGGTTAAAAGGATTGTGTAATAAAAAATTTGGTCTCAAATTTCCCCATGAACAGATTGGCAGTCCCGTGTCCCCATTCATATGTAAATAATGGTCATCATGGAATAAAAATTATTCTTTTTGAGGACAAATTCAGCGAGTATATATATTATATATATATATATATATATATATATATATATATATATATATATATATATAATATATATATATATAACCCGCCATGTCGATTTGCAAATTTCATTAAAAGCAATTTACTTTAAGAAGAAGATTATAAAACGTCCACAAAATAGGTATAGAATAGAATAACCATTTATTGTATTTTTAGAGTTTAATACAATACCTAATAATGTACATAATTATAACATGCAAATCAGTCATGGACTGTAGTTGCCCAGTAGGGCTTTAAGAATTGCATGCACATATTTAACTTATTTACTTTTTTTATAATTAATTAATTTAAATACATGCAATTCTCAATCACAAAATAGGTACCTATACCCTTATTGCTGAGGTAACAGAAAGCTTACTTTTTATCCAGCAGACGTAAAATAATATTTTACGTCCTCTCTACAGTTCTTATTTTCGATTTTATATATGAATTAGATGAATTAAATCTGATATTTTGATGCTCTAAACTAATGTTTTAAGCAACACGGCTTTAAAATCATTTATAGAAAATATATAGAATTATCTCCATGGAAAATATTATTGTCTCACTTTGCTCGTGAAAATATATTCCTGTAGCAATGAAATCACGAAATACAACCAATTTCCACATGCATAATCTTCTAAATTATACAATTGTTAATCCTTTAAGTTGATGGTATTAAAGCAAAATATTATCGTGTTTAATAAATATTGCATCAAAATATGAATAATTTTCCAAGAAATCCAAGGACTAAAGCACAGGCTATAGTATAAACTATCTGTGCAAACTAAGATTATATAACCTTTGACTAAAGAGCGTGTTTAAGTTTCCATAGAAAGCTCTTTCTAGATAAGATTAATTTTTCCTTAACAACTTGTCTTCTGTCTCAGCTTCTATAAATTTTAAAAAGATATTAGACACGAGGCAGGAAATGAAGTGAAAAACTAAGATAAATCTTCAAGTATAAATTTATTAATAAACTTTTTAAACACATTAACGATTTTCATACCATCACAAATTGGAATTATTTATTGCTAAGGAAACACTAATAACTGCTTCCCTATATACTATAGGGAGGGGGATGTGTGGGGGGATAATTGTGAACGTGGTTTAATATTTTTAGCAACCCTACTTATTAGAAAAAGCACTTATTATATTAGGTTATCCTGAAGATGATCCAAATAGATTGAAATTTTCCTAATAATTAATCATGGATTTATGAAAAATAATCCTTTCTCCCTTAAGAAGTTTTTAGTTAACATTAAGCCAAATATCAGGAATTTAAATGGATGGCTTAGATTTTTGGGTTATGACACGTCGGAAATGCTTCCACTGATGGAGTACCTTACTGTTCATTCGCATGGTAACAATATTGGTCATGGAAGATAATATGAAACACACATAGAAATAGATTATTACATAACTCATGGCTAAAGTAAGTTGACATCGTGGGAAAATAGTGTTAAGGAACGAATGATGTTGGTCCAATATGAAAGTGTAGGTGTGATAACACGCATTGGCTGCCTCGCATTATTTTCCCACGCTGTCAACTGATTTTAGTCGTGTGTATTCTATGCACACGGCAATAGTGATACAAATTATTATACTATAGTGACGCAATATATTGCATTACTTAGTATAATTACTGTACTTATTGCACTACATTGTACTATAGTGATGCATTTAAGATTTGTGGAGCATCGTGCTTTTACTAATTTTATACTATATCCCCGAAAATGACTTCTGCAGAGAAAGCAAAAATTTGAAAATAATATCTACCTCTACCTGACCTTAATTACTGGAAAACCTGTAAACTTAATAAATACAACTGCAAAAGCCTGAGACGTTAAGTATTGATAGAGTAATGCCGTCATCGATGCTTAATATTTTCTCTTTTTTTCATCACATTTTTTCACCCCAAATATATAAATATAACCTAGAGTAAAACTAGAAACATCCCTTTTTTTCGAGGTCTACACAAAATGTGAAAGCTTTATCAAATCAAGATACAATATAACAGCTTTGCCCTGAGTAAGTCTTGTCGACTTATCGAACTCTTTTTGCTTTTATCTACGAATGTTATAAAGTTATAGGAACAAGTCTGAAAGGGTTGAATTGGTGGAATCTTTTATACAAGGATAATAGTGATGTCATCAAAGAATACCTTTCACAAAAAAATTTTCGCTTTAGAAACGAGCCTCAATACAAACTTTCTAGATTTTCGCACCTTACTTCTACCAAAAGTTAGTTAAGGATTCTTTCGTAAAAGAACTATAAACACTCGTTATCACGTCGCAATCACCAGCCACTTCTAACTTAAGTTAACTATTCTAAAAATATAAGATAACAGAAATATTTGTCACTTCTACAGTTCCTGTTTAAGTGAAAATTAGTTAATGTTAATTGTTAATTAAACCTATGACAAAAGGAAGTTAGTAAATTGTTTACTGACTCCTTTTGTATGTATGTAAGTATGTAAAAGAAAAACGTCTTTGAATTTATGGCAATGTACCAATTTTAAACAATTCCAACTTAAATCATTTAACTTAGAATGATTTTTGCTATAGTTGCATTTAAGAATTAATTGATCATGCCGTCGAAGTAGGACGATATAAAAATGAATTGATTGACAGCTAAAGTGACATGTTTGACTGTCAACCTGTCAAACATCGCTGTCGTTCTTTTAACTTGTCTTTCAATTTATTACTAGTTATTATAAATTAAAATGAATTCAGTTGTGTTCTATGTGTTGTTCAAATATGATTTCATACCGATCTTTCCAAATTTAGTTCAATTTTAATTTGTAAATTTAGACTATGGCTGTATCCAGCCATTCTTAACACGTGCTATTATGATATGTGGCTGGGGTTTCACTGAATCCGAGTTTAACGGATTGTTTTAAAAAAAGTCTCGCGAAACGTATGTTTTCGTCATTAGGGACCTCTGAAACGGATTTGTGTCGTGGTCCGAGGTTCGAATTCCGCCATGACGCCTATCGCATTAGGCGAATTTCCAAAGGAAATTCGCTAAAACTATATCTTAGATACAAAAATGTACTGGGTTTTGATATTCCAAAATATCCAAATTAAAAATAGTTTATAATTTTCTTTGACAGTTACGCATTAATCTTAATTTTTGTTGAATAATACACTGAACTGTGAAGTATATATTAATTATAAATAATAGTCTAATTTAGTGGCTAGTAAAATTTATTTACTAAGCCGCATTTCAACTGTAAATAGTGTTCATGAGAGCCGATGACATGCGAGTCAAATAAAAAAATTTTATTTACAAAAAAAATTAACTTAATACAAACTTACAAAAATATACTTTTTTGTAAAGGGATGGACTCTAATGGTAACATTAGTTCTTCCGTCCATCCTTTGATACATAAAAATTAGCATAATTTTTTGAATATTTTATCTAATAACAGAAAAAAAGAGAGAGTTTAAATCATATCTTAATTGCTTAATAAGAAGTCCCATTTAAAAAATCAAGTATGTTGTATTCTTTATTTTGTTTTAATAAAAGGAATTTAGTTGTGACAATAGTCAACAGAGTTCGCTACAAACTAAGTTTATAACAAAACACAACTCACTCTCAATTTTTATACAAAATATACATTTGTCTTCTGTTGCCTCTAACGTGCACTACTGTAGGCTGTTTACAGTTGAAAGCCAGCTCTGTAAATCAATTTTAAATTTAGTGGAGAGACTGTTGTTAATATTTATTTCTGATATGATTTTGAATGAGCACCAGTGGAGTTGTTCATAATGAAAGGAACGAAGAAAAGAGTCTCTCCACAAAACTATTAATTTATTCAAAGCGCTTTCAACCTACATGAGGCCATCATCAGTGCCTGTACAAATAAGTAAAAATAACAAATAATTAAAAACAGTTAAAAATGTATAAAAATCAAGTCAAAATACAGTAAAGACAATAAAAATTAAATAAATAAATAAAAGACAAATGAAATTACCAGGAATAATTATAAGAAAACAGCTAAAAGAAAGACATTATAAACGTAAAAACTAAATAGAATTAGTAATATTCTTCCTCTTCTTTTTCGACTCAACGATGTCGGTGAGCCGTGATAGACTGGTTGGAAGCGGGGGCGGTACCTTCAGGAGAGCTAGTAGAAGGGGTGATCTTTCCCCTCTGACGTTCAAGTTAAGTTCTCCCACTGCTTCCTGACTCCTTAGAATCTCTAATTTCTCCAAGAAGTCTAGCTTACGCCCTTTATTTGCAAAATGAAGGAACCCAACCTGATGCGGACCGTTCATATGATCTTCAGCATTAATATGGTCATAGAACCTGCTACCTATATTCTTTAAATGCTCCGAAATACGGGTACTTATGCTCCTACCTGTCTGACCTAAGTACTCCGACTTACAAACACCGCATTGAACCATGTAAACACCACTCTTTGATTTATTAGGCACAGGGTCCTTAACCCTACTCAAATGATTGCGAAGCGTGCTACATGTACTAAAACTCACGTTAAAACGTTTAGACACCAATTCTTACAAGAGTAAAGTACAGATGTTTCTTCAGGACAATAACTACAAGCAGCTTGATAAAGACCCAACGGATGAATTTAAAGATAAAGTCAAGACTGCACTGAACAAGCCATCTTCTGTCTTTCCTGAAGATTATAATAAAAATAGTCTTAAGCAAATGAACCCTCTAGCACCTAGGTTTTATGGTGCTTTAAAAATTCATAAAAATGGAGAGCCTATAAGACCTATTGTTTCATTTTGTTCATCGCCTACTGAGAAACTAGCAAAATATATTAATAGATTATTTTTGAAAGTAACTAATTTTAAAGCTATAGACTCTATTAATAATACATTAGAATTCACTGAAGCGCTGCAGTCTGTTCAGTTACCAGATAAGTTTTGGATGGTTTCTTTTGATGTGGTTGATCTCTTTACCAGCGTTCCTACTGAAAAATGTATTATACTATTTAAGGCTATCCTTGAGCGACACAGTAGTGATAAGATCTTTAATGTTGAACTTTTAGAACTTATAGAGCTTTGCCTATCTCAAAACTATTTCTGTTATAACGGCAAGTTCTATGAAGGTAAAGCTGGTTTAGCCATGGGCGCCCCATTATCCGCATTAGCTGCCAACATTTTTATGCACTTTTTCTATCGCGAGTTTGTGGCTGATGCTATGAATACATTCAAGAAATACATTCATTTTTGGAAGAGGTACGTGGACGATGTTTTCTGTATCTGGACTGGTTCCAGAAACAAACTTTTACTTTTCTTAGACTATTTAAACAAACATATTAAGTCTATCAAATTCACTCATGAATTAGAACAAGAAGATCGTCTTAATTTTTTAGACTTAAGTATAATTAAGAAAAACAAAAGTTTGCGCTATGAAGTCTATAGGAAACCTACAGCTACCGACAACATTATTCCATCGGATTCCTACCACCCATGGAGTCATAAAATGGCTACGTTTCACGCCTTGATACACCGCCTTCTAACTCTCAACCTTGACCCAGAAGCTTACAACAAGGAGCTGTCTATAATAAAATTTATAGCTAATAACAACGGCTACGACGCATCCCTTGTTGATAAACTTATAATAAAGAAGAGGCAACGTCTTATTCTTAAATCTATGGGAGAAGAGAAGGCACTAGATGATAAGAGATGGTGTTCCGTTCCATACATTGGCCCCTTATCCCAGAAAGTAGCTTCCGTCTTACAAAATAATAATTTTAACGTGAGTTTTAGTACATGTAGCACGCTTCGCAATCATTTGAGTAGGGTTAAGGACCCTGTGCCTAATAAATCAAAGAGTGGTGTTTACATGGTTCAATGCGGTGTTTGTAAGTCGGAGTACTTAGGTCAGACAGGTAGGAGCATAAGTACCCGTATTTCGGAGCATTTAAAGAATATAGGTAGCAGGTTCTATGACCATATTAATGCTGAAGATCATATGAACGGTCCGCATCAGGTTGGGTTCCTTCATTTTGCAAATAAAGGGCGTAAGCTAGACTTCTTGGAGAAATTAGAGATTCTAAGGAGTCAGGAAGCAGTGGGAGAACTTAACTTGAACGTCAGAGGGGAAAGATCACCCCTTCTACTAGCTCTCCTGAAGGTACCGCCCCCGCCTCCAACCAGTCTATCACGGCTCACCGACATCGTTGAGTCGAAAAAGAAGAGGAAGAATATTACTAATTCTATTTAGTTTTTACGTTTATAATGTCTTTCTTTTAGCTGTTTTCTTATAATTATTCCTGGTAATTTCATTTGTCTTTTATTTATTTATTTAATTTTTATTGTCTTTACTGTATTTTGACTTGATTTTTATACATTTTTAACTGTTTTTAATTATTTGTTATTTTTACTTATTTGTACAGGCACTGATGATGGCCTCATGTAGGTTGAAAGCGCTTTGAATAAATTAATAGTTTTGTGGAGAGACTCTTTTCTTCGTTCCTTTCATTATTTCTGATAATTTAAGGTATATATGAGAAAGGGTTTAAGTCAAGTTTAAGTCGACATACGTTTACTGCGATATGGTTTTCTGCGATTCCTATTGAGTTCCACCCTCTGAATACAACGCTACCTTTAGTTTTGTCCAGCCATGTTTACTTGTTGAGAAAAGTCAACACATAGATATTTGACTACACACGACGAGACCGAAATTTCGGTCCTAAATTGCACAATCTTATTTTCGATAGAACTAACCTTTTGAGAAGCGGTTTTCTGCGATTCCTATTGAGTTCCACCCTCTGAATACAACGCTACCTTTAGTTTTGTCCAGCCATGTTTAATTAGATCGATTCTCAATAAACGATGTCGAATTATTTGAATTTCCTTGTATACGCAATATGGCCAAGGAACTTGAATAAAGGGGATGACGCATTAAGGAACATTTCTGACCCCATGGAAGGTGTATGAGATGGAGAAATATGAGCAAACTTACCTTCCCCATGGTTATAATAAAAAAAGGCGCCAAACGCAAGTTATGTAGCAAGGTTGTCGAGTTAGCTTTTTAATTTTCTTCTGTGCTTCTCGTGATTGTTACATTTGTGGTGCTTGTTAAGTAATTTGGGCTTATTTAATTTTAAATTTTGGACAATACTTTGCCACTTCAGTGAGTGATAATTTTAGCGTGTTTTGCTATAACCTTCTTAAGCAATAAACAATGGAAAACCATTGAGAGGTAAGTTTACCATTAAAATTCGAGACCTGCGCTGTTACAAGAATTATAAGCATGCGCAGTTTGTACCAAGCTTGTGCAGTTGGTTTTTAACGTGTTTCGTGTTGAATCCTCTCTATTATTTGGGTTTCGATGGTCACTTTTTTGTATGGCAAATCGTCTTAGTGCGTCATCCCCTTTATTCAAGATCCTTGAATATGGCTCAACATAAGTCGAAGATATTAAATGACATGGGTGTAGCTAGACTAAGATATTATAAACAATCCACTCGGTTTTTAAGAGCCGGTACACTGCTTAATCAAGCCGATCAAAGGAATATATGTAAACTTCGGGTTGTAAGGCCAATTTTAGGTATTAAGTCTCAAAGATCTTGCTAGGACACGGTACGAAGGGAAAGCCGCCATATATTAACCAAAGACCTTCTAAGAGAATTTACTCAGGACTAACTTGCTATGTATCACGGAAAATTAATTTGGGGTCGAATTAAATCACGCATTTCATTAAATTCCTCGAAAATTCTAGATTCATTTAATATTTATTTGACAGTGTAGAAAATTATTCACTCGCAAAATTTATTAATTTCATCCTATTTTTACAATCAATTAAAATTTGTTAGTATTCAGGATTTACATTCCAATTAACAATATTAACATATTTTTAATTAAAAATGAGGAATTCAAAATGCCTTATAAAAATAATAAGCATTATCCCCTTTTAAGAGGAAAACTTTTACAGGTCATTAACAAAATGGCTTAATTTAGGGAAATCAAGCCAAAACATTAATATTCTTATCGTCATAGTATTTTATTCATGTGTAGGTTTATCTGGTTTAAGAGGTTTAATTAATCAAATTAACACACTAATGAATCGCATTTTTCCATAATTTATTTCATCTTCTGTGTTGAGGTTTAACTTATAAACGTATATTAGTAATGTAAAAAAATTTAAAATTAATTTTAAAAAAATAAGTTTAATATAAATAAATAAATAAGTGTAAAAGTTTTTGATTTTATTTCAAACCAATTAAACCCATAAACCATTTATATATATATAATATATATATATATATATATATATATATATATATATATATATATATATATATATATAAATATATATAAATATATATATATATATATATATATATATATATATATATATATATATATATATATATATATATATATAATATATATATATATAATAGATATCATATATTTGTGTGTGTGTGTATACGTATTCTGGTATATAAGTATAAGCTTTTGTCGATAACATTGACCTGACAGTCAGATGTCGATCCGATGACTTATCGATGTTCATTCTAGTCAGTACTATGGATAGCAACAAAAATCGCTGAACCACTGCAAGCAAAGCAGACCTACAAAGCGAAAGGTCATCGAAGTGGTCTTCTTTAAGTCGCAGGCATTCTCAAACGATAGAGAACGTTTTCAGCTCAATCGGACAGAAATAGCTTAATTATAACGTCATAAAACAAAAGTTTATAGAAGGTTTCTTTTACTATAAACTAAGTGTAAGATAATTGTAAAGCGTCACCTATACATTGTTGTATATATGTAATACGTCTATATGAGCCAACATATAGACGCGGGCCTTAGAGGCGAAACACATACCAAAACTCTATATAATAATAAAACAACAATGGTGTGGCCTGGAAGGGTCATTAAAGGATCAAAGGCCCGCGGAGTGGGCCTGAACTTTATTTCACCATTATATACATTTTGCAAATAACTCTTTCGTAAAATTATATATATATATATCTGTGTGTGTGTAGACCTTATAAGTTATGAATATAAGTTTTACCATATAAAGTATGTACACCACACAAATGGTTTATATTTAATTTAAAAATATAATAAAAATGTTATTATAGTGTAATGTATTTTTTAAAAAAAATTCAATAAATTTCATTTAGTAGATAAAGCTTTGCTTTTAAAAAATCTAATTTCACAAAGTAGAAGAGTATAAGAGGTATCATATTTTCTTCCTTACGCAGAAAATATATTTTACTCAAACAAATTTCTTATCGCTTCGCTGTCAAATCAACTATTTTCAAAGTGTTAAAGGAAATATGTCTAGGCTTTTATAAACTCTCAAAAACGTCTGAATAAACATTCAACAAGGAATATGTTTTCAAGTCTTTGCTAAGGTTGTATTTTGATAGCCCACATGTATAAGAAAATCTACTTGACAATATATTCGTCTAAAATGTATTATTAAATTTAAAGTATATAAAGAAAAAAAAATATTAAAAAAATCGGGTACGGGAAATCTTGGTAGAGCTTTGGATTTGCATCGCTTATTCTCAGAAGGTTAAAACCTTTTAAGGTAAGTTTTGTATAATTAAAATTATACAAAACTTAAATGGTATAAGGCGCGGTCGAATATCCACGGCCTTCTAGAACATTGGATCACCAACAAACTTTTATTATAACTTTTTTTTTCAAAATTTTCAGTAATTAGCCGGATTTGTGATAAATAAAGCCTATTTCCGTAATCTGCACGCTCTTTTGGTTAATCTAAAAGAGTATTTACATTCACTCAACGATTTATTTTTAATCTAACTTGGTACATACATAACTACTGTTAGACGTCAATATTTTTTGTTGTATTTTGACATGTCATATTTGTTAACATTGACGTCTAACAGTAGTTAGATTAAAAATAAATCGTTGAGTGAATGTAAATACTCTTTGAGATTAACCAAAAGAGCGTGCAGATTACGGAAATAGGCTTCATTTATCACAAATCCGTCTAATTACTGAAAAATTTGAAAAAAAGTTATAAAAAAAGTTTGTTGGTGATCCAATGTTCTAGAAGGCCGTGGATATTCGACCGCGCCTTATTATTTCAATCTCGCTAATCTCGTTCATCTAAGAATGAAATATTGATCCTACATCTAGAGAGTAAATACTTCGGTTCGCTGGACTTGTCATCAAAGAATCATAATAATCTAAATCTTAAGACATACTTCAGGAAAGCTTAAAACCATTCGGAAAGTCTTTAGGTGAATAATTCAGGAGAAATGCCGCGTTCGGATGTATAGTGCAATCATAAAGTTACATACTAGAGGAGGCATAGCCTATCTCACAACATTAAGAGGCCTGAAACATCTTTTTGGGGCCCTGTGTAACCTCATTGAAACCTCTTCCAAGAGTGTTATAGACTTAGAATAATACTATATATAGAAGGAGCACAGGGCCGTAAACACAATGTAATTCCACTGATAACACGAAAGCCGGTTGACTGGTGCAACTAAGTAATGCTGCCAACCTGACAACAAGACATTATTTTAAATATGTGTCATTAATATCTATTAATGAAGAAAGATCGTAAAGAACAAATATAATAACTTAAAACACCTGCTGAGTATTTAATAAAACTGGTCTTAGATGGCAAAAGGGAGGCGAAATACAAGAATCTACATTTAGTTGATGAGGACTACTTTTTATATATAATTTTAATAAATACGTTAAACTACAATTTAAAATGCATAAAATATTGTAATGCACCGATATTTATGTTAGTATTTTATGAATAATCAATCATTAATTAATAATAGAACATAATAATTCAGCAACCGGAAGTATTGCCAACTTTGTTTAGAAAATTGTTTATTGTAAGGGTGGCAGCATTACTTAGTTGCACCAGTCAACCGGCTTTCGTGTTATCAGTAGTGCTCCTTCTATATATAGTATTATTCTAAGATTATAGAGTTCAGGTTATAATAAATTATTTTTTTTCCGGCTTCCTGCACATTTTTTGTGTTTTGATTTGTATTTTTAACGTTCTACTATATAAGTTACTATGTCATTTTTTTTAATTTAATTATATTCATAGTCGAAGGTGGTCAGGTTATTTTTTCAATGTTTCAAAATTCAATCAATAGGGCCCCTCTAGTAATATATCTCTATGATGCAATTACATTACTTTTCTTGTATAGCTACGTTGTAAATGAGAAAATGTAAAAAGACAAGAAAGAACTAGAACTAGTGTAAAAAGTATATATTGTCCTTATTGTTTTTTATATCTCATACAGGAAATAGAAAATTTAAACAATGTTATATATTCTATTACGTGCAATATGCTGGTGACAGCTTTCTGATACCAGCATCTAAATTAAATAAAAAAAAATCTTTAAATATCCCAGACAGAAAAGGTACAAAATGTTTTTAAAATATCAAGAAAACAAAATGAAATACAAAGCACGATCTATCCTCCGTATTAGCTTTCCAAGCAGAAAATACAATTTTAAGAACAGAATGTCAAGATAAACGAATCCTGGAAAAAATATTTTTTGGTTTCTGGATGTGCCAGAATACAGATTCCAGTTAGAAAGTCTTTAACCTACCGCCTACCACTAATATCGACTAAATTAAAAAAAAAATCTGACTTGGGTTCCTCGCTTCCCTACAACTTTAGATTCGATTTTTTCATCCACCTAATGTTAACGGAAGTATTACGGGAAACACTTTTATATATAATGTCCAAGAATGCATTAAAATCTAGTGGTCATTCTCAGCAGCCTAGGATTTCACTATTTCACTTCTTCACAAGAATATTAGGACTACGTGTTTTGATATTATATTTTATCTATTTTTAACCTAAATTTTTATACTAAAACATCATATTGAAAGGAATAAAATATTAGATTATTTTACTAGGCGGTTAAGTAGCATGTTATTACTGCGAAAATTTGTTTATTTAGGAGTGATACGACTCATTATTATTAAAATTATTATTGAAGATTGGGGTTGGAGTCGAGGATGGACTTCATTTGCATTGCGACTGGAAGTCTATTGTACAATCCCCTCAATTGGTCCAGGTCAGAATAATCCTTTTCCCCGGACTAGGTCTAGGATCTTTTTGACCAGTGATTCATTGGTAGAGTCAAACTTAGTGAGAGTGCTGCTACCAAAGTTGGTGAACCTTTGAAAGGCTATGGCTTCACATCTCAGAAGTATGTGAGATGCAGTTTCGGTTTCCGATTCACAAAGCCTACACACTGGGTTATCTTTAAAGATACCAATGGTATGGAGATGTTTTCGAAGGTGACGGTGATCAGTCAGTAGTCCAGTTACTGTTCTAAGGTCCCTTCTGCTTAGACTGAGGAGGTCCTCAGTTACTTTGGGACTGGGTCCTTTTAACATAAGTTTACTGTGCCTCATGCCAGAGGATTTGTTCCAGTGGTGCATTTTTATATATACCGTAGGTATATAGGAAAAGTATTGTGTTTGCAAAAAAATCCGAAACCGGGATGTCACTGAAATTATCCGTTTCAGGTGTCTTAAGGCCTCCTATGTAGATTTTACAAAATTGCCAGTCTGTACCCGTGTGTGTGTGTATTTGTGTTTATATACTGAATATTTTTACATAAAAGAGGCCAATAAATGTCAGATATGAATGTCTGGCAACCGAAATTCAGCCTAAGGTTCGGAAATAAAATATTATACTGAAATACAATAGACCAACTAGCTTAGCTGTGCATTGTAATTTTATTTCTCTAAAAATTATTTATTGGCGAACGAAACGAATGGCGAATAAATTACTAAAGCAAAAGGGTATTGAAAAAATAATTACGATATATTATATATATATATATATATATATATATATATATATATATTCTTTATTTATTTGTAATAGCCGAAGGTCATTACCATTCTTGAAATACATTTATTTTAAACTTTGGAAATAAATTTACGGTACAAATGATAATATAATCGCTTAAATATATTTATAATTTAAACGAGAATGTTTTTAGAGGAATAAATTTAAAGGAAACCTTTTAATCTCTTTAATCGTTACAGTTTAAATAGTCATTTTAAAGAAATTAACAAAATTTAACTAAACGGCAAAAGGGGCATAAAAACAGAACTTTTTAAAGGGGCATTTTTGTCTTACTTAACTTTACGAGTTTGTCTTATTCTACTTAAAGAAATATTTTTATTAATTTATTGCTTTTGTACTTTAACAAGTAATAAATGTATATATATTAAGAATATTAAGAAATAGGGTGATTTTGATGTGTTTGTAAAACAATGTAAAGATTTGTTACTGTCCAGTCCGTTGTATAGATTTAGCGATTTTATGAAATTATTTTAGTTATTCATGTGGTATGTTAAGTTATTGTGTGTATATTTTTATTTATTTATTTACAAATGTGTGTTATGATTATAAATGCAAACGGATGCAAATGTTTTCTTTTCATAATTGTCATCTAAGTATATTAGACGATCCGATTTAAGTATCTAATTAAGTAAGTAATTAAGTATCTTGACGTATTTACAATGTATGAATAATTGTACTTAATATAAATAAATAAAATCTTTAATCTTTATATTTGCTTTCATAACTCATTAGGAAGAGATTGCACTGTATTAGTTACAAATAGGACATCCTGTTTATTTATTTAGTGCTTAAAGATCTTAATATTATTAAATAAAATCTTTAATCTTTATATTTGCTTTCATAACTCATTAGGAAGAGATTGCACTGTATTAGTTACAAATAGGACATCCTTTTTATTTATTTAGTGCTTGAAGATCTTAATATAATAAATAAAATCTTTAATCTTTATATTTGCTTTCATAACTCATTAGGAAGAGATTGCACTGTATTAGTTACAAATAGGACATCCTGTTTATTTATTTAGTGCTTGAAGATCTTAATATTAATAAATAAAATCTTTAATCTTTATATTTGCTTTCATAACTCATTAGGAAGAGATTGCACTGTATTAGTTACAAATAGGACATCTGTTTATTTATTTAGTGCTTGAAGATCTTAATATTAATAAATAAAATCTTTAATCTTTATATTTGCTTTCATAACTCATTAGGAAGAGATTGCACTGTATTAGTTACAAATAGGACATCCTGTTTATTTATTTAGTGCTTGAAGATTTTAATATTATTAAATAAAATCTTTAATCTTTTATATTTGCTTTCATAATCATTAGGAAGAGATTGCACTGTATTAGTTACAAATAGGACATCCTGTTTATTTATTTAGTGCTTGAAGATCTTAATAT
The DNA here is from genome assembly GCA_018340805.1 of Microvelia longipes. NCBI lineage: Eukaryota > Metazoa > Arthropoda > Insecta > Hemiptera > Veliidae > Microvelia > Microvelia longipes. The sequence goes on from JACMZG010001908.1 coordinate 59,787,257, forward strand.
TATTAAATAAATCTTTAATCTTTATATTTGCTTTCATAACTCATTAGGAAGAGATTGCACTGTATTAGTTACAAATAGGACATCCTGTTTATTTATTTAGTGCTTGAAGATCTTAATATTAATAATAAAATCTTTAATCTTTATATTTGCTTTCATAACTCATTAGGAAGAGATTGCACTGTATTAGTTACAAATAGGACATCCTGTTTATTTATTTAGTGCTTGAAGATCTTAATATTATTAAATAAAATCTTTAATCTTTATATTTGCTTTCATAACTCATTAGGAAGAGATTGCACTGTATTAGTTACAAATAGGACATCCTGTTTATTTATTTAGTGCTTGAAGATCTTAATATTATTAAATAAAATCTTTAATCTTTATATTTGCTTTCATAACTCATTAGGAAGAGATTGCACTGTATTAGTTACAAATAGGACATCTGTTTATTTATTTAGTGCTTGAAGATCTTAATATTATTAAATAAAATCTTTAATCTTTATATTTGCTTTCATAACTCATTAGGAAGAGATTGCACTGTATTAGTTACAAATAGGACATCCTGTTTATTTATTTAGTGCTTGAAGATCTTAATATTAATAAATAAAATCTTTAATCTTTATATTTGCTTTCATAACTCATTAGGAAGAGATTACACTGTATTAGTTACAAATAGGACATCCTGTTTATTTATTTAGTACTTGGAAATCTTAAAAATGCAACAAATATGTATGCGCATGCGCACATTGCTTTCCTAAGACGAAACATTACGTCACTGTCCTCGTTTGAAGCATACTGTCTTTAAACGAAAGATTATAAGTAAGTTTTATATAATAAACTTCTACGAAAAGAGACATTCTAAAGATAAAAGACTTGTTCTTTTACAGTAGAATTGGCGACCATTTAAATGGGTGCAGGGTACCTCGGAATTTTTCGCTTCGCTTATTCACAGAATATAAAAATTAATTAATATTTCAGTACGTATTTGAACTCGCTCTCGACCTCAGATAGTAAATATATCTGTTTTATTCCCAGTGGACACCCATCAAGGAGCTGACCACGCTCGATGTTGCTTAACATTTATGATCCGACAAAAATATTAGATATAATTGTCGTATTGAAAGAAAACGTGATGTACTAACTTATTACGTAAAGGTCTACGCTTGTACCGAATTCAAACACGATTTGATTGTTTTCCCGGTTTTTGACAATTTTTTTAAACAACGTACACAAGTCAGTTGATAAAAATTGAACAAATGCTGGTGACGTAGTGAAACTTGGCACATACATTAGTCTTCTATATGTCTACATGAGTGCCACATATTAAACTGATCAATAAATTTGTCCGCGATTTATGAGTTTTTGAAATTTTCGCTGAGTCATTATTGCAGGTTAATGAAGTTATAAAACATATTTTCCGGATAGCATAATAAAAGCATACACTGAATTTCATACAATTTTTTGACTCTGTAGCATAAATACTCTGCGGGAACTACGATGATGATAGACACACAAATACACACACTCATACAGGCAGACAAATTTTTCCTTTGAAAAATACAGACAAAACACACATCCAAAGGGAATTCGCCCGACATGCGGACCATCGCGCCAGAATTATTAAAAGTCTAATGTTAGTAAAACGAATTTAGTGTTATTATTAAAGACCGTTTCAAGTCAATCACTGAATTTGTATGCTCTTTTTTTAAAATGCACTAATACTGTAAAAGAAATAAAAACTTAGCATTACTAGAGAATAAAATTGTCTCATTAGGAAAAGCAGGAAAAGCAATTAGCAAATTTAACTAAAAGCATTTTCATTAGTTCTAAAAACATTTGAATGGGTCAACTCATTTAAATATTACATTTATAGATGAAATTAAGCTAAATTAGGTCAGACTAGTATTTTTATAAATATCAGTTTTTTATTGATTATATATAATATATATATATATATATATATATATATATATAATATATAAGTGTGTGTGTGTGTGTGTATGTGTTTACGAGATTTTTGTGTCCAAGACGTTTCTATGGGACAAAATAATGGGATTCCAACACTTTCTTGGATCGAAATGAAACTTGATCAAAGTTGTTTCAACTTTGACCAAGTTTCAACAAAAATCAACCTTGTTAATTTCCCAAACCCTATTGTTTATGAAATATGTGTGACGTCATTAACCCACAAATATGACCCCACAAAATTTCGAAAAATCACAATATAGTGTTAAGATTGGGCTGAAATGTTTTTCACACATACAAATATGATTGCTTCACAAACTTATGAAGTTTCACTGTATTATCAGTATTCATTCCGGTTTTATTGATATACATTTATATGTAAACAAAACTTTATGTCATTAATTGACATGTAAACAAATCAAGTTTTTTCTTTAATACATTTTGTAACATATTTATTTTAGGAAATACCTATTTGATTTTTTAATGGTCTTATTAAATTTGTAATTGGTATGAAATAATTTGATTTTGAATATTTGGCGCCAATTTAAGAATTGGAGGGAAACAGTTTGATTTCTTTAGTTGTCTTTCTTTAAGTTCTCCTGAAGTTTAGGTTTTCTTTTAATACATTTTTCTTTTTCCTTTTAGGTTTTCTGGTAGTTTCTGATAGGTCTAGGTTTTATTTTAGCTTTCCTTTTTGTATGCTAGGTTGGCTACACTGTAGTCAGTGACTGAGGGTGACCTCATATTCTAGAGTGTCAAGTTTTTCAAGTTGTGCTAAGTTTTGCTAGTTTAGCTGCAGTTTATAGTTGATTTAAAGAGTAGGACATTTAGTGGATTAACTTGGGAATAAAATAATCCCAAAGAGTTCGCTCTTGGAATAAGCTAGGCTTCAGGATTAGGCACCAAAATAAAGCTTTGGTGATAGGCGATCTCTTGGCAGATTTTAGGCTCTTTTTGTTTTGAGCCACAGTTAATTAATCATTTGTGAGATTACTCACAGATCGAGGTTTGAGATTTCATTCATTCTTCCTCCTTTACAACCTGGGTTCGCGATTGGTGAACGGTTTTGGGAGTACAAAACCAAGTCACCACAACCTCATCCTTCCTCACCAGTTCGCTTTTTATTTTTAGATATATTTTTATTTTCCTTTGTTTTATGTATATACCTTTTTACCTTGTGCCCAATATTAATATTAGGTTGGTGGAAGACCACCAATAGGAGCTTTGTGATGGGGCCCCAAGGTATACCAAACTCAGTTCAGTTTATCAATTTGTTTTGTATAATTAATTTAATTAATTATGATAGACAGTCATTAGAGTCTATATTTTATTTAATTAAAATAAAATTAAAATCCTTTAATTTCCTTTTAGTTTATTTTGCGACTGTTCTGATAGTAGGTAGCTTTTGTTTATTCCTGGGCAAACAGACATTTATTACTGTTCTTTTAAAGCTCAATACACATGCTGTTCCCAGCTTGAAAATAAATCACGTTAGTTATTATTTAAAATATGATCCCTTGATCTATGATCGACATTTATGTTCAGTCCAAATTCATCACCTCCCCAGTCCCAACCCTCTCTCTTTTAAGTCGGTATTCCCTATTCGCCGACTGTCCTCGTCATTCTCTAATCCTCGAGTGTGTTATCTGAAGAACTAATCTACCAAAGATTTACCATTATCACCTCGTCTCGTCCGTTGTTTTCTTTATCCTTGTGTATTCCTCTTTTATATTATAAGAACAGATTCATGAACAGGGTGGAGATCATTTTGGCTAAGGTCAGTCATTATATTGGTAAGATCAGTGTTACTAAGTGGCAGAGACATATTAAGAGCCTACCCCCTTTTGCAAGCCGTCTTGAGTTGGGCATAAACGTTTGTTATAATTTGAAAACTCACTTATATCGTGGCAGTAAGCCACTTATATAAAACGGTAATATGACCAACTGAGAAAGTAGATCAACCATGTGGCTGCTGTAAAGGCCTCTTGTTTTCTTTGTTGAAGTGTTAATTCTGTGAAAATTTGGATGTAGGAAACTATGTCTGTTGTCTTAAAGACAATAAATAAATCTTTAGTACAATTTAAATGACAGTCATTGCGTAACATTTTTAAATTGTTTAGCTTGTTTAGCTTTAGGTAGGATACACTGTCTCTTCGATTTGCTCCTTGCAAGTCGAACCTATAACTTTTACCATGAAGTATTTTTTTTCAGTTCTTTAAGTATGCAAGTAATTTTGTAAATTGGTTCGATATTAAATACGACTAATTCCACTAATTTAATTCAAGCTAAATTCTTAAATAACAATAAAATATTAACATATTTTTTACCACGCAAAGGAATATCACCACTGGGTAATTCCTCCTATCAAACCTGTCAAGTTTAACCAGTATGAGCACTATGTAAGACAAAAATTTATCAATAAATTGTAATCAATAAATTTAATAAAAAAAATACGTCTAACGTAGTATAAAGTTTTTAAGTGCTGCGTCATCGAGGTTTCTTAAATATTAACCTAAATTTAGCGTTTCGTGTTGTATGTACTATCGTCATGGTCAAATCACATGTAGATCTCCAGGCCATGATGACATATTGGATAGTAGCATTAATGATTCTATGATATGAGGATCATGGAAAACCAATAACCCATGAGAAAATATAAACACTGTCTATAGCCGGGTATAAAAAGTAATTAGATCATATAAGTACATTAATCTTATGACTAGATTGTAGACAGTAATATTATTCCAAGATGATAAGTTTATTTTACGCTATAACCCGTAGGGTCATTTAGCGTTTTCCCCTCACTCAAATCTCACTCAACATTAACCCCTGAGTTTGTACACATCCAATCATCTAGGAAGCACCCCCTCCGTACATGGTAGCACATATAACCAGTTCACAGTGTGCCTAGTTCATCTAGACTCTGGCTGGGCTCACCGCTCAGACTAGCGCCGACTACTAGTTCACTGTGTGCTTGTTTCATCTAGTCTTACTAGCTCTCCTCTGATCACATTAGTCTCACTTGACCTCGTCCTTCCAGTCTCACCAATCTCATCAGTTCCACTAGCATCACCAGATTCTAGCTAGGCTCGCCGCTCTGGCCAGTCTAGCGCCACCCGACAAAGAACTCTAGCACCCAGATGTCAGCGTGCACAAACTCATTCTATAGCCCTGACCTGAAAGTCAAAGCTCCGCAGTGCCATTAGGAGACGTCTGTCTTCAAGAACAGAGCACTTTGTTCCTAGTCACTTACGTTACTCGTGTGCCGCCATCACTTTCACTGACTAAGATTTCGGACATACAAAGGCTCAGTATATCTTTCCGACCTTCATCTCCCCCAGCCCGCAGAACATTAACTTTTGATGAGCTGGAGACAACGGAAACGTGGATCCAGACTTGTCTCAGATGAAACTAGATCCAACCCCGCATTTGCGTATTAGTAGCCAAGGAAACCACGTAAAACCTTGGCTGGGTTGGCCGGCCTTGAATTCAAGACCTCCCGAGTGACGGTACAAGGGATAATCTCATATTGAGGTCCTCCCCCGGCTGGATTTGAACCCTGGACCTCCAGGTCGAAAGGCGAGCGCTCTACCACTGAGCTACCGGACTCGGTGATGATAAGTTTATACTAAATTAACCAAAATAATCAGAACAGTAACTTAAGATAATAATAATTTTAAAGCTCCGTGATTAAAGTTTTAACAAATTCTATATTGTATCATTTTAAATAGAAATGATATAATAATCTCTCACAAAAATTTTATGTTTCTTTAATATAGAATAATGGAATAAATTTTACTTAATTTTACTCTATTCCGCTGTATATGTTATAATAAATGACTAAATTTTTAACACAACTTTTTGTGATACTTTTTCCTACAATTGGAACACAATATAAATAAAAAAAAATCCGTCAAAGTGCTTGCATAAATATAATGACTTAATACTATACAATCATACTTATACTCAATATTCTACGCCTCGCTTCAATAGCCTATATGTTAGTATTTGTCGATGCCTAATGTTAGAAAAAATAAATAAGTTATAACAAAATATTCCACAGCTCGCTACGCATGCGTTTCTGTGTATCAGAAATCAGTACCTAATTTAGAATCTACCCAAAATATATAAGTGCTCGTATTGCTCGTTTCATTTGTATGTTTGTTATTTACAAATTTCGCAGAGTAAACATAATTTTACCAATTTCGCTAGCCTATATGTGTCTGTTGGCACTGATTTTAGGAAAAATAATTATAATACAACATAAAATTTGAGTAAACATCTGCTTGTTTAGTACTAGCCAATTTCAAACTATAGAATCAAATTTTTACATAACAATCTAGAGCTCGCTTCCCTCGCCTTTATATATTTGTTTGTCGATACCTAATTTTTGAGAAAATTTAAAACACAGAACAAAATTTAAGGGCTCGCTTCACTCGCCTTTATGTGCTTGGTTGTCAATATCTACCTGAAAAAAAACATTTAAAACAAGGCATAAAATTAAAGCCTCGCTTCAATCGCCTTTTTGTATTGGTTTATCAGAACCTCATTTTATAGCATACAGTAAAGACATAACATAATATTCTAGGGCTCGCATCGCTCGCCTTGAGGTGCATGTTTGATACTAGCCAATTTAAACTATAGAATCAAACTTATACATATCAATCTAGGGCTCGCTTCGCTCGCTTATAGAAGATTGTTTGTCAATACCTAAATTTAGAAAAAAAATTAAAACATAAAATAAGATTCAAGGGCTCGCTTCGCTCGCCTTTATGTGCTTGTTTGTCAATATCTACTTTAAGAGAAACATTTAAAACAAGGCATGAAAATCATGGGATCGCTTCGCTCGCCTTGTTGTATATGTTTATCAGTACCTTCTTAAGAGTATAAAAAAAAACCATACAATACTAGGGCTCGCTTCGCTCGCTTTATGTGCTTGTTAGTCAATATCTACTTTAAGAGAAACATTTAAAGAAAGGCATAAAAATCATGGGCTCGCTTCGCTCGCCTTTTTGTATATGTTTATCAGTACCTTTTTAAGAGTATAAAATAATAAAAATAACCATGCAATACTAGGGCTCGCTTCGCTCGCCTTTATGTGCTTGTTTGTCAATATCTATTATAAGAGAAACATTTTTAACAAGGCATAAAGATCATGGGCTCGCTTCGCTCGCCTTTTTGTATATGTTATCAGTACCTTTTTAAGAGTATAAATAATAAAAATAACCATGCAATACTAGGGCTCGCTTCGCTCGCCTTTATTGCTTGTTTGTCAATATCTATTATAAGAGAAACATTTTTAACAAGGCATAAAGATCATGGGCTCGCTTCGCTCGCCTTTTGTATATGTTTATCAGTACCTTTTTAAGAGTATAAAATAATAAAAATAACCATACATACTAGGGCTCGCTTCGCTCGCCTTTATGTGCTTGTTAGTCAATATCTACTTTAAGAGAAACATTTTAAGAAAGGCATAAAAATCATGGCTCGCTTCGCTCGCCTTTTTGTATATGTTTATAGTAACTTCTTAAGAGTATAAAATAATAAAAATAACCATGCAATACTAGGGCTCGCTTCGCTCGCCTTTATGTTCTTGTTTGTCAATATCTATTATAAGAGAAACATTTTAAGCAAGGCATGAAAATCATAGCTCGCTTCGCTCGCCTTTTGTATATGTTTATCAGTACCTTCTTAAGAGTATAAAAATAATAAATAACCATGCAATACTAGGGCTCGCTTCGCTCGCCTTTATGTGCTTGTTTGTCAATATCTACTTTAAGAGAAACATTTAAACAAGGGATGAAAATCATGGGCTCGCTTCGCTCGCCTTGTTGTATATGTTTATCAGTACCTTCTTAAGAGTATAAAAAAAAACCATATACTAATACTAGGGCTCGCTTCACTCGCCTTTATGTGCTTGTTAGTCAATATCTACTTTAAGAGAAACATTTAAAGAAAGGCATAAAAATCATGGGCTCGCTTCGCTCGCCTTTTTGTATATGTTTATCAGTACCTTTTTTAAGAGTATAAAATATATAAAAATAACCATGCAATACTAGGGCTCGCTTCGCTCGCCTTTATGTGCTTGTTTGTCAATATCTATTATAAGAGAAACATTTTTAACAAGGCATAAAGATCATGGGCTCGCTTCGCTCGCCTTTTTGTATATGTTTATCAGTACCTTTTTAAGAGTATAAATAATAAAAATAACCATACAATACTAGGGCTCGCTTCGCTCGCCTTTATGTGCTTGTTAGTCAATATCTACTTTAAGAGAAACATTTTAAGAAAGGCATAAAAATCATGGGCTCGCTTCGCTCGCCTTTTTGTATATGTTTATAGTAACTTCTTAAGAGTATAAAATAATAAAAATAACCATGCAATACTAGGGCTCGCTTCGCTCGCCTTTATGTGCTTGTTTGTCAATATCTATTATAAGAGAAACATTTTAAGCAAGGCATGAAAATCATAGGCTCGCTTCGCTCGCCTTTTTGTATATGTTTATCAGTACCTTCTTAAGAGTATAAAATAATAAAAATAACCATGCAATACTAGGGCTCGCTTCGCTCGCCTTTATGTGTTGTTTGTCAATATCTATTATATGAGAAACATTTTAAGCAAGGCATGAAAATCATGGGCTCGCTTTGCTCGCCTATTTGTTTATGTTTATCAGTACCTTCTTAAGAGTATAAAATAATAAAATAACCATGCAATACTAGGGCTCGCTTCGCTCGCCTTTATGTGCTTGTTTGTCAATATCTATTATAAGAGAAACATTTTAAGCAAGGCATGAAAATCATGGGCTCGCTTCGCTCGCCTTTTTGTATATGTTTATTAGTACCTTCTTAAGAGTAAAAAATAAAAAAAAAACATACAATACTTGGGCTCGCTTCGCTCGCCTTTATATGCTTATTTGTCAATATCTACTTTGAGAGAAACATTTAAAACAAGGCATAAAAATCATGGGCTCGCTTCGCTCGTCTTTTTGTATATGTTTATCAGTACCTTTTAAGAGTATAAAAATAATAAAAATAACCATGCAATACTAGGGCTCGCTTCGCTCGCCTTTATGTGCTTGTTTGTCAATATCTACTTTAAGAGAAACATTTAAAACAAGGCATGAAAATCATGGGCTTGCTTCGCTCGCCTTTTTGTATATGTTTATTAGTACCTTCTTAAGAGTATAAAAAAAAACCATACAATACTAGGGCTCGCTTCGCTCGCCTTTATGTGCTTGTTAGTCAATATCTACTTTAAGAGAAACATTTAAAGAAAGGCATAAAATCATGGGCTCGCTTCGCTCGCCTTTTTGTATATGTTTATCAGTACCTTTTTAAGAGTATAAAATAATAAAAATAACCATGCAATACTAGGGCTCGCTTCGCTCGCCTTTATGTGCTTGTTTGTCAATATCTATTATAAGAGAAATATTTTTAACAAGGCATGAAGATCATGGGCTCGCTTCGCTCGCCTTTTTGTATATGTTTATCAGTACCTTTTTAAGAGTATAAATTAAAAAAAAAACCGTACAATACTAGGGCTCGCTACGCTCGCCTTTATATGCTTGTTAGTCAATATCTACTTTAAGAGAAACATTTTAAATAAGGCATAAAAATCATGGGCTCGCTTTGCTCGCCTTTTTGTATATGTTTATAGTACCTTCTTAAGAGTATAAAATAATAAAAAATAACCATGCAATACTAGGGCTCGCTTCGCTCGCCTTTACGTTCTTGTTTGTCAATATCTATTATAAGAGAAACATTTTAAGCAAGGCATGAAAATCATAGGCTCGCTTCGCTCGCCTTTTTGTATATGTTTATCAGTACCTTCTTAAGAGTATAAAATAATAAAAATAACCATGCAATACTAGGGCTCGCTTCGCTCGCCTTTATGTGCTTGTTTGTCAATATCTATTAAAGAGAAACATTTTAAGCAAGGCATGAAAATCATTGGCTCGCTTTGCTCGCCTATTTGTTTATGTTTATCAGTACCTTCTTAAGAGTATAAAATAATAAAAATAACCATGCAATACTAGGGCTCGCTTCGCTCGCCTTTATGTGCTTGTTTGTCAATATCTATTATAAGAGAAACATTTTAAGCAAGGCATGAAAATCATGGGCTTGCTTCGCTCGCCTTTTTGTATATGTTTATTAGTACCTTCTTAAGAGTAAAAAATAAAAAAAACATACAATACTTGGGCTCGCTTCGCTCGCCTTTATATGCTTATTGTCAATATCTACTTTGAGAGAAACATTTAAAACAAGGCATAAAAATCATGGGCTCGCTTCGCTCGTCTTTTTGTATATGTTTATCAGTACCTTTTTAAGAGTATAAAATAATAAAAATAACCATGCAATACTAGGGCTCGCTTCGCTCGCCTTTATGTGCTTGTTCGTCAATATCTATTAAAGAAACATTTTAAGCAAGGGATGAAAATCATGGGCTCGCTTCGCTCGCCTTTTTGTATATGTTTATCAGTACCTTCTTAAGAGTATAAAATAATAAAAATAACTATGCAATACTAGGGTTCGCTTCGCACGCCTTTATGTGCTTGTTTGTCAATATCTATTATTAGAGAAACATTTTAAGCAAGGCATGAAAATCAAAAAAATATTTTTTTTGGCGCGTGCGCGTATGGGCGATTTTGAAATTGCTAAAATTAACTTTTGAAACTTTTTCGCCGAAGAATTTCTATGGCCCGGAAAGTGCTTTTATTGGCTATTGGTATATTTTTAGGGCTTCTCCTTATGCCTTAAAAGGGGGGGGGACAAGCATTTTTTGGTGGTTTTTGAGATTTTTGGCGGGAATAGCCGCCATTTTGAAAAAGCGATGCATATTTGTGTACTACCCATCGATACCTACAATTTGATACCCCACATGATTTTTCAAAAAAAAATTTTTTTTTGGCGCGTGCGCGTATGGGCGATTTGAATTGCAAAATTAACTTTTGAAACTTTTTCTCCGAAGAATTTCTATGGCCCGAAAGTGCTTTTATTGGCTATTGGTCCCATATTTTTAGGGCTTCTCCTTATGCCTTAAAAGGGGGGGGGACAAGCATTTTTTGGTGGTTTTTGAGATTTTTGGCGGGTGTAATAGCCGCCATTTTGAAAAATCGATGCATAATTGTGTACTACCCATCGATACCTACAATTTGATACCCCACATGATTTTTCAAAAAAATATTTTTTTTTTGGCGCGTGCGCGTATGGGCGATTTTGAAATTGCTAAAATTAACTTTTGAAACTTTTTCTCCGAAGAATTTCTATGGCCCGAAAAGTGCTTTTATTGGCTATTGGTCCCATATTTTTAGGGCTTCTCCTTATGCCTTAAAAGGGGGGGGACAAGCATTTTTTGGTTTTTGAGATTTTTGGCGGGTGTAATAGCCGCCATTTTGAAAAAGCGATGCATATTTGTGTACTACCATCGATACCTACAATTTGATACCCCACATGATTTTTCAAAAAAATATTTTTTTTGGCGCGTGCGCTGGGCGATTTTGAAATTGCTAAAATTAACTTTTGAAACTTTTTCTCCGAAGATTTCTATGGCCCGGAAAGTGCTTTTATTGGCTATTGGTCCATATTTTTAGGGCTTCTCCTTATGCCTTAAAAGGGGGGGGGACAAGCATTTTTGGTGGTTTTTGAGATTTTTGGCGGGTGTAATAGCCGCCATTTTGAAAAAGCGATGCATATTTGTGTACTACCATCGATACCTACAATTTGATACCCCACATGATTTTTCAAAAAATATTTTTTTTGGCGCGTGCGCGTATGGGCGATTTTGAAATTGCTAAAATTAACTTTTGAAAACTTTTTCTCCGAAGAATTTCTATGGCCCGAAAGTGCTTTTATTGGCTATTGGTCCCATATTTTTAGGGCTTCTCCTTATGCCTTAAAAGGGGGGGGACAAGCATTTTTTGGTGGTTTTTGAGATTTTTGGCGGTGTAATAGCCGCCATTTTGAAAAAGCGATGCATATTTGTGTACTACCCATCGATACCTACAATTTGATACCCCACATGATTTTTCAAAAAAATATTTTTTTTTTTGGCGCGTGCGCGTATGGGCGATTTTGAAATTGCTAAAATTAACTTTTGAAACTTTTTCTCCGAAGAATTTCTATGGCCCGGAAAGTGCTTTTATTGGCTATTGGTCCCATATTTTTAGGGCTTCTCCTTATGCCTTAAAAGGGGGGGGGGTACAAGCATTTTTTGGTGGTTTCGAGATTTTTGGCGGGTGTAATAGCCGCATTTTGAAAAAGCGATGCATATTTGTGTACTACCCATTGATACCTACAATTTGATACCCCACATGATTTTTCAAAAAAATATTTTTTTTTGGCGAATGTGCGCATTCGCTCATAAATCGACAGATGCGCATGTGATATAGTTGGCTATATTTTTCCTGTTGTTGGATAAAATAGTTACACATGTATACCAAATTTCAACTTCCTAGCTATTGTAGTTCCTGAGATGAGAAATCGGACAGACAGACGCTCGACAGAAAGTATAAGGGTTTTGAAGATTATCTTCGAAACCCTAATAATAATAAACCCAATGAGGAGCCGACATGAACATTTTTATCCGTGAAAGTAACAAGAACTCCAGCCTACCTTCTTACTTGTCAAAAGCAGGGAAAAACATTATAATTTCAAATTAGGGAGCTGAATGAGGTCGTTTTATAGTCTGTCTGGGTATTTTATTCCTGTTTTTCATCTCTACAACGATTGTCAAGTTTTTTTTTTCTGAAAATGAGGGGCATAAAGTGGACGGACGAAGCAAAGCAAATGATGTACCCTCTTCTCGGTTTATAACTTTTGTATACATTTCTTTTTTTACTTTGAAAGTAGAATAAGCAAGTGTATTCTAGAATATAATAATGACTTTTATATTTTGTTCAAAATAAATTTTTAAGTGTATTTTTGTTACTATAACAAGGGAGGCAATGATTTTTCACATAGAATGAGAAGTAAATTAATATGGTATTTGTTCTGTTTTATTTTCCTCCCATAATCGTTTTTTTCATTCTCTTCCAATATTATACTTCGTTCCCATAATTGCTTTTTTATGTTCCCTTCCAATGTGTTCCCATAATTGTTTTTTACATTCTCTTCCAATGTCATATCCCATTTTTTTTACATTCTCTTTCATGTCATATTTTGTTCCATAATTGTTTTTTTACATTCTCTTCCAATGTCATATTTCGTTGCCATAAATCAATATTTCAATTTTCGTTTACTTAATTACGGTATTATTTATGACAAGATTCAGGGTCATCATTTAGGGGGATTTCCTTTCCATATAAATATTTTTTATTTTCTCCATTTGACAATATAACATTTTATTTTTCATTAGGTGTTATCACATTCCCACATCTTTATTTTTTTTCATTTCCTACCTTAATATCTAATATGATTTATTATGTTTTATTTCCTTCTCATATTTTAATGTTTCCCATAATATTAAATGCAACAATTTTTTGTCAGAAAAATTAATGATTCATATCTTGTTTATATTTTGTTCTCATATGTATTTTAATTTTATCGTCTCCATCTACTCACCGATAAATAGATCTCTAATCTGGTAAAAAATAATCGTGTAACTAAACTATAAATAAATAATATGATGAGAAGCCTTATAAAGCCCATTTGAAGAGTAGCTAATTATTTGGAAACAATATATTGTCACAAAGAAATCCTAAAGATACGAGAAAACAAGAATTTGGCCGCACAAGGGCCACATTTTATCTATAAATAGATAAAAAAATAAGCTATCAAGTTTCAAATTAATATGAATTTATCGGAATATTGCACAGTAAAATTAATATCTATAAACACAAAATATAAAATTAAAATGCGGTTAATATTCGAATATAACAAGTTATTAAGTGCAAAACACAAACGATTCACATTATGTTGCAAGATTTATTATACAAGAATTTTTAATTAACTTATTCTACTTTATAGTTAGAATTGTTTGTTATTCTTATACTATTGTAATTAAACCTTTATTATATATGAAGGAATATTATAAAAGGAAATATTATAATTTTAGCGAATTTCCTTTAGAAAATATCGTTATGGGATAGGCGACAGAGGGGGAGTGTGGCCAAAATCAGTTTTGCGAAACTATATATATATATATATATATATATATATATATATATATATATATATATATATATAATATATATATATATATATATATATATATATATATAATATATATATATATATATATATATATATATTATATATATATATATATATATATATATATATATATATATTATGTATATATATATATATATATATATATATATATATATATATATATATATATATATATATATGTTTGTGTCTGTAATATGTAAATACGAGTGTGTAATCGATTTTACATAAGTAACAATATAACATTAAAATAAATATATATATCACCGTACTTATTTTTATTTGCTGTTACAAATAAAATTTAAAAGCAAGATTGCAGCTAAAACAAATTGATATAATAAAACTTTAAAAGTTTGAATCACAAAATTAAAATCTTTTAATTTAACAATGCACAGACAAGTGTAAAATCGTGCGTAGTACACATCACGGATATGTTTACCTTAATTTATCTTTTATAGTTAGACTTGCAAAGATAGTTTACAGCCCTCGGGAGCCAAAGTTGTAAATCTCAATAAGCTAAAAGGTAAACTGAAATAAATCGTAGGTTTGTAGCTTCAACATGGACATTAATCTTTCTGTGTTGGCTTTAGTATACATTTACATTCATTTGTTTATCTTTACGACTTTCAATAAAACTTTTTCAAACTTTGTAATAGGTTTTTAGGACGATTCTGGTTTTAAATAATAACAGTTATACCTAAAGCAAACTAAGTGGTTTAATAGAATGATATAAGCGTAGTAGGAAGTTTTATGAATCATTAAATAATGCTTAAAGTGGTAGCTAACAGCTGTACTTAATGTAGATTTAGATTTTTCCATATTACTCTCATAAATACATATAAAGGTACAACTGCAACTACAATATATATATATATATATATAATATATATAAACTTCCTGAAGACACCCCTACTCCTATCCGCCGTAATTGGGAAATTGCCCATCAGCTTGTCCTCAAATCTCGCCTTCCCCCTGGCATCAACAAACAGTAGTGTCTATCTTTTATTTCCCATTGGTCAAACCCCACCTCCCTTAATACCCCTCCTAATCCATTTCCTGTAGATCCTATCTCATCTTTACCGCTCAGTCTCTCTTCGTCTGTGGAAGAACTTTAACAGTTCGAAACGTTACGTTTATATTGTAAGTTTTCTAAATGTCTCTATTTATTTCTCTATAATTAAGTATATATATATATATATATATATATATATATATATATATATATATATATATAATATTATATATATATATATATATATATATATATAATATATATATATATATATATATATGTATGTATGTATGTATGTGTGTGTATGTGTATAGCTCTTAGATTACACGCCGGGTCGTCGAATTGTTTATTCGATTACGGTGGCAGACAAATCAAATAACCCTATTTTAATAAATAATCAAGTAAAAAATTCCTTGTATAGATTATTATGCTTTTAAAGTATAAAAAAAACTTAATATTTCAAGACTAAGTTCAAACTATACATCATTTCGGCACGAAGTAGTGTTTTAAGTTGAAGAGGAAACGAAGAATTTTTAGACTGGAAACCTTTGTTTTAAAACGTTTCTGTTTATAAAACAGATGCTACATACAGCACGCTATGTATAGTTTTACTGGTTTTTCTTTCTGGATTATGCATAGTTTCAGTTATAACTATTACCGTAAAATATTTAAGTAGAATGAAAAGCTATATTAAAGTTTTAAAATAGTTGTTTATTTTTATACCTCATCGCATTATGTATTAAAGAATGTATTAGGGGGATGTTAAATGTCATAAAATATTAAATATGAATTACTCTGATCATAAAATAAAACTATGTTACCCACAAACGTTGTTATGTAATACCATATTTATAATCACGTATAGTAAGTGTACTATACTTGTCTTTTAGCGAATTTTCATTATGAAAATGACGCTTATGAGGTTGTTCGGATGACGGAAGTTGAGGGTGGGAGTGAGGAATCGGTTCCTATTGGCTTCCTGATAACAAAAATATATGCCCGAAAAAATTTATATATATATGTATATATATATATATATATATATATATATATATGTATATATATATATGTATGTAAGAGTTTCTACCCTTTCGTATGGCGAACGATAACTCTCGAAGGCGTTGTCAAATTGAAACGAAACTTTGCAAATCGCGAGATGTTGTGGAGGTTACGAGGCCTATTGTTTATAAAAACATTATGACGTCATCAACCAAGTTATGACGTCATGAAAAAAAATTTTTTTTGAAACTTGAAATGGCTTTAAAACAAGGTATTTGTTTAGGTAGACGGCTAGCTGAATCGATTAAGACCAATTTCAGCTCAATCGAACCATCACAAATGGCGCAAACAGTATACATATATATATAATGTTGTATATATGTATACGTCTAGGTCAAAGACTTGTACGATATCTGTTAGGTTTAGTAGTGTTAGAGGGTGGGGATATCGTATAAAAGATGGACCTCTACCTCTTGCTCCATCCTGGTAAGCCTGCTGTCCCAGAGAGACAGGACAAAAATGGCTTTCACTAAACCACGCCGAGCAAAGCAGGCCCGTAAAGCGGAAGAACCTCGAAGTAGTCTTTATATGGTCGAAGTCATTCTAAAACGATTGCGACCGGTTTCAGCTCAATCAGACAATCCTAAGATAGATGGTTCACTCCCGAGTGTAGTAGGAACACTCAATTGTCAAGTTTGTGTTTATGATTTAAGTTGGGGGCCTCATCACTAGAGTCTTGAATAGCGCTAGTAGTAAAAATATATTTGCTCTATTCTCTACTAGATTGTGCTGTAGTATTTTTTTAAAAACAAACAGTTGCCAATCGTTTAGTAAAATAAAATAAAAGTAAACAAAGATCTATGGTATGCTGTAGTATTCGCGATGTATTTTTGTTTAATAAAACTTGGGGCCTCATCACGCAAAGCAGCACCATCGTTTTCTTAAAAAAATAACAATAATTCATTTTTAGTTTTTTAGACTTAACATTTAAATTTGCTATCTGAGTATAACATCTCGGGTTGGCGCTAAGTAAAGGAAAACGGATAAGTAAAGGAAACAAACAAAAATTGAAACTCTGACATTAGAGGTTCAAATCCAAGGGGGGACGACAGAATGGGGTGAAGTAAGTGTGAGAAATTTATTTTTTTCACTTTTTACCAATTTATACGAAATTCTTATAGAGCTTTCTTGGGATCACTCATCCATCGACTCCTCATGATTCTAGCGCTGAAAAGCGGATGGAAAGACTTGATTACCCTCAACAGCTCGTTGTTTGGTTGAATAAAAATAAATAAATAAAATGTCAGAAATAAAAATATGTGACAGTTTCACGCTGTCACCACTAGACTGTACTACTTGAGCCTCCTGCATCCCATCAACTATTTTTTATAAAATCTTTGAATGAGCCATCTATGTTAATATTGTTTATCTATGATCCTAAGTGACGGAAACGGTATATTTATTTAAAAACATAAATCATGAATATATTTTTGTTTATAATGCTTGTTAGTTTTAATATTATAGCATACTATTAATAATAAAGTATTAATAACATCTTAATTAGTAAAATCAAATTTGTGAGAAAGCCTCTCAGGCCCGCGAAGCGGGCCTGTGTGGAGAGGCTGTGAAAATTCGCTAGGTACATGGCAAAATGCCATGTAACAAGAACAATAATGAAACAACACATCATAAAAAACAACAACAATGTGGCCGCGAAGCGGCCACAGGGAGGCCCCCGGGCCGCGAAGCGGCCCGGTGGGCCGACGCCGCGGAGCGGACGAGGCGCGAAGCGCCGAGGCCGCGTAGCGGCTACGGGCCGAAGGCCCGTATTTTCCGATTAAGCCACTTTACCGATTTTTTGGATCAGTGTTTTACACACTTATGAAGCGTGGAAATTTGTAAAGAAACGTTAATTTTTGATAATAACATTATTTCCTGGTAACTTTTTACCAGAAAAAAAAAAAATTAATATGGGTAAAAAATTAATATGACTTATGTAGATGTCACAGGAACTTAATTGGAATGTTAAAAGGTGATAACTAGTTATAACTGAAGTAAATAAATAAATAAATCATTTATTTGCACTTATACATAATAACACAATTAAACATACAAAGATAAGTAAAATTTTGTGCAAAGTCGGTGCTAAGCCGTGGTGCCCATACATGGGAAAAATCGGTTGATACAGGTTTTATATATAGATTTTTTTTAATCTTGGAATACTTTTATTCGTACTTGTTAGTAAAATACTGGTTTCTTTTCTCTATTTTTCCTATATTCTTTATACCCTTAAATCTATTTCATTATTTCTATTTATTTTCTTATACTTTATATATATTTTTATACTTTATGTATTTTTTTTTTAAATTAACCATAACAGAATCCCTGCTATGGCTCTTTATTTTCTAAACATGCACCGGTTTCGCATAACATGTTGATCATTTATCTTTTTTTTTCTTTTTTGCATTTTCATTTTATTTTAGTTGTATCATTTGGTTCAAGAATAATTATGATTCTTTTTTTTTCTTTTCTTTAATTGTAATCTTCTTTTTCTTTACGTATACTTTCTTATGTGACAAACCTCAGCTCCGGCTGATTTAAATGTATTTTCTCTGTCACATGAATCAATTTATTGTAATTTTGATATACATTTAATAAATGGTTATTATTATTATTATACTTACTTATGTAATACTTTATGTATTATTACTATTATTTAATAAATAAAATATGATTTTTTTTTTAATTTTTAACACTTACATGCACATATAAGTGAAGTGATATTGATAAATTAATGATTGAAGATTTTTAATGATCAGTTGTGAATGTAGAACCTTGCTAATCCCATCCGTAGTTCCTTTGACATTTGGTAAATACGATTTCCTTCTGTGCTCTTGTCTCTCTTTCTCGCTGGTTGATGACTGTTCGTAACGACGGATGGTCCTGTTGGACCATATGTCAAAGGAACTACGTATAGGATCAGCAAGGTTCTGGCACGCAACGATATTGGGACTATCTTCAATACCTGTTTCACTACCAGAAATTTCCTTGGAAGTGTTAAAGATACCCTTTCAAGGAAAACTAGTGGTGTCTATAAGATCCCTTGTATACCTGTGGAAAAGTCTACATTGGAGAAACAGGCAGACTCATATCTACGCGTTTAGCCGAACACATCAAACACACCGATTGTCGATCCGCGGTCGTAGAACATTCACGAGATACTGGTCATCTTATTGATTTTGAGAAAACCGAGGTACTAGCGAATGTTTCTCGATGTCGAGACAGGCTCGTCAGGGAAGCTATTGAGATTGCTAAGCATAGGAATAACATCAACAGGGACACGGGGTTGAAGATTTCCAACACTTGGACACCGCTTATCTCTTCACTACTTATTTCAGATAATTCCCTTAGCCAATCTCAGCCTTCAACTACGCCACGCAGCACTCAGCCTGATAGCAATTACTCACTAATAGCCTGTTAAACTAATCTTAATCCCAACAACATTTTACAATGGCATTTTTTTAAAAGAAACAACTTACAGGCTATATTGACGTGCTTACCATTTTTTGAATAAAATAATCGGTTACAGGATACCTCGGATCTTTCCCTTTTCTCATCGGATTCGTTGAGCTAATCCTCCCTACTTCGAGCTCGGGCTAGCTTTAATCGCCCTCAGAATATAAAATTCGCTCAATTTATACTGCATCATGTCTTCGGACTTACTTCGTTTGTTCTTATATACTAAATACATCCGTTTCATTACCAGTGGTCAGCCATCCAGGCACTAACCCACTCGACGCTTTTTAACTTATATGATCCAAAAAATCATGGATATACTAGTCTTATTAAAGCGAAACGCGGTATACTTACATATTAAGTAAAGGTTCACACTTGTACTAGATTTCAACTCACTTTGACAATTTTCCAACTTTATTATTTTTTCCAATTCTTTTACATTTTTTTTTTAAAAACGTACTAGAGTCTCATGATAAAAATGTAGTTTTAAACATGGCGACATACGTGTCAAAGCTCATTTGGCACGCGTTTTATGATACACGTCATAAAAATTATTTTTCAAATAGCTCAACCACACAAACTGATTTTTGTACAAAGTTTCAACTCTCTAGCATAAATACTCTGGGAGCTACGATGATAGCAGACACACATTCACACAAACACAAACATAAACACACACACATATACTCACTCACACACAAACACACATACAGACAACTTTGTAAAAACCACTCCTTAAAAATCCATAAAATCCTTAAAACCACGCCTTAAAAACACTTGAAGCGGATAGTTCCGGAGTTATGAACGCAAAGTTCCGGCTTAGGATTTATTTGCAAACACAATTCTTTTCCTATATGCTTACGGTATAAATGAGGAAAAGTAAGAATTAAAGTATATACTTAAGATAGAATATGACAAAACGCAAAGAACTTAAAGATCACAGACTGAGAGAAAAAATTACTTTTACTTACAGGTTGTAACTCATAGTACAGGATATATATGGAAATTTCAAAAAGTGATTTACCTGTAACAAAACAATGAAATGTATTAACTAAACATAATAAAGATCTAAAAATGATTCTTCGAATAAGTTTTGAATTGCCAAGAACCGTTGATGAAACAAGAAAGCAGCTGAAAATTGCTGTAGGTGCTTCAAAAAACACTGGCTGGTCTGAAAAACCTGAAAACTTGGCTGTTCTGATTCTCTTCTGTAAATAATCAAAACTCAACAACCACGTTGATGAACGTAAAATTATCCAAACCAGTATTTCTTATTAAATAAAAATACAAATATAAACGAAGAAGGGAAACTTTTCATAATCTTTAAAGTTAATTACGGCGAAAGATTACGAATTATATAACTGCCCCTTCAGTAATATTGCCCACATAATATATATAGAAAATCAAAAGGCAAGAGTATAAAAAATTCTAGCGCAGTGGTCCGCATGTCGGGCGAATTCCTTTGGGATGCGTGTTTCTGTGCTTAACACCCATTTCTTGCTTAAGGTTCCGGTTTATGCTTTAGAACCTAAGTAGTTACTCAGGTTCCTATACACACACACACACACACACACACACACACACACACACACACACACATATATATATATATATATAATATATATATATATATATATATATATATATATATATATATATATATATATATATATATATATAAGTAGGGGGGAATGTCTGTGCGATAGCCTAAATTAGCAACCTTAATGGGAATGTCTGTCTGAGTTACCTAAATTAGCAATCTACCTACCTACCTACCTTCAGTGGTAGCTAGCTAGGGTAGTAGTTAGTAGTGGAGATTGAACCTACTTGACCGGTTTTACCACTAGTATTTCTTATACACTTCGAACTGTGCAAGGTTATAGTCTTTTACATACTGATATATACCTTCCCCACTACTTGATTACATTCCAGTATTTCTTCGTCTTAAATCACCTCTCTATTAGTGTTTACTAAACCTACTTGACTGGGCCTACCAGTTGTATTTCTTATACACATCAACTAACCAAGGTTATACTCTTCTACGTACTGATACAAGTTTTATTGTAGCTAGGTAGCGGTTATTAAAACCTACAGTACAAAGTATTGTTAAAATTTTAACCCCCTGATTCTTACCACCTTTCTCTCGCTCTACTAATTCTTGTTACTTGTCTACCAACTAACTGCCTAGCGACAGTGAACATTCTTACTGTCTTTTCAATCGAAGTAAAAGTTCTTTCAAACTCTTCCATTTTACCAGAATTAATTGAAGAAAAATTATACTGCACTCCTACCAGTATATTTTTTTTCTGTTTATCTTCAAACACTGCAACTCTTAACAGGAAGCAAGAGCTCAGTAAAATTTCATAAAGGTTTTCTTTAAAAAAAAAAAAAAACAAATATGTGATTTACAATTATTTATTACAAAAAACTTAATTAATAATATTTAATTTTCTCTTATTATGAAGTCAACATTGTATGCTTTGCCTAATCTTCCTCTGTAGACGAGATGCATGTCAGGTTCCAGACAATAGTTATGGGCTTCTTCAGGTGATATTATACTTGCATATCGCCGTGGTAAGAATACATCTAAGTCTTCGGTGGTAGAGTCGTTGTTATTGGAGGACGTTCTGTTGATTGTTGCAACGATCGCTGTACCATACTTAGTGCCATACACGTGAACCAGACGCTTAATAAAGTAAGGAGTGCCAACTTCCAAGTCATCGAGGTTGATATTGTCGTTAAATTTACCATTATTGTTTAATTTATCGGAAAGATGCATAATGTTTTGAAGTTTGAAACACAAAGTTTTAAACGCGACTGTTGATTATATTACAAGAGGCTGGTGCTTTTATTCTTCAAACTTCGAAGGTGTGGCTACGAAGAAGTGGGGAGTTTTTTCATTAAATCGGGGGGGAACTCAGGATCACCGACCCCAACCTTCTTGCTAATATCTCGTTGTAAATAATGATGATTATTCAATTTAAACAAGTCGCAGAAAAAAAAAGTTTACTGACCTTATCCTTGAATCTTGTAGCTAGGTGGCAAGTACAATTAAGCACTCTCTTTCAATACAAGGTCAGCGACTCCCAACTCCCTTATTAATCTTACAAACTTCATGTAAGACTGAAAAACTGGATTATCTGACCGGTAATAGCATGAACATGTGTCAGGACCTTCGGTGGCTGAGTTCGATGACCAGACGCAATTTTCATAATGTCTGCCGTGTTTACTTGTAATTATTTTTTCAAAGCGTTTTGAAAGTCTTATAATCTGAGCTAATTCGTACGTGGCTGAGGTATACAGAAGAGAAGTATTATCACGGAATGGATCTTGACTAAACTTTTTTCGAAGTTCTTTGAACGTTTCAATATCGACATTATCTAAAAGCTCCATTGTAAAAGACTGACTTGTCTCCAGGTGTCCTTTGTAGTTTTTAAAGGCACCCTACCTCTTACAGAGTTCAAAAAACTTTTCAATGTCAAATCGTCGGAGAGGTCAGTAACTTGTTATTAGCCGGCTTTTTATTTCAATAATTTGCGTATCTATAACCATCCAAAGTCCTTTACTCCTAAGTCGCGATGCTTCTTTTCCGACGAATAGATTTATGTAATAGCTATAATAATCGGCCAAGTCTTTTTTCTTACACAAAAAAAGAAACTGACGGACAATCGTTTTAACATCATACTTGTCCATAGTAATAATTAATGTGGCAGAATCTGAGCGCTTCTTGTCAAGTAATCAAAGAGATAACCGAAAGCAAGAAACATCCAATCGCTTAGTCGATCGAGGTGAGAATTCGGAGGGTATTTTAAGTTAACTAAAGCGCGCACGAAAAGACTTATTGTCCTCGTAGGAGTTTAAACACTCCCTTTGTACTCTAAAATAATCGCAATCAAATTTCGCTACAGAACTCATGATGTTAACGACACAAGATTTCGTTTAAGACTGTTAGATTTTGTCAACTATACATTGTGAACACTTTAGGCTTTTACAGTGGGGGGAATATAGTTTGTGTTCGGTATCCGGGAGCTCCCTACAGGCCCATTCACCGAAATTAACTTTGCAATAAACACATTGTACAATGTCTGACACACCCGTGTAAAAGAAACCTGATATAGCAAGTCTCAAGGGCGACACGTGGTATCGCCAACTGTTAAAGGTTAAAAGACGACTCTCCCAATCATACATATCAATGTCATTTTTTCGTATTTGATTGGTCATGAATCTTACATTTGCAAATGCACATGGCAAATTTGTTCCATATTTTAAATGTGTAATACACTGCTTTGTTTTAAGAACGTTTTGGGATTTAAAGTTTGCAAATAAATAGAAATTGACTACGATCCTTCTATTACCGAGAATTCTTTTTATTAATTTCCAATTTTGTTTTCCTCTAACAAATATAATATCATAACCTTTAGTTATATCTTTAATTAAATCTGACACAAAAGTTGTGTCCACTGAACCATAATATTCGCTCGAGTTAAAATTGTCGTTAAAAACTGCACTATTGTGAATAGTTTTAAAAATATAGTGAATAGAATTATCGTTAAAGTCTTTAGCAGCTAGTTCTTTGACTACATAGTTACCCTCGACTGTATCACCCTGAGTGTCCACTATGATGTATCTATTCGACATCTTGAGTTATACTACACCTATCGTCTAGAGGAAGATGAATTTATATTGTGTCCGTGTTGGTGAGAATAATATCTCAGACCCCCTCACTACGCTAAAGTCCGGACACGTCGAGAGGGACCCACCCTCTGTCACAGAGAGTGGGGATCGGACAAGATTCAGAGTTTTTTGATTGGTCGAACTTCAATGCGTTCGAGCAATCTTTGTAGTGCATCTGAACGAAAAGGAAACGGTTCAAAGTCCTGTAAAGTATTGTCATCAAGACACGCGGCTATTAAGCTGTCCGATACTTCTAAATCTAGATTGTCTGGTGGAAGGGGAATATTGTTAATGGCGGCTATTGTTTCCTCGGCACTGATAGCGTTCGTGGAAGGATATGTCGGGACATTTGTAGGAGAAACTGAAGGGGTATTTTGTGAAGCAATATTTTCGATAGGGCGTTGTACCGCGGGTTTTTGTTTTGATACAACTTCTATTTTAGGGTCATTTTCTGGTCTTTGGTCTGGTATGTCGATATTAATAGAATCACCTCTCATCAAATCAAAAATCTTAAAAATTTGAGGACTTATAATTAGTAAACGACTTGCCTGGTGTGCAGATAATTGAAAGTTTGCCGGATCTCGACCAAGAATCAGATCGAGCCACGATGCCGTATATGTGAACTCTACCTGCCTCGGTTTGCTTTCGTAATCGATCTTGCAAGAAAAGTTCTTTCCCACGACTAAATAGTCAAAGTGTTTCCTTTTTCTGTTATCGGCATTCAGATATTCGACAATTTGAGGCAAACTATCGGACACTATTTTCCAATCGACTTCAGAAAAGTAGAAAATCCTCTTACCGTCGAACGACGCGAAGCCGACTGTTAAATTCTTCGCCTTTGTCAAAGCTGCGAAAACATATTTTTTGGAGTCGATGATCCAGCTCCATGTGAGAGCGTGCTTTCATCACTGTACATCCATATTACAAAACAAAAAAGTTATAACTTAGTCTGACTGTTGTGAGAGCTAATGTTTAACTAAATGATTTTCCAAATAATATACTCCCACTGGAAGGGGAGGGGGAATAAACAAAACATTTGGACAAAAGTAGGGGTAAAAACTGGTTTTTATAGTAGGAGTAAAAACTAAACTTATATAATATTAAGTTCATCGAACTATCTGGATCAAGAAAACCCAATAAAAAAATATTTGCAAGGTTATTCAGGTTTATTGAACTCCTGCGAGAATTAATCTTGAAATGTGTATAGTTGTATATAGATTCACAAAATAATATTTAAAATCATGAAAAAGAGTAAGTCTTTAAGTTCGTCGAACTATCAGGATCGATGAACTTTGAATAAAAAATTACTTATTTTTCAAGGTGATCCAGGAGTTCTTAGACTTGTCCATACCTACCATTTAACAAGAGCTTTATTTTATTTCGTTTAATAATTTTTTCAACAAGGAACGAACCGGGAAATTTTGTTTTTGAAATCTCTTCCTCATAAAATTTTCCAAGAATGAGTTTTTTATCTTCGTCTATTAATTCATACATGGGTACATTTCTAGGATAGACTTTAATTATTTGAAACTGTTCATTTGTCCAGTTTGGAAAATATCCTTTTTCGAATAACGTTTTGAATTTACTTATTCTCACGAAATCTCCAACTTTATACTTGGGGATTCGGAGTTTCATTTTATGATGAAATAAACGATCAATAATGGTCTTTTCATGCTTTTTTGTAACATCAATGGGACGCATGCCGATGGATCTATGTTTTGAACTATTGTATTCAAGTAATAGTTGAGGCAAATGCTTCACCCATTTATACGAACCTGATAAACTAAAATGTTTCCACATCATGTTTTTCAAGGTGCGATTGAATCGTTCTATAATAGTAGCTTTTAAATTACTGTACGTACTGTAATGCCGAATGTTATACTGTTTCATTAAATTCGAAAAATATAAATTATAAAATTCTTTTCCGTTGTCACTCTGCAAGAGCTTAGGAACAAGACCCGATTGATCAAAAACCTTTTTCATCGCTTCACTGACTTCTTTTCCAGTCTTTGTCTTTAACGGAATAGCCCATGCTCGTTTAGAACCGCAGTCTATAACTGTGAGTAAATACCTAAAAGACTGATCCTTGTAAGGAATTTCAACCAAGTCAGCTTCCCACTTTTCATCTAAAACGCCTTTTACCACCACTCGAGATCTGGCAATTTTCCGTCGAGCCGGTGCATGTATCTCGTTCACAAGACCCTTTTTCAAATCCTGCTGTCTGACGTCTAATGATGAGCTTTGGATTTTTCGCGGCATCAGGTGATAAAGCAAATTGCCAATTGGCTATGTAATCGTTATCACTGTTTCCGCCTTCTTTTTCTGAGCTGACACTTTCTCTTTTGCGACTGTTTGATTTGTAGCTTTGAAACAAATTGTCTACGTAGGCTTTAGTACATGCGTCGTTGTCGTGTACGGGAGAAGCCACGTTGATTATCCGTTCCCCTCGCGCGTTTAAATCAAAAACAGAATGAGGTTTACCAAACTTGTTTACAGGCATAACTGAACGTTTAAAGGAAGGTCATTTCTTATTTATAGTATGATTCCAGCTTCCCTAAGCTCTGAGACTATTGATTCGATTTCGTTTTTGTGTGAGAGGTTTCCCGCGTTTTGGGAAGCCATTAACAGACGCAATCGGTCTACCAACTCATTGGGGTCGTCCCAGTATGTGTAGGTAGTTTTACAAGGTGTTACATAGTTAAAGCCGTCATTAACAGAACCCCCTTTTTTATCTTTTTTTACTAATCTACTCAACAGATTCTTGTACTTCGAACCTGCGATATTGTAACGATTGTACTGAGAATAACCGCGTCTAGCCAAATTAGTATTATTTACAATATCCTTGTAACTGGCTAAATCTTTGCTATGTACTGGTCAGAGGGGGGTCTCGTAAAAAAATAAGATTAAATAAACCAGGCGTGGCTGGATATTTCACGCCTTTGACATGAATGTGTTTAGAGTCTATATTCATATTAGAATCGCCAATTGTGATTCTACCCTGAACACTCACTCTAGGTCCGTACATTGTATCTAAATTAGATTTGTCAATGTCAGATTCACCGGTCATTAACCAGCGAACGTAAGGTTTTCCCGACTCATTGATTTTGGCTAGTGCTTTGAGAAGGCTTTTATTTTTATCCGCTTCTGATTTATTAAACCTAGAAGGTGTTGATAAAGATGTTGATGCTGTTGAAGTATTAGGAGACTTACTCGTTGTCGATCGGATTTGTGTTGAAACTTTTGTAGGGTTAAAAGATTCGTTTGCGTTCTCGGTCGAATTTAATTCGCTTTTCCCCTGCACTCTCGTCTTCCAGAGATAGAGAATCGAAAAATTCCTCTTCAGCGCTGTCACTTTCCCATTGTGTACCAACATTTGATTTGTTGGATTTTTGAGTTGGGCGAGTCTGATTATTTGTTGCCAAAGTCTTATTTAGAGTATCTGAAATATTTTTTAGAGGTTCTATGATGGTACGTGTGCTTTCTTCTAGTTCTTTCTGACCTATAGCTCGTTGGGCTCTTAAGAGCTTATTTTTTCTTCGGACTACATCCCTAACTTTAATTAAATTCTTCTTGAGCTCTTTACTCTTGGCGTTCATCATTTCGACTGAATGCCTATTCGAATCCTTCAAATATTATAAAGACGTCAAAGCCTTTTCTATATCGGCCTCTATTCAATTCTGCTTGTTTATCTATAACTAGAAAACTGTATTTATTTTCACTCCAACATTTACGACACACGTCTTTAAATTTATCCCACGCCATGTCGGTATTCACATGATCGTTGTAAACATGATGTAAATTCAATTCGTCTGTTTTAAATAAAACAATCATGTTTAAATTATCTCTGATACAGTGTTTGGGTATATGTGTATAAGACTGACAGAGGTAAAACGTGTCGATACCCCTGTGACGACCTTGTGTAAAGTAACGTTTAATAATACTTTGGTTGTCAGTCATGACATCATCAAATATGCAAACACTGTTTTCTTTTACATTGTTAGGTTCAATGACTTCGTCGTGATCAGAAAATTCATAATATCCTATTTCAGGAAGGGTTTCCATGATTTTGGCCAAATACCTGTATTTCGGTTGGTGAAGCGTTTTACTGTATATGTATAGATTTTTAAACCGCAGTCCATTCTTATGAATGAGTAAATTTATCATTAACCATGTTTTACCACCACCAGAACTTGCAGAAATAAGACACCTTATCGGTTGTTTGCCGAATAAAGGACCATGACGATCTAGTTGATTTTCCTCACCAGGCGCCTTCTCCAAATCTATTGATGAAACGTTTAAAGTAGTGCGATGTTTCTTAAAGAACATATTTTTCTCTAATGGTGACTAAAGTCAATATGAAAAACCTTTTTATACATTTAATACAAAATCTTTTGCTCCGTACAAGTCTTGAATTATTAATGTCAGATTCGGCAAGAACAAAATTGTACAAATTATACGGCAATAAATTTCGTACATAACCTTCCGTCATTATAGAACCTTCACCCTGATGATGTCTCACCCCTAAGGCATGTCCTATTTCGTGTACCATGACCTGAAATAGAGAATAGTATTGGGCAGCACATCCTATAAAATCATCTCTAGGTCGTACCATTTTATTCTCCCATAATTTATTATTGTCCAACTCGGCGTTAATATGAATAGGAATGGGCTCGCCTGTGCTAAGTGGGTAAAATGTATGACCCAACTGCTTATTATTTTTAATAAAAGGATTATTGCACTTGTATTCGCTATTTACCAGGTATGAATGTACCCCCTTTTCCATTGTAATTTGGATATCGGCATTTTTTGCATCGATTCTTCTACCGTTTTCATCTCGATGATAACCTACCCATTCCACTTTCAAGTTTGTATGTCTTGTCCATACGGAAAAGGCATGGTCAACTAAATCAAGTGGGATTGAACCGTATACTACATAGGTAAGAATATTTTTTCCCCATTTGTTTAGCGCATATACTACACCGTCATTTAAATTAGTACTGCATGTAAAGTCAGTTCCGCAAACAGCATTCGTTTCCTCCACCTCCTTCCTCTCCTCCTCCTCCTCACTGCATATAGTAAAAAATACTTCTTCTTCGCCTGTCATCATCATTGTAAAGCGTACCAAGTTGTACTAAGTCTAACAAAGATAGACCTTGTCTATTTATAGGTTTTAAGGAAAACGAGGATGAAAACAATAAAAAACAAATTTGATTTAAAAAAAATTTATTATAAGAGAAAAATAAAAAAAAACCTTAAAGTACTTTATCCTGAGCGTAGAGCCAAGTGGCTAGCTTAGTACTTTATCCTGAGCGTAGAGCCAAGTGGCCATCTTTAATGCTTGATCTCTTGCACAGGAATAAAATGTTGAGGTGTGCTCCATACATAAGAGAGATGGGAATTTACTCCAAAAGTCATTGTCTGAAAAGTCCGGAATTCCCATAGGTTCCATATCAACTATTTCCTTGTCTATTCCTAGTTTCTGTAGAAACTCCACTTTATCTTTACCACGTACATAAATTTTATCGTAGTGAGCAGCAAATCTTGATAGTACATTCGGTAATCGGGCGTAACTAACTTCGCCGTCGTCCCAGTAAAAGCCATGTACTTTACTTGTCATGAATACATTTGAAGCCTCGTCGTCGATAGTAGTTAGTCTTGAATGTATTGGTGGTTTAAATACATAATGACTTTGAGCCTTACTGTGCACGTCTACCATACATAATTCCTTTACTATGAGCCCGTTATCATTACTAATATTACACGATTTGCAGTGGTTTGCGTAGAAAGAAAGAAAATCTATTACTAAACCTGACATTGTATCGATGACGGGGAGAAAACTTCTTGATTCCGGATAAAGAACTGATGATTGTGACGGTTGATTCAGATGCTTTTATTCACTGTGCCGGAGAGGGGATGGTAGCTTACAAACATATCGTGAAGGATGAGACAGTAGGCACTCGTATTGGTGGGGATGTTTGAACTTGTTTCAAAGACAAGTTTTATATCCACTGAGGAGGCACTGACCGCTTCGGGCTGCCTGCTGCAATCAATCACTGTAAGCGGTGCGTGTTCAATGAACTCCTCGTAACTTAGCAAAGGTTCCGGATCGGTCTTACCATAGTATGTCCTCTGAAAGTTGGCGTACATTTCGTAAAGCCACGCGACTTTTTTCTTGTCAAAATCAAGCTGCAGATTATCGTACGGATATACCTCACTACCAATGTACAAGCGTACATTCTTCAATTTAATATTGTCAAATTGCGAAGCGTTTTTCTTAACATTTGCATTTCGATCCGTCTGAAAGCCCAATATTACGTAGCGTGGCTTTTCAAGCTGCGTGCACGTCTTAATTGGCCAAACGGTCTCAGTAGTCTGTGGCAGCGTCGGATACTGAAACATACTCCATGAACGAAAAGGGAGAGGTATTGGATGATTTTTCTCCAATTTTGAGAGTAAACGAAGCCTTTCACGGTCTCCCGGTGTAACATACGGAAGTTTCCATGATATTTTACTAACTTCAATACCGATACTAGAGGTACCTGTAATTTCCGTGCTAGGGTCTAGCGGAACAATGGCGTTGTCGTCTTTATTAGCACGAATAAGAACTAGCTCCATGCGACTATTCATAAGTACATGCGGATAATCTTCTGCAAATCCAAGTACCGTATTCAGTGGTAGACATATGCTAAAGTCGCCTGTTGTTGTATTGACAACTTGATTACCTTGCTTTGACGCGCTAGGACGCATCCATGCCGCCGAGTTTAATTTTCTTAACATACCGTCGTTAAAGCTTGCATACCCTTTCATTGTACACGCATGGCCGGGCAATTTCACTGCGTCCAATTCCTGTCCGTTAAGTTCTAGTTTAATTTCTTGGAAAAGATGAGCTCCGGCATTACTAGCTAAAGTAAACTTTGTTAGTTCTGAACTAGGACCCAATTTACCCTCTATGTAGATAACACTTTGAGACGGTAAAACCATTACATCCATTTGTTGAAACGGAATACGTACCTCCTCAGAATTTTCAAACTTACTATTTGCATAGGGGAGTTGTGAGTGTACTTCATACTTTGTTATGCTCTCATCAATATTTGTTGTTGATCCTATGTCCAAAACTCCTGAACTTGCCATAGTTTTTCTTTTTGACTAACTGAAAACCGACTTTTTTGAGAAACTCTATATTTTCCCTTGTTAACCCACGAGGGTGTAAAGTTCGACTGACTGACGTCTTAACTTTCGACCCTCTTTTATTTCCTTTCGACCTTTGACAAAAAGCGTTAGACAGACGTTTTGTAAAATCAATCATGTTTAGTAATTTTTATAATGCAAACAAATAGTAACCCTTTCTCCTCTTAGATCCACTAGTTTTCCTGTCTGATCGACGACTCTAATATATACCGTACCCAGTACTTTTGACGTAATCGGTAAGTAAACAGCAGTTTCTGGATTCTCGACTATCTTGTATCCGTGAGGAACGTTAGGAAAAAATGTGTGTAAAATTTTACAAGGAGTTGTGTTTAACCAAGAGCCTTTTATAACACTACACTCGACAGACAAGGAATTCACCTTAAATATGTCTATGACCTTACTTGACTCGTACAATGTATTGACCTGTAAAAGTATTTGATCAAAACCTAAAATGTTTCCGATATTACATTCAGACATAAAATTCAATCTTCGTTCACTACTTTTAATCATACATTTTAAAGTGTTTTTGTGAGCAGTTGAATGTTGTATACTTGTAGCTCACGGGCTATGTCGTTCAATTCATACGAACCTTTGGCAATTTCTTTTACATCACCAACCATTATCTTACGATTAGATAATTTATGTTGTGGAGGAAAATCAGATTCGTGTTCTACCCCGGCTGCCAGAACACGACCTCTTTTGAACCCCAGGTCTGAAAGCAAAGTGTCTTCTACATCATTAAAAAGAGTCTTGGAACATTTTATTTTTACCTTATCTCCCACAGCTCCCCCAGTCAAAGAAATGGAAGGCATCTTTTTGTTTATACTTTCTATTAGTGTCCACATGTCACTGACCTCACTCTCTTGAAGAATAATATCTTCATCCAACAAATAAATACGATTATTGCTCTCGTCAATGTTTGGAATGCTGTTATAGCACTCAAACGATTTCAGAGCAACTTTCCACTTTCCATCTCCCAAATCAATGTTTGGAAAGTGGTTATGAATTAACTCTGAAGAATTTCCAGTATATGTAAACAACACTTCATCACCCATATTCAACCAATTTTTTTTCAATTACTTGACTAATTTACTCTAGTCATATTGTCTATATATATATTCAAGATTTACCCCCACCCATCCACTTTTCTTATTAACTCAGACACATTATTTCTTAAATGAAAGGGAATTATAAAAAAGAAAAAACACATTTTTTTTTTAAGTTTTACTAATTTTTTTTTACCTATGCATATATTTACAGTAATTGTTAAAATTAATGTTTTCTTGATATCAATAGTAGAAACAAAACGCAGAGATGACCGCAGACCCAACTGTTGAATGGTTGGAGTCTCTGACGGTTGTAAGCTATCGTAGTGTCCTGTAAATATCTTGACAATTCCTCTGGAGGACGTAAGTTTCCAAAACTGTCAAAATAGATTGATGACTGGTTTCTCGTATAATAGCATACCCAATGACTTCCAGGTTCCGAGCTTGTGTTTAAATTTACCACACCACATTCCAGGGGCTTTTTCCTTACTTCAGGCAGCTCGTCTCTCATAAAAACACCACGAAATGATTTTATTTTTAATTTTTCTTTTAAGATGTGGACCAGGTCTAAGTTAGTTAAAGCACGGTCTGGAAGTTCTACTACTAGTTTTTTGAACCTCTGTCAACCACCAATCCAAGACCGTTTTTCCAAGGCTTAAGGTACAAGCCTTGTCCAATGGCTATGGATTCCATAGCCTTGTTGTGTCTCTTCGCCTCTTCCATCTCCTGAGCTGCTCTACGTCCCTCGTTGATAGTCTTAACAACACTCGAGGTCCCACCTATAATACTACCAAGAGCAGCTAAAGACGGGATGATTGCAGCCAATGCCGGTAGGAACCCTCCTCTCTTTGGAAGTGGGATGACACGTGAGTAGGGAAGTTTGCACTTCTTATCCCCACAAGAAACGTCTTTTTTAACGGCTTTGAATGCAGCAATTGCTTTCTTGAAGATACTGTCCTTGGCTGAAGTGGCTCGAATAGCTTTTCTTGCCACTGCAATCTTTCTTTTTAAAGCTGCACTTGATGGAGCTTTTGCGATTGATCTCTTTCCACGAACAGTTTTCTTCTTCTTTCCTTTGCTTCTTCTGACTTTACCACCGCCGATTTTTGACTTAAGTTTCATTGTACCTGCTACTGTTAGTGCTGCTACTTTTTCACCAAAAGCGAGTCAGACGCCTTAAACCTTTTCCAAGCTCCTTTTATCAGTTCCTTATCTGCTGCCCGACGAATATCCTGATCTTTTGATTGATAGGCAATATCGTGAGATCTGCACAATCTAAAAAACAAAAAATCATTAGACTCCAAATAGTTATTTGCGGACAGATTTTATAAAAACGACCTTGTGTCTCCATAAAACATATATATATTTAACAAAAAAAAATGCAATAATTTGTTGTTTTTTTTTTTAAAAAATAAATTAGTAACCAACCTATCCAACTGATTTCTTCCCAATTGACCTAGCTTCAATTTTTTCTAGTTTAGTTCCAGGTCCGCAAAACTGGTACGTGGGTATGTGTAGTTCAAAGGGAAGTTTGTCGATAGCAGAGTTTACAATTCCTAACCGTCTGTGTTGTCTTCTTGACCTTTCCTCTTCAACACTAGCTGACATACTAAAGTTTAAAAGTGAGAGAAACATTCTTTAAATATCATTTTCCATCACTTCATTTTCTAGTTCCGCTATTTTGTAGTGGCCGTGAGCTAAAGTAGATATTTTATCTGGAAGGAGATAACGCTTATCATCCTTCGAAGATAGACTAAGTTTTCTTATAGTTACTGTGAAGACTTGAAGGTTCTTTGAACGTATACTGTCAAATTGACTATATACTTCAACGTCTTCAAAAAGGGCTTTCATATAGTCGTCGTAACTGAATCGTTTAGCCACAGCAACTTTAGAAGTCCCTTTAGCTCTTTTTACTTCCTTAGTCACCTTCTTGCTATTTAGATAATTATTAATATCTACTATTTGCATAGCATAGACTTTGCTTCGAAGACCAACCCAACCTTTTATTAAATTTCCTCCTGTCTCATCTTTAAACTTCCCCAAAACTTTTTTGTTTTTATCTGAAAAAAATTGGCTATTGACATCTTGATTACTAAAATCAAAGTGTTGTTCAAGCTTTTCAAATGCCTCCTTCCTCCAATCTTCTCCATTCAAGGTTGATATTAAATATACAAATGAATCTGAAAGCAAATTATACAATCTTTAAATAAAATAATGTAATCATATTATTTACCACACAAACACTTCAAATGATTTACACTTTTTTTTTTACCTGTGTCAGTATAGGCTAGTCTTAATCTTTCAGGTCCATAATGATGGAGCATCACGTCATAGTGGAAGGACAGCATGTGTAGTTTTGCCAGTTCTAAAATAGTAAAACCGACAAATATTGGTTTGTTGAAATAGATTGTAGTCGGTTTCATGTGAATTAAAGCCAAATTTTCATCTAATATATTGTATCGGAGTAAATTTGGCTTTGACAAAAGTTTTTCTGCTGCCTCCCAATTATTAACAATGTACAATTTATTTCTGTTTCGGACCTGTAACAATGTCATAAAAAAACATAAATTAAATATCTAACATTATTATTATTCTTCTTCTTATAATTTACTACTAACATTGTTTTAACAGCTTATACATCAGTAAATTAAATCTTATTAACAGTTAGGGTTTTATTACCTGTTGAATTGTTTTTCCGTAAGTGCAATTATTTAGTTGTTTCCACAGATCTATTTCGAAATCAGTTGTTGCGACTTTTCGCTTTTCTGTGTTGAAACTTATAAACTTTTCAAGCCAACAGTCTTGTTTAAATCGTAAAAGTCGATGAGTTTTAGTAACAACACAGCCATGATTTACCGCGAACTGCAACATTCTATAGTGAACCAGGTACTTTTCTTTTTTTCTTAAAGTCGCAACCAACTTGAAATACTTGGAACCCTCAAGTCTAAGCTTTTCTGTAAATGGCGGTAGATCGTTAAAATAGTCGTGTCTTCCTTCAGGTATGACTACATCAACTTCCGCTATGTATCCGTATTTAGAATGTTCAGGAACAGACATTATATCCACACTTTTTGGATCAACCCATCTTAATTGAGACAGTGGTAAAGGTTCACAGGACGCTTTACCATATAAATTGTTACAATCAATGTAGCTCAATTGTTCGCTGTCGGTGGAGATTGCGTGTTTAAGACTACATTGAGTAAAGCCGCCTCTTAGACTGTTCTCGATTAATGTATAGCTATCATAATCGTTTAACAATTCTATGTTAACCCCTGTAATTTTAAGCATACAATCGTAACTTAATCCGGGCAAACTGAAGTAATAGCACGGATCTAAACCGAATGGAGGCGACAAAAACATTTTTCTGAAGTTTTCAAAAACCTCAACCAAAAGATAAACATCGACTTTTAAGTACAGATCGTAATATTCTTTTAGAGATTTTATATTAAACTTGGACCAAACGTTTTGCGCGTGTTTGTAATCGTTCTTGGATATATGTTGTTCAGTAAGTTTACTATAAAATTTTTCTTTGGGAGGAAGCTGTTTCTCGTTCAATTTATCCCAATTGTCGACGTATTCATAGCACATAACTCCCTTTCGCAATAGCAAATCTAATTTCTCTCCTCCGTAGAATCGAGGCAAAATCGAAAATTGGCTTCGCGATAATGTTTTAACTAAAGAATCGAGACTCTTGGTTAAAAAGCGGTATGAATCAAGGAATCTAATTTTAATGCTCCTAGTATTACGTTTCTTTGGTTGGGAAGGTTTATTTTCGATATTTATCGTGATTTTTAAGGAAAGTGAAATATATTTTTCTTCCGTATCTGCCAAGACTTCTACATCCGAATCAGGAAATTTGCCTAATTCTTTTACCAAAAATTTAAAATCGTAATTACTTCCGTTGTGGAAAAATACCGGTAAAATGTAGGGGGAGCTACGTGCAGTTATATTACACGGGAATGGGCTGGCCCTTTATATTTTGAACTTTTGTGACAATGATCTATGACCTTAGATAACGCTTTTTTATTCGGATTGAATGGCTTATTACAGAGGTAACATGTTGTAGCAGCTTCATGTCTAATTTTATCAGCATCTGACATTTTAACTGGATTATTAACCAAATAATATTCTTTCAAAATTATTTTTGACATGTGAATCATTTTTTTAAGGAATTGTTCTACTGCGTCCTCCCCCGAAAATAATAATATTCTATTAAATCCGTCAACCGAATTGATTTCATGGAAATCACTTAAAATATAAACAGCACAAGACATGGCTTCGTGTTTCTGTGTTTGGTGCAAGTAGGGTCTGTTTTGTCCTTTTAATCTACCTTCAGTTTGTTGAGAAGGTGGTTCGCAAGTAATTATCTGTTTTAGAAGCGATTCGATATCGCTAAAACCAACAAAAGGTAGTCGAATCTGGTGTCTTATGTTTTTGAAAGCAACCTTTTGACCCTTATTTGGCATTTTCATAACGGCAGGTCCGTCCAAACATGCTTGCATATGTTCCCAAAGCTTAGCCTCTCTACAACCGTTACGATCAGTAAAATAAGAAAAGCACCTTCTACATATTGCTATTCTGTAAGTGACATTTTTAATTAATTGGTTTTTAACCAAAGCTTCTAAATCAAATATCCTTACAAAATGATGATGTTTATCAGTGCTTATTAACAATAAATCTATTTGATAACCGGCTAATAGATCGGGAACATAAAATGGATATACTGACGATTTACCATCGTATGCAAATATATTTATAGAAACCCCGTTGTTCTTCATGAATATTTTGATTCCTCTTAAATCGGTTGGGAAATTAACTCCTTCAAAATTGTACACTGCAGTCTGTGGTACTGGTCTTACAAGGATTGCTTTCCTAAAACAATCATTGCTTCCGTCTAAAATTATTGTACTGTCACAAGCGTGAGTTTTCATTATTTTATCCGGAAGCATAATTTGACAGCCCGCCCTAAACGGATTATATTTACCGATATTAAATATTAAACCGTCAATTGACACTAGGGTATGACCGCTACCTTTTGTATGGTAATCTCCCATCTCTTTTCCAATTTTGTCAACTCCCTCCGTTAAAGTATTTTTAATTTTTGATAGTTGCAAAATATTTTTATTACTCGTTTTGAAACTTCGAAGAAATACTTCGCCAGTAAACGGACTTTCGTATGTGGCTTCCAAAGAGTAGTTTACACATACTCCCGGCCAATCAAGTAACGCTTCTTTTATCAATTCTTCCATTGTGTTAAATGATAATCGGAAAAATTCTTCCACGCTTTCTGAAGAAAAATGATTTTCCAAATAAAAAGATTTTAATTTGGCGTTAAAAGAAGCGTTTGTCAAGTAAACACCGATTCTATTGTCTACTGGCGTTTTAAATAAATTTCTAATACAAACTGATCTTAAACTGCGCGGGTCAACAAGTCTAACACAATTCCTTAAATGATTCCTAAACAATTTCGAATTGAAAAAACGATTATGACAGTGAGAACAATCTATATATTTACCTTTACACTTTATCTCATGTTGGGTTAGATAGTGTCTCCTACTGTAGCCTTTGCCGCATCTGCTACAGTGGAACGAATGTGTGGTTCGAGAAGTAGGCTGCAACGAAGAAACATGAGAGGTGCTTGGTGCTTCGTTATCGGTCAAATCTGCAGTGCAGTCTTCCTTCATGCGCTTGACCGTCATAACTCCACGACTCCTCAATGCTTCAATGATTTCGTCGTCCTCTGCACAAGAGTCACCTTCTCTTGATTTCGACGTCCGCAACCAGTTTTCATTCTCCTCATCGGAGCTACTAATCAAGTGAATCAGTTCATCCGTATTTACTTCAGAGTCCGTAGTCAGGTCCGTAGAATGGTCCACAGTCTCATTAGTGTTGGTTTTTGAAGTGTCCATAGTCTGGTCCACAGTCTGTCTCACGTTAGTCTCAGTTTTTGATGTGGCGGGCATAGTCTCAACAATCTCAGTCATCAGGGACATCTCCCTTTCAAAGTCTTCGTCCATATCAGGAAAATGGACTGTCCCTTCAGGAGAATCTGCACGATGGACCTCGGCCGTCACTTTGTGTTTTTGGAGGGTTGATGGGGAGGCAGGTTTTATTCTCTTTTGTTTTGAGAGAGGTTGATAATACTTAAATAAACCTGTGAATCCTCGCTTCACTCCTTTTGAGGTTGAAGGAATTGGTTGCGGACAGGACGCTTCCTTAGCTGGCATTGCACCTACTTCTTCTTCTCTAAGAGGGGAGTTTGTCACTTCTCTCACTGGTAGAGACGGTGTTTGCGACTCAACGCTTCTACCAATAACTTCATGGTTCGCCGATGTCTCTGTTTGTATACCGACGGTCCTTCCCATGATTAGAGGTTCGACATCGGATGTGCGGCTAGGACATTGCACTACATGTTCGTACAACTTCTGCTCTTGACTTATCTTGGTCAAGAAGTTACAAAAGGGACACTTGTGCACCCAAAGATCTCCTAATTCGTGAAGACGTCTGTGCACAAGCATTTCCCCTTCTGTCTCGATGGTCTGAGGACATATGCGGCAGAAGTATACGCTAAAACAAAAAAATGAAAACCTTTAGAATCCTTGCATTAACAAAAAAAAAAAAAAGTTGAAGTCTAAAACATCAGTAGGTATATATTATTTTTATTTTAGAACAATACAATAAACTTTATAATCAGAATAATTGTAGTTAAAAATCCAATTTTTTAAATTTCACATGAAACTATGTTAATAGTTTCACATTGCTTAATCTCATTATTAAAATAAGTATTGACAAACAAAAAAAAAAAAATCTTCAAACTTTATCATACGACACAAAAAAGAGAATTATGAACTTTTAGAATCCTTTTCGTTTATACTAAATAAGTCAAACTTTAATATATACATATATTATCATATAAATTTGTAGTAAAAAAATCCAACAACTTCTAATTACGATACGTTACGACTGCTTTCATAAAACTTTATAATAATCATATAACCAACATTAATAGTTAACATATAAATAAATCTACAAATGTTATCTTAATTATAAATTATCTTAATATATCTATTATAAAAAAGGAGCGTTTAGAACCTTTTAATAATAATAAATCAGTATTAGTTTCATTATATATATATATATATATATATATAAACCAAACATTTAACTTTTTTAAACTTCTAATTAGGATATTTTCAGTTTTTATAAAGTAATATTTATAAACCTGTTTTTTAAAATAATTGTTGACATATAAACATTTTTAATTCAAACTTATATAGATAGTTTTTTAAAGATTCAGTTTAAAATCAAAATTCTATTACTTTTTTCTCATTCATACCGTAGGTATATAGAAAAAGTATTGTGTTTTCTTTTTATATAACTTTATTTAGTTTTAAAACTTTTAAATTAATTAGAAAAAATAATTATTACTTACGAAGGTGTGGATGAGTCCATAATGAATAGTAAGTATTATTTTCAGTTGAACGTTTAGCTGAAGTTCGAAGACTGAATGCTTTTCGTTGTAAAATTCACAGTTTATATACCCGATTCTTGTCCTACCAATCGATTTTTAAGAACGTTGTGTAAGTAGTTAGTTATAAACTTTTAATTGAATAACATATATAAAACATATTTTGCAATAAACGTGACCGTCATAAATGTATGCAATCGTTATATGGTTTTATGAATTAATAATTATAATAATTCAGAATTAATCTTAATAATAAAAACTTGACACGGTTCGTGAAGGAAGGATTGTTACACGTGGCTGGATTTGTGTTACTACATTCAAGGTTTAGTAATCTACGAACCTTAAAACACACCACCTCGTAAGGTAACTATTAATTTTACTGTTTCAATTTTATCGAAGTATTCTTATGATATCCAAATAGGTAGGTAGGTTCCTAATTTAGGACAGTAGCGCTAGTATAGAGTGTGCAACTGACAAAACCGGTCAAGTAGGTTCAATATCCACTAGCTAGCTAGCTACCCTAGCTAGCTACCACTGAAGGTAGGTAGGTAGGTAGATTGCTAATTTAGGTAACTCAGACAGACATTCCCATTAAGGTTGCTAATTTAGGCTATCGCACAGACATTCCCCACTACTTATATATATATATATATATATAATATATATATATATATATATATGTGTGTGTGTTTGTAGCTTCTTTAACTATCTTAACTCTATCTTACTACAATAAATAATCTGGACGACTTCTAAACTCAGACTGATTATATTTTAAGAATAATAAATATTTACAAGTCATAATGTCATGACGTATAGGATGTGGACATGCCACAGGGATCCCCCCTTTATTTAAGAGATTTTCTTATTTTTGCTTAAATCGTACCTTCTTTTTTGTTACTATTATATCTTGGTGATCATACGTCTTGAGATCTTCTTCTGTAATTTCGGATAGTATGTATGCAGGTTTAACTCGTTCAATTGAAACCCATGTTTCACTACCTCTTGTATTTAATATTTTGAAAAATTTCTTTTTTTTGTCTAAAACTTTGTGAGGGCCACTATAAGGACTCTGAAGAGGTGCTCTAATAGTGTCATCACGAACAAATACATGGCTGCATGTCTGCAAATCTTTTGATACAAATATTTTGTTTGCTCCATGTTTTACCGGATTAATCGGTCTTAATGTTGACATTATGTTTTTCAACTTAGATGGAAAATCTTCAGAGGGAATTTCATTATTTTTGTCTGTGACAAGATCCCCTGGTAGTCGTAAGGTAGTGCCGTATACAAGTTCTGCACAACTGGTCTTAAGATCCTCTTTAAAGGCTGCGCGCATGCCTAAGAGGACCGAAGGAAGAGCGTCTGTCCAACTTGTTCTTGAATGACATTTTATAGAAGCTTTAAGTTGCCGGTGCATGCGTTCAACCATTCCGTTGGCTGCTGGGTGATATGCAGTTGTTCTAATTCTCTTGATACCAAAAAGTTTATTAAGTTCCCTGAATAGTGAGCTTTCAAACTGTCTTCCCTGGTCCGTCGTGATTTGAGCTGGACAGCCGAAACGACTAATCCAGTGACTGTAGAAGTTATAAGCTATAGTCTCAGCAGATATGTCTTTGATGGGAATGGCTTCTGGCCACCTAGTAAATCTGTCTACGCAAGTAAGAATGTATTTGAAACCTCGAGATTCAGGCAGAGGACCAACAATGTCGACGTGGATATGTTGAAATCGTGAGTTAGCTTCAGGAAATGAGGACCTAGGAGGTTTGGTATGACGATGAATTTTGTTTTGTTGACATGCGATACATGCTTGACACCAGACACTGCAGTCTTTTTGATGTTAGGCAAACAAATCTATCTGAAATCATTTTAGTTGTAGTACGTTTACCTGGATGTGAGAGACTATGGACGGAATCAAATACGCTTCTTCGCATTGATTTGGGAATAAAAGGACGTACCTTGTCGGTGTCAAGTGCACAATAGATAGGTTTTGTTATGTTTGGAAGTTTCAAAGACTGAATTTTGAGTGAAGTTGTATTGCTTAATCAGGTTTGAAGTTCTTCATCTAAATTTTGCTCGTCTGCTAAACATTCATAATCGATAGTTGTTGGAAATTCTATTGCTTCTGCTCTTGAAAGTGTGTCAGCGACAACGTTTGAATCTCCATCGACATGTCGAATGTCAGTCGTGAATTGTCCGATGAAATCCAAATGACGTAATTGTCTTGGAGTAGCTTTATCGGATTTTTGACAAAACGCAAATGTTATTGGTTTGTGATCGGTGTATATTGTGAACTCTCTACCTTCGAGCATAAACCGGAAGTGTTTGACGGCTGAGTATATTGCTAGGAGTTCGCGATCGTATGTTGAATACTTTTTTTCGGTTTCTGATAGCTTACGAGAGAAGAACGCTAGAGGTTTGTTTGAGCTACCTGCTCTTTGATTGAGTGCTGCTCCTATAGCGGTGTTTGACGCGTCTGTCATAAGGGAAAGTTTCCCAGTGTTTGATGGGTATGCCAGTGATGTCGCGTTTACAAGTCCGCTTTTGCATGCTTTGAATGCATTATCAAGCGACTTGTTCCATATTATCGGAGTGGTATCGTTTTTCTTTGAGCCTTTAGTTATGTCAGCTAATGGTGCTTGAATTTCAGATGCTCTTGGTATAAACCGATGGTAATAATTAATCATTGCGAGGAAACGGCGCAAGTCTTTGACTGTTTCTGGG
This sequence comes from Microvelia longipes, assembly GCA_018340805.1. Lineage (NCBI taxonomy): Eukaryota > Metazoa > Arthropoda > Insecta > Hemiptera > Veliidae > Microvelia > Microvelia longipes. Next base: position 59,830,013 of record JACMZG010001908.1, read on the forward strand.
CGTTTAAATTCTGCGATGCATTCAACTTTGGATGGAAGTGGTTTAAGACCTTCACTCGTGACGCGTTGTCCCAAAAAATCCACTTCGGGCTGTCCAAATATGCATTTTGATGTGTTTAAAGTTAAACCGTATTCGCGTAGTCTAGAGAAAATGATTCTAAGGTGTTCTAAATGTTCTTTTTCGTTTTTTGATGATACTAAAATGTCGTCCATGTACGGGAACACAAATTCAAGTCCACGTAGCGCTTCGTTAATGAGTCTTTGCAGCGATTGACCAGCGTTTCTTAGACCAAAAGGCATCCTTACAAACTCGAAAAGACCAAAAGGTGTGATGATGGCTGTCTTGCATACGTCAGACGCTTCAACCGGAATTTGATGGTAAGCTTTAGTGAGATCTAAAGTTGAAAAAATCTTACATCCCTCTAAGTTTCTTCCTATATCATGTGTATGAGGCAGAGGGTAGCGATCTGGGTAATGTAATCGAGTTTAACCTACGGTAATCTCCGCAAGGACGCCATTCCCGTTTTCTTACGTACCATATGAAGGGCGCTTGCCCAATTGCTTTTAGAAGGTCTGCATATGCCTTGAGCCATCATAGCTTCAAACTCCTTCTAGGCATCCCTCAGTTTCTCAGGAGATAAACGACGAGGTTTTTCGAATATAGGTGGACCTTTGGTTTCTATGTGGTGGTTGTGGTGTTTTATTTCGGGTGTTAATGTTGGTTTCATGATATCAGGAAATTCATTTAAAAGTTTACTATATGGACTCAATGATTTCCTTAAAGCATCTAATAGTAACACATGTGCCACTAGATATCCAGCCTTGAGTGGATAATTTGGTTGTGCTGTCGATTAGACATTTTTTCTTGAGGTCGATAATCAACCCATAATGTTGTAAAAAATCAGCACCTAAAATTGGTTTCGAAACATTGGCTATCACAAACTCCCAAGGAAATGCTCTTCGTAACCCAATATTAAGTTCGAGTCGTGATATTCCATAAGTTTTAATTTCTGACCCATTTGCAGCAAAAAGTCTAAGAGAATTGCCAGAACGTACAGGTTGACCAGGTTTTGGAGGTAACACTGATATATCTGCTCCAGTGTCAACCAGAAACCTAATATTGTTTGCCTTATCAGTGATGAATAGGCGACGGCTGGTATTGGTGACCCTATCACTTGCCGCTAGAAGTGTAGGGTCGTCCGAATCAAAATTATGTTTGCAAGGTTGTCTACACGTCTTGGCGTTACTTCCATATGTTTTGTGATACCAACAGATGCTGGATGCTGAGCTTTTCCTAACTTTAAATTTAAATTTTGAATTTTTTATGATTTTTGACAGTTTTGACATTTTTAAAAATTGTAATTGTATTGGAAGAATTTGAGGTGGATTCTAAAGATAATGGAGGTACTCCAGTGTTCTGATTGTTTAGTAGAGTTGATTTAATAGAATTTTCTAAAAGTTTAATTCTATTCATAATTGCTTGAATCTGATTAATTTTATCTTGAATTTGAATAATTTCTGTCATTTTATGTTAAAATTTCAAAACAAATGTCAAAATAAAATAATAATTTGTATCAGCTCACCAAGATTGTTCTAGTTTCTTTTCAAAAGTCGGTGGTCACCAGTTTGTAGCTTCTTTAACTATCTTAACTCTATCTTACTACAATAAATAATCTGGACGACTTCTAAACTCAGACTGATTATATTTTAAGAATAATAAATATTTACAAGTCATAATGTCATGACGTATAGGATGTGGACATGCCACACATATATATATATATATATATATATATATATATATATAATATATATATATATATATATATATATATATATATATATATATATATATACATATATATTAAAAGATGATGAATATGATATGATAAATTGTTCTATGGTACATTAATTAATTGACTTACATATATTAAATAAAACGATCACATAGCTTCGACCTTATATTTATACAATATAAAAAGCAAAGAAGCAACAATAGAACTCATAAATAAGGGGAGGGGTTGACAATAGAAAAAGACCTGAAGTTTCTTATACATAATAATGTAGCAATAATTTTGACAAATATTGTGAAAACTTAGGTTTTAGACAAAGAGTAATGCAAGCAATTTTACTGTTACCCCAGAGACAAATAGACTCTTACATCGATCAAGTGATAAAAAGTTCGCAACAAAGTTTGTTTTCTAAAAGGAGTAAACTTGTCAAAATATTTCCCTAGGAAAATTCACTGGGAAAGCTCCTGAGTCTATTCAAAATATTGGCAAAAAGCTTTTCTTCGAAAGCATTTTACAACATGATGTATTGTTCTGCTTTCTCCGATAGTATAAACTTTTACGGACTCTTCTCTTATTAGATATTTTCCTTTATTTTTTACAATCCCTTAGAATAAAGGAAAGGTTGGAGATAGAAAAAAATAAATAAATGAACCTTCAAAAATAAAGATTTTGATAAAATTTATTATACTTTCAGACAAAATAAATGTCTTTTTGAAAATGTAATAAATAAGTACTCGAGGTATCTCTAGTTATTAATGTCTTTCAAACGATGGAACTGAGCTATTAATATTAAATAATATATTTTAGCGAATTTCCTATGAAAAAAATTCGCTAATGAGGTGGCTTGTATGACAAGAGTTTGAGGTCCCGATCACGCAAAAAGGTTTTGCAAAACTTTATAAATGTTATATTTATATGTATGTATTTCAAGTGGATTCTTGTTAACTGATTAATATTTGTTTGGATGTATGTGTGTGTGTGTGTGTGTGTGTATGTCTGTTATCATCGTAGCAGTGTAATTATGCTAGAGAAATGAAACCTTGTGCAAAAATCAGTTTACCGCTGTATCTATTCGGAAAATATTTTTTATGATGCCATTAACCTTCAATAACGACTCAGCAAAAATTTAGATAAATCAAAAAACACGAAAAATTGATGCGATTTAATTATCTTGGCACACATGTAGCAATGTATAAGACTAAAATATGCGTCAAGTTTCATATCATTATCATTATCAGTATTAATTTAACTTTTATCAAATCGAAAGGCAATCCAATCGAGTAGAAATTTCGTCCAAGTATATATAACTTTACGTGATAAAATAAGTACACCAAGTTTTGTTTTAATACAACAAGTATATTCATGGTTTTTGGTGGATCATAAAAGTTAAGCAGCATCGAGCTTAGTCAGTGCCGGAATGGATGACTCCTGGTAATGAAACGAATGTATTTACATTCTTAGGACGAGCGAAGCGAGTCCGAAGACGTGTTGCAGTATAAATTTAACAATTTGTACATTCTGAAGACGAGCGTAGCGAATCCGAAATAATTAGGAAACGTTCCAAGGTACCCTGTACCCGATTTTTGACTTAATATACATTTATCAAAAATTGCTTTTATTAATATCACCTTCTGTTCAATCTTTGCTACCACATCTTTAAGTATTTCTTCAGTAGCATTCCACTATGGTGAGATTCAGTGCTTCTATAACTCACCCCGTTTCATTTGATAAACGGCTTGGAGCCGGATTAACGGATCAGACCCAGTTTTAGAGTCGTGTAAGAGGCCCTTCTACAGTGGTATGGTATGCCACTCACGACCTAACATCTCTCGTGGTTTTATCACATGTTCTATTTGCGTTCCACCTTAAACATGTCTTCGATATACCATTGGCCTGTTTATCATTGCAAACGGTTTTGTAATAGAAAAAATAGCGATATCAAATAACTAAAAACAAACTATATACATTAAGAAATTGAAAAAGAAGAAACTTTTTTGATTAAACTATAGTTTAAGTTACCTTAAAGAAATTGAATAAAATAAAATAAATTCAAAGAATAAAACAGCCAAACGTTTCCTTTTTTTCTTTTTAAAACATAAATGACTAAACTTCAAGATAAAAGTTTTAGAAATATCGATTTCAATTGACAGTTTCACCAAGTTAAAACACTTTGTATGACTCTTTTCATTTCTTGGATGGTTTTTATTTTCAACTTAATTCATTTTATTAAATAAAATTTGTTGTTCAAATTGTTTTATTTAAATTTATTTAGCTTATCAAGTGTATTTTTATATTAAAGAATAATATTAACTTAATCAAATCAGTTAAAAACATGCTGCCAAATGTGGAATTAAGCTTCCCTATGCAATTTCTCAAACCCATAAAACACTGAACTAAAGTGATGTAGAAATTCATACAGTAGGGGTGGGGGCGCGGGACACAGTGGTCTAACTCCCCCGAAATAAGCTGCTTTAGATGGACCTGCCCTAAGTTCACCCTTTCTCCGCTAGTGGCAGGTCGGTTCACCTTGTACCCCATATATAAAATAATTATTTCTTTAATTCCAAGATTAAAATTATTTAAAAAGGGTCTTTATCAATGTTAAAAATTGTATTAATTATGTTAAAGGTATAATTTTTCATAAATTGTTATAAAAAAAATATAACGCTGTGTTAATTTAAGTAGACCTGATATCGTGATAACCATGATTTGTAGAAATAAACAAACATCAAACCGGGAAATTATAAATTTAATTTACGTCTTCGTTGTCTCATTATAAAACAACTTTCGTAACACACGTTATCCTATTTTCTAAAAAATTATCTTATAAACAACTAAAAAATAAAAAAGTCAATGAATAAGATAAAATTGTCTTGTTTACATTTTTTATAAACATAAATAGAAGTATCGATTTAAAACTGATAACAATATTGATAAGGGCACAAGGTGAAAACTAGCGCTCGGTGCGGTAGTTGAAGCAACTAATCCCTGTTTTTTACGGAACCACCTAAAACCAGGGAGTTAGACCACTGTGTCCCCCCGACCCCTACTGCATGAATTTCTACATCACTTTACACTGAACACTACGAGGCCTTGTCTTAAGAACTGTGCTAGCCGGTTCTCGGAAAAAAGTACACAAGGGAAAATACACGAAAAAAAGAAACGGAAAAAATACACGGAAAAAGCACACGAAAATAGTACACAAGGGCAAATTGGACAGAAAAAATTATAAACTTACTATATACTTTTAATAGTAAAAATGTTCTGGGTAATACCCAGGATTTAATCTAAATTAAATCTAAAAATTAGGTACGGGGTACTTAGTAACTTTTACTCATCACATCGGACACGCTACACTTATCCTCCCTACTTCGGACTCGCTACACTTATCCTCCCTACTTCGGACTCGCTACACTATCCACCCTACTTCGGATCTACACTTATCTCTCCTACTTCGGATTCGCTACCTTATCCTCCCTACTTCGGACTCGCTACACTACTCCTCCCTACTTCGGACTCGCTACACTAATCCTCCCTACTTCGGACTCGCTACACTTATCCTCCCTACTTCGGACTCGCTACACTTATCCTCCCTACTTCGGACTCGCTACACTTATCCTCCCTACTTCGACTCGATTCGGACTCGCTACACTTATCCTCCCTACTTCGGACTCGCTACTATCCTCCCTACTTCGGACTCGCTGGTTATATTCTGAACATTGCTGACTTGATAGCTCAAGCCCCCTTCATCTTTTATGTTGACATAAACATAATAAAACTTATATATAGGGGTACTAATGTACCCAAGCCTTGTAGTTTGTTTTCTATTGTTCTTTTGTACTTAACTTAGTGTATCTGTTAAATAAATTTATTGTTTTTAAAAACTTTGAATATTATTCGTTTCACGTAATTGGCGCTGCGGACAGGATACGTGGATAGGTTTTTTCATCGAAACTCTTTTTGTCTTAACAAATTAACCGCGTATCCGTAACCAAATAAATTTTATTACTGTGAAGTGTTAAAGTGCTAAGTAATTAAGTGCAAGGATTAAACACTACCCGTTTGGAATAACGAAAAGTCCAGTCTTTTGAAGAATAGAGGATTATATGATGCCAAAGTTCTTCCTAGGTTTAATATTATTGTAAGTCTTTTATAAGTACTAATTACCAAAAAATAAGCAATTATCGTAAAAAGAAATATAAAAGAAGAAATTTATTTTGTTGATTGAAACTTAATTGTATGAATAATTTGAAGATTATACTAAGTTATTTGAGAATATAAATTTAAAAGAAAGTAGTTTAGCTAATCAAATCTTAGAATATAAAAAACATTTTGGAGACAAGATGCCCGTAGATTATCAACTTTTGAAATTATATTTGGAGACTATCCCTCCATATGATGGCAACCCACATACCCTCTCAGTGTGTTAACAACGCTGAAAGTTTAATTAATCAGTTTGCCACACCTGGAAACGAAGCTATCTGTACGTTCCTCTTAAAAGCTTTAGTAGGTAAACTAACTGGAAGGGCACTTATGCTCATCGGTTCCCGGACCGAACTAACAACCTGGGCTCAAGTAAAAGAGACCCTTAATCAGTATTTTGGAGATCAGAGGGATCTCGATTGTCTCATTCAGGATTTATTATGCCTGAAACCCGATAGGAGAGAAGCTCCCTATCAATTTGGTATCAAATGCCAAGACCTGAGATGCTTAATCATTTCAAAGTTAAATGTAATGACCGGTCTCTCATCGGCCGAAAAAACAATAAGGGTTAAGAGCTATGATGATCTTGCTCTCAAGACGTTCATCAGAGGCCTCCCCCTCACTTACAACTCAGTATTCGATTAAGAAACCCTAGCTCATTAGAAACAGCTATGGGGTACGTCATAGAAGAAGAAAAATTTCTGCATGCTTCCAGACAGAGCAATAACCTCAATTTCAACTCGACGTACAATCCATAAGTAAAATAACTCCAAGTAGTCTAAGTAGTAAACTAACCTAATTACTCTATCCAAACCTCCTACAAACTTTAATAGAATACCTAACAGATTTGTTCCCCCTCCTCAATACTATACTCGTGGACCCCAACTAAATTCGCAAAACTATTATAGACCCATGTCAAATAATGTTAATCTTAATCAAAGACCACCATTTGTAAACCAGCAATATAGGGCACCGACCCCACCTCGTCCTTGGGTACCTCAAAATCATTTTTATAATAACCAAAAATTCATGGACCTAACAATATTAATCAAAGCACTCCAACCTATGGATGTGGATTCGAGTAATACAAAATTATTTCACCAAAATATAGATAGCTATAACCCATACGAGGGTCTATCTTCTTATAACTATCTTGATGAGGGCCAACTTGATTATTGGTACTCAAGTGAACATGAATTTACACATCCTGGGTTTGATCTAGGTCAACCCCCATATAATCAACCTGATATAGATATCCAAAACCACGTCCCTGAGATAAACCAACGCCTTCCTGGCTCCTCAGGAACCAGCCAAGAAAATCAATTAGGTACTGATACTACAAACGGAGATAAATCCCTTTTCGGGAAACTGCCTCCCAGGACCTGGAGAGTTAGTACAAGTAAATTGCGTTAGAGAAGATTTACCGTATGTTAACATCCCGGAAATAAATGCTAAATTACTAATTGACACCGGAAGTTCTAGAAGTTTACTCGATCCAGAAATAGCTAAGAAATACTTTAATCAGTATATTTACAAAGAAAATTTTCACATTCAAACGGCCCACGATATCACTTTTCATGACGAAGTGATAAGCATACCAATATTCCCTCTTCAAACTTGACAAGGTAAACTACCACAAATTTTATTTATTCAAATTTAATCAAAATTTCGACGGACTGATAGGAAATTGACCTTTTAAAACTATTAAGTGCTCAAATAGACATGAAAAATAAACTATTGTAACCCCTTATGTTAAGCTACCAATAGTATACGGGAAAAGTGATGACCCAGTACAAACTTATAAAATCCCAGCCAACACACAATTAGTGATAAAACTCCCTGTAGACAAAGAGTCAGGTTTAGCTGTGATAGAGCAAATTAAAATAAAGAAAGGAGTAGAAATCCCACAAGCTCTAGTAAATGTAAAAAATTATTGTGCCTACACGTGTATAAATAATTTTAATGACACGAAGAAAATTTAGAAATGATGAGACCTTTAATATAATATTTTTAGATCCAAATACAAATGACCTTGTACCGTGGGGAGAGAAAGTATTTAATCATAACATATGTCCTAATGCAGATAAGACTTACTCACACGACGACAAACTTACAGACAATCTAAAAAAGCTGAGACTAGATCATTGTAACGAAGAAGAAAAACAAGCTATAAATGCACTTTGTTTTGAATATAGAGATATATTTCATTGTCAAGGTATTCCTTTAACTTTTACAAATGAAATTTAACATCAGATAAATTTGACAGATGATAAGCCTATATATATTAAACAGTACAGGTACCCTGCCTCACTTAGAGAGGAAGTTAACAGACAAGTTAATGAAATGTTACGAGATGGAATAGTCCCAGCATAGTACCTCGCCCTACTCGTTTCCAATATGGGTGGTACCTAAGAAATTAGACACCACAGGAATACAAAAGTATAGGATCTGTATCGATTTTAGAGCCCTTAACGACCGGACAATAGGGGACAAACACCCTTTACCTAACATTTCTGACATCCTAGATAATCTAGGTAATGCAAATTTCTATAGCACCCTCGATCTTGCCAGCGGGTTCATCAAGTAGAGGTAGACCCAAAAGATAGATACAAAACTGCATTCTCTACAGATTCGTATCACCTAGAGTGGGTGAGACTCCCTATGGGGCTAAAAAATGCTCCTGCCACCTACGAAAGGATGATGAACCATATTTAAGAGGGCTAGTAAACAAAATTTGTATGGTATACCTGGATGACATTATTATATTTTCAACCACATTTAAACAACACCTCCAAAATTTACGAACTGTTTTTGACCGACTTCGACAGGCTAACCTAAAAGTCACACTTGACAAATCTGAGTTTTTAAAACCAGAAGTACAGTTCCTGGGTCATATCGTTACTCCTGAGGGTGTAAAACCAAACCCCGATAAAATCTCTGCCATAAAAAAATACCCCATTCCGAAAACTCAAAAAGAAATCAAGTGCTTCTTAGGCTTACTGTCATATTACCGACGGTTTATTAAACTTTGCAAAAATCACAAAGCCTATGACGGCATGTTTAAAAAAGAATTCTAAAGTAGTATATGAAGACCCCACCTTTATACAATGTTTTGAGGCATGCAAAAACATGCTGATTAACGACCCGATTTTACAGTACCCTGATTTCAGTAAAGAATTCATATTAACTACAGACGCTAGTAACTTTGCTATTTCGGGAATACTATCACAAGGCACTGTCCCAAATGACCGGCCTATAGCGTACGCTTCGCGCACCCTAAGCGAAACAGAAGTTCGTTATAGTACTATAGAAAAGGAACTCTTGGCTATTGTTTGGGCATGCGGTTATTTCCGCCACTATTTTGGGGAAAGAAATTCAAAATCTATACGACCATCGACCCTTAACTTGGTTGTTTAATCTTAAGGAACAAACTCAAAATTAATCCGTTGGAAATTGAAACTCGAGGAATATGACTATGAGCTTATTTATAAGCGGGGCTCACAAAATGTTAATGCCGATGCGCTATCTAGAATTAAAATTAATGCCATCGAGAGCGAATCTATAGCTGAAACCACTAATAGCGTCACTAACAATGTAGGAGACTCCCAGTTTGATGCAGCCAGATATTTGCGAGATCTGTGCGGAAATATCAATGATAACCTAGACTCCAATTTAGAACATCGAATTTGAATATTAGTGATAATTTGGATCAGCCGGTATGTACAAATAAAACCCTCAAGATACTCCTCAAAATATTACCGAGTTAAATCAGAGTGAACACCTTAGTACGCAACATACAACTAACAATGACGTAATAAACGATGGCATCCGAATTTTAGACGAACTAATAAATAATAAACGTAATCAGATAATTATAGAACCAAACGTACATCAGACCGTTGACATAAAAACAGAGATTTGCACAGAACAAAGTATTGTTAGGGTTAAAATTCCAAAAAAGAATAACTATGACCTAATACTAGATTTTTTGAAAACTCATACTATAGGTGACGTTACATATTATTTATATTTCCTTGACGACTCCCTCTATCCGGAGTTTTGTAAAGTTTACCTAGAAAAATTCTCCAATAACGGCCCTAAATTAATTAAATGCACTAAAATGTTGCTTACTATTAACGACCTGGAGGAGCAGGTGGCCGTGGTGAAGGATTATCATATTGGTAAAACGAACCATAGAGGCATTACAGAAACACTATCTCAACTACAAAGACGTTACTACTGGAAAGGCATGAAACGACTAATAACTAAAATTATTAACGAATGTGTAATTTGTCAAAAAATACAACCGGAACCCCACGTACTCGCCCTTAATGTTAACACCTACCGCATCGAAACCGTTTGAAATCGTACATTTAGATACATATACCTACAACGGGAGGAATTACCTGACTATAGTAGATGCATTTAGCAAATTTGCTCAAGCATATTTTATTGAAGGCAAAACTGCTATTCATATTAGTAATACACTATTAAAGTTTCTTACATGTTTCGGAATCCCTCGCAACTTTATATTAGATAATGGAACTGAGTTCAATAATGAAATTGTTAAAGAAATGCTAAAACTGCATAAAATTAATGTTCACTTTACGACTAAGAATCACCATGAGGGAAATAGAACGTTTCCACAGTACGATAACCGAACATCTTAGGATATTAGGAAAATCTCACGGGCCAGAAAACGTAGAATTAATGAACTATGCCCTGATAGCATATAATCAGTCAATACACAGTAGTACTAATTTCACTCCCCATGAATTAGTATTTGGCCATACCGATCTTAGAGACCCCCATGAAATATTTCTACCGACTATGTCGAGTCCCATCACAAAAGGTCAGAAAAGGTGTACGAAAATGTTGCAACAAAATTATCCACCAACAAGGAAAAAATAATTAATAAACGGAACACGTTAGGCGATGTAAACAAAAATTCGAAATAGGCCAGCGAGTATATAAAATCAGTCCGAATCGAAGAAACAAAAAGTCAGATAGATTTCTTGGACCTTATGAGATTACAAAACTATTAGACAGAAATCGAGTTGAGGTAACCACACCTATCGATAAAACAGGTAAAAAGAAAACACTCATTATACATATAAAGGAGTTAAAACCCCCTCATGTTACAGATGGGCCTTCCACGTCGAGGGAAAGTCAAAACGAACAGACTTAACAAACAATCCTGGACTACTACCCCTAAATTTAGGACAGGCTCAAACAGTTACCGACCACTGGAAATTTATACAGGTATACGATTTTCAAAAACCTTTGACGAGTATCAACATTTGATTAAATCATATGAAGAAGTTAAACGATTATCCGATAACTCTGTATACACTAAGCAAAACAGTTCTTTCAGACTAGTAGATTTTCTTATTACCAAAACCGCTCAACAATTCAATCAACTAAACCCCTCACTTAAACTAAGACAAAAGAGAGGCTTAATAGATGGATTAGGTTCTATTATAAAATCTATCACTGGAAATCTAGATAATGCTGACGCTGCACGATACGATAAACTGTTAACAGATATAAGTGAAAATCAACACAAATAAAGTATGCTACCTCGCTACAAACTACCCTTTCTACAAAATACTATCGAAGAATTTAGTAAAAGTATAGAAACATTAGCACGAAATCAAAGAATACTCGAATCTCAAGTAAAAACTATAGTGTACGACAAATTAAATAAATCCCTGTCACCATTTTGGGTTTCAAACTATAGTACAGCAAATTATAAATAATTTTCAGATTATTAGAGACACTTTAGAACAATTAGAAGTTGCCATCTCGTTTGCGAAACTTAGTACCTTTCACAACTCAATGATCGATCCCTTTGAATTATTAAATAAGATTAATAGTGTAAATAAAGAATTAAATAGCGGGAGATTTCCATTCGAAGCTACATTAGAGAACGTGTTATCTTTTGAAAGAATAATATCTGTAAAATGCTATAGTAAGCAAAATCAAATCGTCTTCATAATAGAAGTACCAATCGTGGAAACAAAATCCTACCGTATCTACGAACTCATACCAGTCCCTATTTTCAGATCCAATTCCTATGTATCTATTATTCCATCCTCTAAGTATGTACTACTAAACGAAAAATTTGCTTATACTAATGAACTCTGTAAAGAAATAAATAGTAAAAACTTTATATGTAATCAATTATATACATATGGTCTAGATAATAATAATAATATATGTGAAATAAATATGTTAGCTAATTCATCTTTGGATAAATGCTATGTCTCGAGATTTAACATCTCCAAAACATTTATTCAAAGAATAGATACCTATAAATGGATTGTAGTAGATAGAAAAGAAAATTTAGTTGTAGAAACCTGCGAAGATAGCAGAGAAACTTACCCTATATCGGGAAGTGTTTTATTAGAATTAGATAATAAGTGTCAAATAGAATTAGGTAATCATGTATTTAAATCATTTTCAAATGAAGGAACTAGATTGGGAACAATTAACTACAACATACCAATTTTTAATTTAACCAACTCCAACTCAGATTTAAATATTCAAAATCCCTTCAAGTTGGACCCAGTTAACTTAAAAATTAGTCATATCAAAAATGAACTTAAGAACCAACAAATGATTTTAAGTGATGTTTCCAATATAGCAATCTATAAAAGAATTAATATAGTTACAGTTATATTGTATGTTTTTCTTTTATTTACAGTATTAGTTTTAATGTTCTTATATGTGTGTAATAGAAAACATGTCAACATAAAAAAGGATGTTCCATCCTTGATTCCAAACATATCGGATTCTGTGGATTCTCCCATAATCCTCAAATTCAGCATGGAGGAGTTATATTCTGAACATTGCTGACTTGATAGCTCAAGCCCCCTTCATCTTTTATGTTGACATAAACATAATAAAACTTATATATAGGGTACTAATGTACCCAAGCCTTGTAGTTTGTTTTCTATTGTTTCTTTTGTACTTAACTTAGTGTATCTTAAATAAATTTATTTTTTTAAAAACTTTGAATATTATTCGTTTCACGTAATTCGCTACACTTATCCTCCCTACTTCGGACTCGCTATGCTCGTCCCTAAAATACAATTTGCCAAATTTATACTGCAACACGTCTTCGGACTCGCTTCGCTCGTCCTCAGATAGTAAATAGAGATTAGCGGTCAATCATACAGCACTGACCACGTTCATTGCTGCTTAACTTAATGTATTTAAACGAAACTTGGTGTACTTATTTATTACGTAAAGGTATACACTTGCACTAAATTTCAACTCAATTAAATTATTTGCCAATAAGTTTACAAATATTTCATAAAAATTAAACTAATTCTGATAATGAGTTGAAACTTTGCACGTATATGACACTATTGTGTTATACATGGCTACATTTATGCCAAATCTCCACGATTTTTCAAAATTTAGCTGTCATTATTTCGGGTTATGAGTCAAGGTTTGAATCTTATTTGAAATATAAGATAAGTTTTTGCTTATTCTTTCGGTTTAGGTCGAATACACAAGTATAATCGAAATACACAAGTATAGATCAAGACTGGTGCTCGTACGGAGGCAGGCTGCTCGGCTATGCGGATAGAATAAAAAGATTTTGATCTAAAATTAATAATTTAATCATGCTCTGTATAGTTCATGTCAGCAAGATCTGCCACTGGGCAGACACCTTGTTTCATGTCAAGTTTCAAGTCAAAATTATATCCAATTATCTTAATTACTTATAACAGTGTAAATGTAGTTGTAATTACCAATAAAGACAAAAAAAAGTATCACTGGCTGAACTTAAACATTACTACTTGCAAATATTTTTTCTGGGTTTGTCAAAAGAAACGTGCATATTTTGTCATAGGTTACACGAAACTGGAGGTCATTCCAAAATCGGCACAGCACAGCATTATTTGCACTTATTTTAACCTTAGTTTTTGCTCATTTTTAAAACGTTTCGTGAATTTTCTTAAAAAAATCAGGAAGGTAGAGAAACAAGAATTGATGATGTCGGTGTACAGGAATGGATGGATATTATAGAAGATACGAAATCAAAAATATATTTGCGGTTATTTTAAAATAAAATACACTTATGTACGAAGCTATATTAACTAAAAGTTTCAACATTATTTAAATCTTTTAAGATATATTTTATTTTTACCTCTGAAAGTTTCAGCAATGTTTTACGCTAAAGCGTGTTAAAATTAAAATCTCCTGCATAAAATTAAAAGATCTATCTCGCCTTAATGTAAAACACTGTTTTAGGAAAGACCTTCAACAATTAGTACCTAAAATATAGCACCCAGGGCAGAGATAGCGTGTTAAGTTTAAAATCTGCATAAGGAATAACTTTTCAGTTTTCTATTTCTTTCTATAGTAAAATAAGGTTAGACTAGGAAGATGAGTTACATAATTAATTTATTTTTTTAGTATTTGGTTTGGGGTTAACGGAGGCCAACAGATGAGGGCCATGGCCTTGATATTTCCCAATAGCAAAAAATTAGATATTAAAATACTGTTAGTGATAGTGATAGTAGTAGGGGGGAGTGGTAGTAACTACCAGGCAAGTAGGCCACGTTGTTGGGCCCTTTTTGCCAGCTCTCTAAGATAGTGTTCTACTCCTTTTAATTTCAAGTGTAGGTATATTTCATCTAATCTAGACAGTAGAGCCTCTCTCATGCTTTTTCAAGCAATCATACATATTTTCACTGACTCTTAGGCCCGTATTCAGAATGATTAAAAGTTTCAAAAAAAATCTCTCCTAGGTTCTTCCTAGGTTGTTCCTAGGTTGTTCCTAGCTTTTTCCTAGCTTCTTTCCTAACTTTAGTGTCCATTTTAGAACATTTTTAACCGTCCCTAGGGCTAGGAAGAGATTTCTCCTAGGTTTCTCCTAGCCTTTTCCTAACTTTGCACCTTAAATTCTAGGAAAGGCTAGGAAAAAGCTAGGAACAACCTAGGAAGATCCAAGGTAGGTAGAGAGGTACCTTAAATCGTCCCTAGATTATCTCTAGTCATTTTTTGTTCTATTTTAATAATTGTTTTTGAGCTTAAAATCCGTTTTGGGTAAACAAGAGTGGTTCAGGGCGAAAAATTTTTTTGGTTGTCACCCCTTATAAATTTTGGGGGTGCTGCCCCAAAAAATCAAAAATTTGTTTTATTGCTCCAAACAAATTCTATTGACCTGAAACGGATTTTGAGCCATTAAATTTTTTTTTTTTGGTTGGCTCCCCTTATAAATTTTGGGGGTGTTGCCCCCAAAAAAATCAAAAATTTTTTTTATTGCTCCAAACAACTTCTTTTGACCTGAAACGGATTTTGAGCCATTCAATTTTTTTTTTTTTTTGGTTGGCTCCCCCTTATAAATTTTGGGGGTGTTGCCCCAAAAAAATCAAAAATTTGTTTATTGCTCCAAACAACTTCTTTTGACCTGAAACGGATTTTGCGCCAGTAAAAAATGTTTTTTTGTACGTGTCCCCTAATAAATTTTGGGGTACCACCCCCGGGAAAATTACAAAAAAATTACCGGAATTTTATTAGTATCAAATGTTCAGAATATGACGCAAAGGTTTGCTCCAATATCTAAAGTTACTGTAAAAATCACATATTGGTAATATGATGACCATACATACAAGACGATTAACAACATAATAGTTGGGTATTTCAAACTTCCAGTTGTCAACTTAGTAGGGTTGTAACGAATTTTATCGCGATAGCTCCATACGAAGCTGAGAATCAAAGTGATGTATTGGTATGCACCAGTGCAGGTGAAATGCACCCCTGTATCTTCTTCATGAGCACTATGTTAATCGTCGCGAAAGTGTGACGTCACAATATACATATTGGCTCATATCAAAACAAAATGAAACAAAGGATCCTATTATTTATTTTTTGTGATCCTAAAGTGACCAATAGCATTGCTTTATTATGTAAACAAAGAAACGTTCTGAAACAAACGTAACTTCCGTGACGTATTTATTTGGTTGGTCGATTATATACCCGAAGCAAATTTTTTACATTCCATTTACATTTTTTAATTTTTTGTTAAGCTATAACATATGTTTTTCCCTAAGCAATAGGCTTATGAATACTATAAAAATACACATAGTTCACGGCGTAATCATGATCTCTACGTTCAACGTATGAACTCAGAGATGTTTAATGCTAATTTGATTAGAAAGATCAGCTAAGTAACAATCATAACGGGGATAGAAGCATTGTTTACATTTGTTGGTAGAGTATACATTATACTTATTGATGTATCTCCCCATTAAAATGTGGGATTCAAAACTCTGCCTTAACGTGGGTAGTTGTATATTCCCATCTAGAATGAAGTAGAGCTGTTAACTGTTTTGAAAATCCCCGTTTTGAGCGACCGCCTTCTTGATTGCTAACCTTGCAATAAATGCTATCAAATATTATAAATGGAAAGTATCATAAACTTGATGAAACCTTATAGACAATAAATAAAATAATACTAGTGCTGAGTATATTTTATTGAGTATATAATAATTACTGGAAAGGTCTAAACTAAACTAAATAATTACGGGCAAATTGGCTAACTTAAAGAAGTAAACAAGACTGAAAGTATATTATACATTTTGTTTGTTTTGTGTAGTTTTTAAACTGTTCACAATATCAACCGCTTTTAAAACGCCTAAAACGAACTAATTGCTACGTAAACTAATTTGACTTTACGTGATATGACTTTATAGATCAGTGTGAAAAATGGAAGTACCAACTGTAGGGTTTATACAACCCTATAATATGATGATTTATTTATGTCAAGTATAATAATTTCTCCTATAAACTTACAATTCAAAAATGTGGCACCCATACACTCTACGAAAGTTTAACCTGTTTTTATTATCACTAACTATGTTATTGTAAAAACATTTAAATAGTACATTAATGACATATAATGATTTCTTCATAAGTGAAAATAAAATGCAAATCATTCTCTAATTTCAAACCTTCACTGGGTCAAGGTCACGCACTTTCACATTAGATATACTTTAAAATAATCGGCAACTATAAATAAGTTTGTTGTCATTACAAATTTACGTATTTTAAGGGAGTTTATTCTGTGCCAGGTTTGTTTACACATCATTTGTTTATTTTTGTAGAATATCTCAATATTATTAGTTTTACAGTTCTCTACTAGGTAGCGCTAGTTGTCAAAAAATGTCTGTTTACGTAAAATTGAGGTTCAAATTATTGTAAAGATAAAATAATAAAATTAAGTTATAATTAACTCTAAAGTAAGTTTTTATTCTATTTTTATTTTATTAACGTTTTAGCACGAATAAATTTACGTAAAATCATTCCTAGGGTTGATTTTTTAAAAGCTAGGAGAAGGCTAGAAGAAGCTAGGAACAACCTAGAACCTAGGAGAGATTTCAAAACTGATTCTGAATACCGCTAGGCCTAGGAGAAAGCTAGGAACAACCTAGGAGAAGGCTAGGAACAACCTAGGAGAGATTTTTTTAAAATGATTCTGAATACGGGCCTTATAGTCTAGTGAAAACTGGGAACAACACGTGCTCTCACTGTTAAATCAAACCTCCACACACTTTAAACTACAAGGCTAATGAATCTACTATGAGGGTCCTAATTTTCCTATACCCAGTTTCATTTAGTGTAAGGGATCTTTAACGAGTACCTGACAACGTACAGGCTCGAGACCACCGGCTTTACGTCCCTTCTGAAGGACGTGGTACGCAGAATTTTTATACCTCTCATAAAAATCCTAGAGGCCCGTGCTGGGATTGAACCCATGACTAAAGTCCATTCACTCTGTGTATTGGCCGCGTACCTTAACCACTACACCACGGGTGACCCTAAAAATACTGTTACTTAAACAGATAATATAACATAAACTCTCGCCGACTTGAATTCCTGTCTGTTGGTAATTATATTACCAATATAAAATTTGTTAATAGAATCACATTATTTCTTTTAAGATTTTTTATTAAAATCTAGCAGCGCTACTCGAGCTCGGCAAATATATTATTTATCAAACAACAAATTATTAATTATTTCTTTGAGGACTACAAAAAATAGAAGTTGTTAACAGTATATGTAAATAGCAAGAAAATTCTTTGTTTAAGATGTTTTTGTCTATCTGGCGATTCTCAAGTTTTGCTTTATGATCGCTCGGTAAGTTCCTAGTTTCAATAAGTTGACAAACTTCCTCTCTTATTATAAAAGATTGGAAGCAATAATTAAAAGTTTCCAATAAAAAAGGCAAAAATTTTTTATACCCTGGAGGAAAAAATAACTTATTATTACTAATTAACTAACTACTAATTAAACTACCTTATGTATAATTTATTACGACAGGGTGCCTAGTTCTACCATCTTAGAAACCAACTCTCGTTAAGCCACCTATTCCGCATTAGTGAATTTTTCAAAAGAAAATTTACTAAAACGTCAAATGAAAATACATTTAAAAGCAACCCGACCTCAAAATACTAAGGTACGTATGGTAACATTAGTAAATGAGACAAACTGTTTCAAGCAACCTATATTCCCTATACCTTGCTCTACATCTACATGAACATACTAACAAGAAGTAGAGAAACTTATATAAATAATATATGAAGTAAAATACAATCTTAATATTCGATTCAACGCTAAGTGCCTTCTCTACGGTTTCTATATGCTCTCTGTAATTAAAATTTACTGAGAGTCAACGTCTTGTAATTAACATATTGCAAACATCTTACATTTCCTAAGCCAATAGAATATCTGAATAAAGTCGGTGGTTTTACATTATTCTACAACTGTTGTATTTGATTGTCTTAATTATGCTTTTTGAAGCAGACTTAGGTTAAAACCCTTAACAAAGTGTTATACAAGAAAGAAGATTTATTGCAAGTATATTTACATTACATTTTCATTATTTATTTTCATTTCGAAGTTTATTTGTGTTATTCAGGATTTAAGAAAGTAACGTACTTAGGTTTTAAGCACGTTTGAGTGAAGTAATATATACACTAAGAAGGAAAACTTCTACACTAATCAAGAAGAACTAAGGTTAGCGTTAATGGAGTTCATCTTAATAAAAGAGGAAGTGGTCTCTCCACAAAAATATATTTCTTTATATCAAAGCGCTTTCAACCTAACATAGGTCATCAGCAGTGCTAGCCGTTGAATAAAGAAGAGGGTGATAGATAAGTCTTACAGACCAGATATCAAAGAGGGTCTATCTTTGATATCTGATCTGTAAGACTCATCTATCACATTCTTTGTTCAACGGCTAGCACTGATGATGACCTCTTGTTAGGTTGAAATCGCTTTGCTATAAAGAAATATATTTTTGTGGAGAGACTTCTTCCTCTTTTATCTGCACTAACCCGTGTAAAACATGTCTGAAAAAGTTCAGACATGCGTTCAGATAGCTGATTAGCTGTTAGCTTGCTAAAAAATATTGCTAGAATTGAAATACCGGTGGATGAGCTTTCTAAGATTTACTTTTTTTTAATTTAATTTTATTGGCAGCACTGGTAACATATTGTAAGTTTACTTGTAGTATTTTCGTATAGAGAAATTACTTCAAGAGGGTCCCTATCAATTGAATTTTGAAATAATAAGTTTTCCTAAACCCAGATTCATTTAAGGTTAAGGGGTCTTTTGCGAGTACCTGACATCGCACAGGCTCGGAACCACCGGCTTATCTTCCTTTTTGAATGACGGCACATGTAGGAATTTCCATTCTTTGCATGAATATTCTAGAGTGAACGATCCTAGACTTTCCTCACGTGCTAACCAATACGGCACTTACATCCCCCGCCCTAACACAGGTTAGGAATATTCTATAACAACACGAAATCGCTAAGACTTGAACTACCGAGAGGTGTAAAGCCAAAATTTCAACACCGTTTTTCAAGGAAATAAGGGGACTCGGACAACAACAGACTTCAAAAGTACTGGAGAAGCCTAATAAGTTGGTAATTTTACTCCTAACGAATAACAAGATTAATGTTAGAATACTTCAATATTTCTACTTTTTTTCTAATGTGAATTTTAGAAGGATGCACAAGGGTTATGAGTGTCCGAGTTGGTCTCAGTAGGTGTTGGCGATTTTTTTAAATGACGAAGGTACAATAGGTTATATCTTTATTATTAAATTTACTTTATCTACTCCTTGTATTGTAAGTTCTACATACAGTCTTGTTATCTCACACTGTAAATGTACTTTTACTCCCTAGGGAGGAAAAGTGAAAATGTGGCCAACTTGATAGAACTTTTTAGTAAAATTTTTAGGAATTTTAGGAAATTTTTAGGATTTTTTCGGTGTTATGTTGGTACTACGGGTAGAATATACAATATACACACGCTAATGTTTAAATTACAAATATAGTATTATACATTATTCTATTGACAGCTTACAATAAAATAATGTGAAGATAGTGGCTTTATTCTCTCTTCATCAGAGTAATTGACATGGTAAAAATAAACTAAACTAACACAATAACAATTAAGGAGATGAAGAATATATTAATAGTTGTTAGTATTAGTTCTCTAGTCGTAGATAAAATTTAATATGCAACAAGGGATGAAAGTTTTCAGCTCTTGTATTATCTCCCTCGTCAAGCCTCGGGAGCCAAAATGTTAGTTAACTCCCTCGGCAAGCCTCGGGAGCTAACTAGTTTATCTCCCTCGGCCTACCGGCCTCGTGAGCTAATAAAGTTTCCTCCTTCGGCGCTGCCTTAGGACGAAACTTTAACTTGAGCTGTAAAACTTACTTTCATCCCTTGTTGCATAAATAACTATACCACCAGTTTAGTAGTAGTAGTAACGAAGGGAGGGGTGATAATTACCAAACGAATATTTCACACTGTAAAACGTAGATTACCGGTATTGCAAGTAATAGTAGATATCACTACTATTATCTATTAACTTGATAATTAATCAATATATTTTACAACAAAATTGCTGATTGAAAATGGAACAGCCAACAACTTACGAACTTCAATTTTAAAAATTATTCTTTTATGCTTCGCCTCGTGTAAAAATAATATACTTTGCGTAAAAAAACGCATGCTAAACAAACAGAGCAATAGGAAAGCCTTTGCGTTATCAACAAAATAAGATAAAATTCTTGATTTTATGCTACACGTGTCTTTAATAAAAGACCGAGAAGATAAAGTTCAATGTAAACTATACTTAAAAAGACTTAAAAATGCTGTCTCATGTTTAAATTTTGTATTAAAACCACCATTTTTAATTAACAAACGATTTTAATTGTTTTTGAAAAACTTTACTAAAATACAGCAAGTTTAATAAGTTTCGTAAGTATATAAAATTACATTTAAGTTTATAACCGTATTTTATAAGTATGTTTCTCTTTCAAGTCTTAAAAATTTTAACTTAAATAGCATGACAGTATACTTTTGAAGTTTAATAGTAAATTTTAAAATATATGTGGTTCTCTTTGAGAAATATTGATATTTTTAACATCTTCATTTATTAAAGCGTAAAAATGTTAAACGATTTTCCTTGAATTAGAATTTATTAAAAATATTACAAAGCAAAAAGGAATGTTATGTTATCCCCCAAAATTGAACAGGGGAAGCGTCCGCAGAGAAAGAGGGTAACCAATTGAACAAACTCAATTAAGTATTCAACTTATTTGATTGTCTTCATTTGCTAACTACAGTCAATCGTTTGGTTTAAAAATCTTGACAGGTCAGTTTAGACATCACTGATTCTTAAGAAAAAAAATCCCTGCAAGAAGGGAGCGGGAAAAAACTATGTAAACAAATCAAGTAATTTTACCTGTATTTTTTTGGCGATGTTTTTTTACATTTCATTTGTGTAGTTTTATTTTAAAATATCATTTTAAGATTAGTTTGAAAGTAGTTTTCAAAACGATGTAATCAAAAGAAGAACCACAAACAAAGGTTTTTTATCTACAGCGGTTATTGTGGTAGGGATTTTTTTCTCTTTTTAAGTGAGAGGTTGGCAGCGGCTTCTCTGATTAGTCAATCCCCAAAATACTGATGACCTTGGGGATTTTTAAACTAAACGATAGACTGTAAAGACTTTTGTTTGTATGGTTGTACAAAATTTAGCACAAGGCCCTAAAATAGCAGAAAAGGGCCTTGGAGATTGTTGTTTTTAAGTAATTAAAAGAATCTCACATTGCTGCCTAAATATAGGTCTTTTAAGGATCTATTCATTATACCTAGACCTTTAAATGTCTTACACGGAATACTAGGGTCGAATGGGGCCCTTAATATGCTTGATAAGGGCCCTAAAATAAAACAGAAGGGCCAAAAAGATTAAACATACAATCTATATTATTTACTTAAGTTTATTTTTATTTATAAATAAAACAATTTCATTTGATTTAATTTTATTAAATTAATAAAGTTTTTTAAACAAATTGACTTTTTTACTTTTCCTCCTTTATAACGCAGGTAGCGTTTTTAAAGTCACCTGAGTTGTTTTCGGAAGGTTGTCTGTCAGTATGTGTGTATGTGTGTGTGTGTGTGTGTGTGTGGGTGGGTCTGTTATCATCGTAGTCAGTCTATTTATGCTAGAGAGTTAAAACTTCGTACGAAAATCAGTCTACCTCTGTAGTTGTGCTCTTCAGATTTTTTTTATAACGTCATTTACCCGCACTAATGACTCAGCAAAAATTTCTAATAATCATAAAACACGGAAAAATGAAATTTAGCATACATGTAGCCATTTATAAGACTTACAAATGTGCCAAGTTTCATCTTATTATCAGCATTTGTTCAATTTTTATCGAATGATTTGTAAATGTTTTTTTAAAAAATTGAAAAAAAATTTGAAACTGAAAACAATCCAATTGGGACAAAATAGCTTAAAAAATACATGGTAAAAGAGTATACCTTGACGTAATAATCATGTGTACTAAGTTTCGTGATAATGCAACAAGTCTATTTATAATTTTTGGTGGATCATAAAGTTAGGCAGCATCCAGCGAGGTAGAGTACCTGGATAAATGACCACAGGGAACGAAACGAATGTATTTACTATCTGAGGACGAACAAAGCGAGTCCGACGTGTTGCACCATAAATTTAACGACTTGAATTTCTGAGGACGAGCGAAGAGAGTCCGAAGCTAAGTGGATGAGCGTAGCGAATCCGATGTAATGAGGAAAAGTTCCGAAGGTACGGTGTATCCCAATTTTTTTACATGAAGACAGCGAGATAATGCGTGACCTAGACGCATACACACACGACATGATAATAAAACCATTCAGAACGTATCATAATCGCCCAAAACTGATAATATTTATAAAATTGTTGGGTAGCGCAATACTTTTTATTTTATCTACGACAGTAGGTAAGGAAAAGTAAAAAAGCTATAAATTTTTTCCACACTATACAATTCGTTATACGAATTATAGTTCTATGAAACACTTTTTATAACCATTATCACCTTTTAGTAGGGGTACCAACAGGTATATATACGAAAAAGGTGTTTATACCAACCTTAACTTAAAAAATAAGGATTTAAAATGAAGAAAAATCTCGTTAAGAGAGTTAAAACTAAGGGCTTCAAGTTTTACTAGAGGGAAAAGGACCTCAACGCCATTAAAGCTTAAAAACATTAAAGTCTTAAAGGAAAAACTTTTCTGATAAATGTTTTAGTATAGTTTTTAGAGGAAAGTAAATCCTTTTTAATAGCCTACAGAGGATAGAACTTCAGGTTACTATACTACTTACCACATCAGCGTGATACTTCGAATTTGACTCTGTTGTGTTTTAACAATAGAAGTGAAAATACAGTAGGACTATATTACCTTCTACAGAGAAGAAGTCAAAGGATTTGTATCTGTAATGGAAAAACTTAATAGTATAATTTAATTTTTTATTTATTTATTTATTTATTTACAGGCAATTACCCACAAAAATTATGGTTATAAAAGAAAACAAAAGTAAAAATTATAAAATGTAAGAAACAAAAAGTAATGATAAATTAGACAAAAATGATAAAGAGTAAGTT
Organism: Microvelia longipes; assembly: GCA_018340805.1. NCBI lineage: Eukaryota > Metazoa > Arthropoda > Insecta > Hemiptera > Veliidae > Microvelia > Microvelia longipes. Next base: position 59,853,994 of record JACMZG010001908.1, read on the forward strand.
AATAAAAATATAACACAAAGTATTGTTTAATTCCTTAAAAAAAAGTAAAGTTTAAATGAAAGATTATAATAAAAAAAATTAAAATAATTAGGTAAACAAAAAATTTAAGTACACTTAGATTACTGGGGCTAGGTTAAATTGCAATAAATCTAAAATAAGAAAAGAAAAATAAAAGGTAAAAATTGCACATTACATTATTGTAATTTAAAAAAATAATAAAAAAATAATTAATATAAAAAGAGTTAAATAACATTCGGAATATAATATATTTCTATAAAAAATATAATGATAATAAAATGTAGTTTAATAATAATTGCACAAAAACTTAAAAGCTAATTAACTAATTTTTGGTAATAATTATAATATCAGTTGGGTGGTTAGAGACTTTTCTTAAAACTTTAAGAAAACCACCCAGTAGGCCTTAAAAACACCTGAATCGGATAATTCCGGTTTTAGATTTTTTGCAAACACAATGCTTTTCCTATATACCTACGATATAAATGAAAATAATTAAAAACGGTTGTTGGCAAAGATAAAGCTAAAAAGGATATATATATATATATATATATATATATATATATATAATATATATATATATATATATATATATATATATATATATATATATATATATATATATCTTTCTCTAATAAATATTTTCATTAGCAAACCAAATTCTATATTATATATATTATATATATATATATATATATATATATTTCTCTGATAAATATTTCTTTAGCAAATCAAATTCAATGTTCATTCACAAACAAATTCATGTTTTATAAAAAAAATTGTTTAGACTTAGAGGGTTTTGAAAGTAATTATGTTGACATGTTTAAAATTACAAAATTTAATCGCCGTAGCGAAAACTTTAATTAGGAAAATAAAAATTTTAATGCCTAAATATTTTTTATGCTTTATAGGAGGACAGGATCAGTTTAGTGCAGTAAGAGTGGTAATAAAATAAAACTAATGAATCTCCTTAAGGTGGAACCAGTTTTAGGTATTACTGTTGTCACCAATGATCCACAGCAACGGAGAGGTGTTTGGGATTAGAGAAGTTTTTGATAATATTGTTGTCACCAATGATCCACAGCAACGGAGAAGTGTTCGGGATTAGAGAAGTTTTAGGTAATACTGTTGTCACCAATGATCCACAGCAACGGAGAGGTGTGTGAGATTAGAGAAGTTTCAGATTGTTGTTGATCGACAACGGAGAGGTGTGTGAGATTGAAGAAGTTTCAGCTAATATTGTTGTCACCAATGATCCACAGCAACGGAGAGGTGTGTGAGATTTGAGAAGTTTTAGCTAATATTGTTGTCACCAATGATCCACAGCAACGGAGAGGTGTGTGAGATTTGAGAAGTTTCAGCTAATATTGTTGTCACCAATGATCCACAGCAACGGAGAGGTGTTTAAGATTTGAGAAGTTTTAGCTAATATTGTTGTCACCAATGATCAACAGCAACGGAGAGGTGTGGGAGATTAGAGAAGTTTCAGCTAATATTGTTGTTACCAATGATCTACCAGAACGGTGAGGTGTGTGAGATTTGAGAAGTTTTAACTAATATTGTTGTCACCAATGATCCACAGCAACGGAGAGGTGTGGGAGATTAGAGAAGTTTTAGCTAATATTGTTGTCACCAATAATCAACAGCAACGGAGAGGTGTGTGAGATTGTTGGAGACGAGCCTGGCAAATTAATTCCCAAGATGTAATGCGACACGACTACCTTTTTTACACACTTTTCAAATTAATCTGGGTATGTCATTAATAGAGAAAATAAAAATTTAGCCCTGGAATCCTTAGAACAATTAAACTAATTTAGTAGCATTTATTTTGTGAATTTTTCTAGGACTCAGAATAAAGCCCCATAAATAGGATATTAAACATTTAACGAGCAATCCACTTAATGCAGAGTTTAATTAAAAATTTATCATCTTAAGTATAAACAAGTTAATAAACTTTTAAGAATTTAATAACAATGGTTCCACCTTAAGGAGATTCATTAGTTTTATTTTATTACTACTCCTACTGCACTAAACTGATCCTGTCCTCCTATAAAGCATAAAAAATATTTAGGCATTAAAATTTTTATTTTCCTAATTAAAGTTTTCGCTACGGCGATTAAACTTTGTAATTTTAAACATGTCAACATAATTACTTTCAAAACCCTCTAAGTCTAAACAAATTTTTTTATAAAACATGAATTTGTTTGTGAATGAACATTGAATTTGATTTGTAAAGAAATATTTATCAGAAATATATATATATATATATATATATTATATATATATATATATATATATATTAAATTTGATTTGCTAAAGAAATATTTATCAGAGAAAGATATATATATATATATATATATATATATATATATATATATATATATATATATATATATATATATATATATATATATATATATATATATATTATATATATATATTATATAAAGTAGGTATAGCAGGTGTCTGGAGGACCCCCACTCCTCCCCCTAGGCCACGCCCCCCTTACCTAGATGCCTTATTAATTGATCATTCTTGATCGGCATATCGTTAGGTATACATGGAGGGTTATCTCCTTGATCACCCGTACCTTACTATGTACCCCCTCCCCTTTTCAGTGTATTATGCTCGTACACTGGACTTGGCTAAAATTCGTCTCTCCTTGTATTTACCTACCTAATTATGATATGTCTAGTAGACCCACCCCACCCACGTATGTCGGGTGGCTACTTTTACTATATTACCCTACCTCTTTACTTAAGACCAGATTTAGACTAATTTTTCATATGAGTTTACCTAACGAAGAGCCACCTCCCTCCTCAACTCTTACTCCATATTTAGTTTTCAATTATAATACCCCTTCACTCCCTTTACTTAAGACTTGGAATCTCTAAGAAACCCTCTAAGAATAATTAATTCTTAGCGGATAGTAGATGCAATCCACCTGAGGTGGTTTCCGCAGGGTATCCACTCTGATGGGTCGAAAAGCCTTAGAACGGGCATTTATTTTATCCCTCTACTTATGACCAGATTTTATATGTCTAGTAGACCACCCACCCCACGCATGTCGGGTGGCTACTTTTACCATATTACCCACCCTCTACTTTAGAACAGATTTCTGGTCTATTTTTTCACCTGATACCCCAGTTAAATGCGGTTTTACATATTTCTTACCCACAACTCTTGCGTCATGTTTACTTTTCAATTATAATATCCCCACCCCTCTACTTAGGACCTGTTTTTACTCTAATTTTCATATGATTTACCTACCACATAGGACTTTTAAGTAATAACCCCACCCACAACTCATGTTGTATGCGTAGTTTCAGTAATAATATCTATCAGAGACTTGAGACCAGATTTAGACTAATTTTGATCTAATGATGACCCTACCCCTCCATACTTCATGCGGTATGTGTAATTTTAATCATAATATCCCCTATAAGACGGTTTCCTAGTCTAAAATTTTCACCTGATACCCCTGTTATATGCTGTTTTACACAACTCATACTCTGCGTTTAGTTCTCAGTTATAATATCCCCACTCCCTCTACTTAGGACCTGTTTTTACTCTAATTTTTCGGCTGATACCGTATGACCCTCTACACAACTCTTTCTGTATGATTATTTTTCAATAATAATATTCACATCTGATACGTAAGACCAGATTTAGACTAATTTTGATCTAATGATGACCCTACCCCTCCATAATTCATATCGTAATTTTAACCATATATCCTCTATAAGACGGTTTCCTAATCTAAATTTTTTTCCACCTGATACCCCTGTTATATGCGGTTTACATATTTTACATATTTCTTACCCATAACTCTTACTTTATGATTTTCAATTATAATATCCCACTCTCTACTTATGACCTGTTTTACTCTAACTTTCATATGATTTACCTACCACATAGGACTTTTAAGTAATAACCCCACCCTCTACTTCAGAAAAGATTTCTGGTCTAAATTTTACATCTGATGCCCCTATTATATGGGTTTCGTTATGAAGACCACTAACTCTATGCTTTTTCTTGAGACCAGTTTTCTATTCTAAAATTTTCATCTGAATCCTTTAATATGTAGAAGAGTAACTCTCTTAGTAAATTTCTTCAATGTCCACTTGTTTAATGATCATTTATTACCCTAGATTATTGGAAGTAAGGTTAAATAATTTAATACAATTATTTTTTACATAAATATATTTAAGGTTTACAAATTAATTTCAATCAATATTGTTTACAATTACTTTTCTTTTCTTGTATCCCCACGGCACAGAGTCATAATTATCTAATAGTTTCCTTTTCCTAAAATTAAGTTGGAATATTTTCTGACTATTTACAGTGACAACTTCATGGGTTTTGGTTCTTCTAATTTGTTTGGTACAAATATACTTCGGGGGCTCATCTTGAAGAACCATGTCTTTCATTTTTTCAAAGTTTACATCTTTTGATGCCTTGTAGTTTATAGTAATCCCTTTGACTTTACATACGGAGTGATACGTATTATTTTGAGGACTATAAACTTTATACGCGTAGTTCTTTGGTCCTCCAGATACAAATTCTTTAATATAGCTCCCTTTTCCATAAACTTCTAATTCATCAGTCATGTCTCCTAAGAAACTACCGACCGGAACTTCATATTTTCCAGGTTGAGAGACGTATATCGTACAATCAGTATCGTAATAGACCACCCTATCATCAAGCTTATCTAAATAGTCGTAGAGTTTTAATCTTGCTTGTGCCGTAGTATAGGCTGCCAAAACAACATTCACAGTAGGGAGTACATTAAAGCATTCTTCTTTGTATTCCCAGTTAACGATCACAGTCGAGTCATTAACTAAAGTTATATTATTTACTTGAATAGCCGGATCCGATAAGATTTTAAAAAACTCCACCGATTTGTTAACAATCGTACATTTTGGTTGATTTTCTCTCTGACCCAACTTACCCCAGAAACTAGTAATCAAACTTTTACCCAACAGTCTTAAGCCGGGATTAAATTCTATTTCGTCTGGGTTAAGTTTAACGCCTTCTTTTTCAAAATATTCTTGTATATACTGGTTTTTCGCTTCTTGATTTGAACAGTGAAGAGGCCAGCCAGAAGCTTGTTGCTTAATCCTTAAAAATTTGTTTATAAAACCAGTAAAGAGCCCCTCGGTATCTTTGTTGTACCGGATAGTTTCATACTTCCATATTTCATAAATATGTACTATGTGATATCCTTTTTCTATAGCTTTTCTTACTTCGTCTATGACCCATGTCCCTATTATAGCTCGCTCTTCCTCATTATGATCACATTGTTTCTTTAATTCTTCGCAACATGAGCGACAAAGCGAAAACATTAGCCTACCGTTACATTTCATAGGTAATACAGGGTGATACAAGTCTTGCGGCGGTAATATTTTACATTTAATTATACCGTCTGTAAAATTTAAATTTAGTTGACGACATTTAACATCCCCGACGTAAACTTCAGGGTGTCCCACGGGGTATTTACCGAACTTATTCACCCAAGGGTATAACGAACACACGTCTACATACTTTATCTTTTCGTTTTCTTTAATTTTATAGTGACTTTTAGTTGCACCTGTCCGACCTCCGTAAAAACTGTCCCTAGGATCGAGAGGTAAATTTGTAATCAACGGGTGTGTATTAACGTACTTTTTGATATTACAGTCGCCTTCTAACTCTTTCCTAAAGTCACATTCCCATTTTTCAATGACGTCATAACCCTTACTTCTTAAACGCTCGACTTTCATATTTGTACTAATAAAACGGGTCTCCATTGTATCCACCGGGTCATTATGAACGGGCTCTTTTCTATTGTACTGAATACATCTCGGACATCCATGATAAAAGCACCCGTGAAATTCAAACACTTGATTTGTGTCTTTACAATACCCATCAACTTTTACACCAGCCACTAAGGCTTCTTTACTTTGGCAGCATGAATAATATCAATATTTTTTATGTTCCTCCCAAATCAACCACTGGACAGCTATTTTTGACTGGATATCTCGCCAGCGGTATCCTTTCTTTGTATTATTCTATAGTATCCTTTTTAAAAAATTTCTTCTAAACACTTTATTACAAGCCGAAGGAAGCGTACACGCCTCCGTAAAAGGGCATACGTTTCCCTCTTGCATTATAAGTTTCCTAAATTTCAAACATGACTGCGCTAAAATTTCCACATCAGATACACAGTAGCCAATAATTTCTTTTTTCATGTCAAATTCATCATTTTTATGTTCTTCGTACCACTTTAAAAATTCAATCCGGGCGTCCGGTTTCATGTGATCGGGGTCGTAGTATTCAATAGGAGGAAGTAAACCTTTGTAATTCGCAAACTCTGTACGGTTTAAAAGATGTGGAAAATACCCTTTTTTGAGTTCCGTTAAGCCAAAAGCTTTCGGGAGCGCACTTAAAGCCATCGGAAAGTAGTTTATGCTATCTAAAAATTTAACATTTCCAACAATCATTGAAATCAACCCGGAACCCCTCGTTATTATTTCCGGTGTTAAATTTTTGTCAATATATAATTTAAAATAAACTGATGATCGAAACGACCGCCGTTATGCGCTATAGCAATCACATCTTTAAATTTCTTTCTTATAGTAAGAAGATGGTGAGTAAACGGAGTTACGGGATCGTCGCATTTCAATATTTGTAACCTAACACCACATTGTTTGCATACTTGAACATCAGTTTCTAGGCATTCATGACAATACTGCTTAAAAACACATAAATTAGGCTCATGAAGTACGCCATTTTTCTCTAAAACCTTCTCTTGTCTAGTTTCTAAATCATAGATTACAAACAAAAAATCCTTAGTTTTGGGTTTCCCGTTATCTATTTGCATGTAACATAAGTGTTCAGAGGGCTGATGTTTATTACATATTTTACAAAACACTTCACCACAAAAATGTTTTCGACTAGACTTAATAGTTTTAAAACATTCATCACATTGTGTGATTTCCTTACACACAATACTTTTCTCTAGAGAACCAGGTTTCCGGTGGTTTTCAAAACACTCTTTACTCCTAAATTGTCTACGACATTCCTCACATTTTATTTTCGTGGTGGTAATACAAGCCGGTGATTGCTGACAAGCCGGACATTTGCTTTGACAACGGTGTGCATTTTTATGGTCATACGGCACATGACACTTTTCACAGTAATTATTACACACAAAGGCAGCGGTCAAAGAAGTGATAACATTGTAGTGACCGTCACAATAAAGAAGGTTTAAACACTTGCTGGCATCCGTATCACCTTCAAATATTACATCTCGGCCTTTACTACTATAATTATATACAGTAATTTTATAGCCTTCAAGGAACTCTTGAAACTTTTTCAATTCTGGAATCCCACAACCTTCTTCCGGTATTACAACTCCAGCTTTTTGAATTAATTCTAAACTCATTGTAGTTTGAATGTTTTTTGTATTTAATCTAATTTTATCATAGTCCGGGTTTATCAAATCTAGTTTTGGCTACCACTAGCGCACGAGGAAGGCATAAGTTGTCCGTATTCTTAATTGTAATAATACCCTTCCTTTTTGCACATTCTTCGGTAAAACTGTTAAATTTTCTAGGACCCATACCTTTTCCCGTAGGCATACGTATGCTTGTTACACTCAAACAAAAATTATCCGACTCTAAAGCCAGAATTGGACTGATAAAGATTAGAAATAACCTTCCAAATGTCTCTGAATGTTACATCACTAGCCTTTTGAAACTTAAGCCAGCCTTCTCCTCTTGAAAAATCTTTATTACAGAAAGTAAATCCTAAATAGTCATCAGGTTTAACACCTTTTATTGCCTTGGTAACGATTTGTTCGACGGCTTCCTTTGGATGACTAAAATCACCATCAAAGTTACCTTGCGGTTTGATCTTAAAATCGATAGTTCTTCCGGTAATACCAAACTTTCGGATCTTCTTGACAACGTCTTTTACAATGATAAACTTCTCAGACATATTGACGCACGGAAAATAACTACTGAATGATCCAAGCACCAATTCTTAAACTTATATGGTTTCCCCCACTCTTTTTTTCGGGAGGCCTAGTATGATTTACAAAACCGGCTATTCACCTAGCGGATTTTTACCGAACCAATACGGCAGACTTCCAATACCGCGTTTTCCAAAAATTAATATGACGGACTTATGCATCCATTAGAAAATACTTTATACTAAAAAATCCGTATACAACTAGTAATAAAATAAATAAAGTAATACGCCGGACTCTACGGTTCAAAGCGTAAACTCATTTATGCTGTTTTCCTAATTTAGACTTAAATTTACATACTTTATTTAAACTACCACAGAAAATTGACTAAATAGACAGCCATTTTATTAAATATTACACCAAATTTACAAGAATACACCTTATATTATAGACTTTTTCCTATAAATACCCGACTTTTAGTACAAAAATTTAAATAACAAATATTTGACTAAAACACTTTTACTAAAACATAATACATTTCTGAAATTATAGATTTAATGACTGACTCTAGACAGACGGATATTTAATTAGATACTTGAAAATCCTTCATTTACTTTAACTATTTATACTAAATACCAGACAAAATATTAACTTAGAACACTGAAACTTACAGCTAAATATATCATAAATTAGACGAAACAATGCTCGAAATAACCAACAAAATACCAAATATTTTGCTAAACCATAGACTTACAAGAATAAAAATGACATAATAATGGACTAAACTACTACAAGCTTTTACTAAAAAAACTAAAACTATACTACATAAAAGACAAACTTATGACTAACTTTAATGAGAACACAGAAACACACAGCTAATGCTCGACATGACCAACAAAACACCAAATATTTCACTAAATCACAGACTTACAAGATGCAAATGACCTAATAATTGATTAAACTACAACAAACTTTTACTAAAAAAACCAAAACTATACTACATACAAGACAAACTTATGAATAACTTTACTGAGAACAAGGATACTTACAGCTAAATATAACATAAATTAGACGTAACAATGCTCGAAATAACCAACAAAATACCAAATATTTTGCTAAACCATAGACTTACAAGAATAAAAATGACATAATAATGGACTAAACTACTACAAGCTTTTACTAAAAAAACTTAAAACTATACTACATACAAGGCAAACTTATGACTAACTTTACTGAGAACACAGAAACACACAGCTAATGCTCGATATGACCAACAAAATACCAAATATTTTACTAAATCACAGACTTACAAAAAAATAACCTAAAAAAATGAATAATTGATTAAACTACAACAAACTTTTACTAAAAAACTAAAAACTATACAAGACTACTATACAAGACAAACTTATGAATAACTTTACTGAGAACACTGAAACTTACAGCTAAATATAAACAAAATAGCCGAAACAATGTTCCAAATAACCAACAAAATACCAAATATTCGACTAAAACTTTTACTAAATCATAGACTTACACACATAACCTATAAAATGACATAATAATTGATTAAACTACAACAAGATTTTACTAAACAAAAGCTAAAATCATAGACTTATTAGACTTAAAACTTACACTAACAATACGGACTTTAACGCAACTTTACTAAATGTTTTGATAAATAACAAGTATTTATAGACAAAAATACAAAACTTAGTAAAAATACTCGACTTTTAACATAAATACATAACATAAAATTAAATAAAAACTGACTATTAAAACCAAAATCAAAGACTGAAAAACAATCTAAATTTACTTAATTGACATTTAAAGAAATGTAGAAACTAACTACAAGCTTTACAACAATACAGACTTATTACCGCGACTATATCAAGACATTCTCATTAACAGACAGGAGAAAGTAAATTATTTCTTCATCAAGACTTTCTCATTAACAGACACGAGAAAGTAAATCCTTTAAGTAGTAAGTGGGTCGCTTGCGGTAGACATGGCGTCAGCAAAATTCCTGAGCCCTGGCGCCTGCCACGTGCCACCCCGGTCACTTACCTCTGACGTCACCTTGCACTCTCATGTTTGTTTACATCTGCCCCCCTCTTCTATGTGTATTGCGGGTTCCATGTTATGCACTATCCTCTGACGTCACCTTGCTCTCTCACCTTTGTTTGTTTACATGTGTCCTCTGACGTCACTTTGTTTGTTTACATCTTACACGGTCACCCATCCAGTTACTTTTACATGTTGAATTTAACAATTATTATGGGTAAGAATCAACAAAAAGTGTCAGCCTTTTGTTGGATCCGAACCCGAGACCCCTGCGTAGAATTCAGATGCTCTAACCACTAGACCAACTGAGTGAGTTGGTAGACAATGGCGCGGACTGGTACATAGCCTTCTTTCCGCTACACTACCCTACCCTACCCTATACTCGGAATTTATGCTCTACACCAGCCCTTCCCAACCCTTGGTCGCGACCAGATTGGGTCGCGAACGAAATTTTTTGGGTCGCCAAATTTTTTATTATTAAAACTAAAAAATTACAAAGATTTATGTCAAAGATTATTCTATGCAAATAACAGATTTGCTTGAACAGATATTATTTTTAGAAATTGATAATACTTTAAACATGCCATAACAAAAGAAGCCGCGGCCAAAACATTTCTTAGAAGTCCTTTAACGACAGAGGCACCCGCCTTTATCTAATTCTTGCTAACTTTGATGAATTGTTATACCTATGATAATACTGTGTTTAACAGTTTCTTATTACTTCTTTTAAAGGTTCGAGTTATTAAAATTATAATGTTCAATTATATGTGAATTTGGTTCTAACAAACATCAACGTAGTTTAATATGGCGTACAAGTTTTTTAATTATAATTGTTTCATCAGTTTATTTATTTTATAGTTTTGCGTTTTAATGAAAGTAGTGAAATGAATAAACAAAACACGACTTGACTTATTAGTGGAAAACCAACAGCAACAAATTAGTCATTGATATGATACATATTTAATTTTTTTATTCTTTTATTTGTTTACTATAATCATTATTTGATTTTTTCCTTTAAACAATAAATGCTGAGTTTTATATTTAACAATGCTAATTATTATATTTAATTTATTTTTTTTTATTTTATTGCTATTATATAATTATATAATATACTTCTTTTGAACTCCAATTAGTGTGTAGTTTTCTATTTAAGTATAAAAACCTCATGAAAATTATGATTTGACGATGTCTGTAGGGTCATAACTAGTTCGGCAATAAATAAAAACGCCTGCAATTTTCAGGTTATGCAAAATAAATGGATTTGGGTCGCCAAACTTTAGAAAAGCAAATTATAGGGTCGCGATACTGAAAAGGTTGGGAAACGCTGCTCTACACTACACCCACTTACTACTTAAAGGATTTACTTTCTCGTGTCTGTTAATGAGAAAGTCTTGATGAAGAAATAATTTACTTTCTCCTGTCTGTTAATGAGAATGTCTTGATATAGTCACGGTAATAAGTCTGTATTGTTGTAAAGCTTGTAGTTAGTTTCTACATTTCTTTAAATGTCAATTAAGTAAATTTAGATTGTTTTTCAGTCTTTGATTTTGGTTTTAATAGTCAGTTTTTATTATTTAATTTTATGTTATGTATTTATGTGTTAAAAGTCGAGTATTTTTACTAAGTTTTGTATTTTTTGTCTATAAATACTTGTTATTTATCAAAACATTTAGTAAAGTTGCGTTAAAGTCCGTATTGTTAGTGTAAGTTTTAAGTCTAATAAGTCTATGATTTTAGCTTTTGTTTAGTAAAATCTTGTTGTAGTTTAATCAATTATTATGTCATTTTATAGGTTATGTGTGTAAGTCTATGATTTAGTAAAAGTTTTAGTCGAATATTTGGTATTTTGTTGGTTATTTGGAACATTGTTTCGGCTATTTTATGTTATATTTAGCTGTAAGTTTCAGTGTTCTCAGTAAAGTTATTCATAAGTTTGTCTTGTATAGTTTTGTTTTTATAGTCTTGTATAGTATAGTTTTAGTTTTTTTTAGTAAAAGTTTGTTGTAGTTTAATCAATTATTAGGTCATTTTTTTAGGTTATTTTTGTAAGTCTGTGATTTAGTGAAATATTTGGTGTTTTGTTGGTCATGTCGAGCATTAGCTGTGTGTTTCTGTGTTCTCATTAAAGTTAGTCATAAGTTTGTCTTTTATGTAGTATAGTTTTAGTTTTTTTAGTAAAAGCTTGTAGTAGTTTAGTCCATTATTATGTCATTTTTATTCTTGTAAGTCTATGGTTTAGCAAAATATTTGGTATTTTGTTGGTTATTTCGAGCATTGTTACGTCTAATTTATGATATATTTAGCTGTAAGTTTCAGTGTTCTAAGCTTAATATTTTGTCTGGTATTTAGTATAAATAGTTAAAGTAAATGAAGGATTTTCAAGTATCTAATTAAATATCCGTCTGTCTAGAGTCAGTCATTAAATCTATAATTTCAGAAATGTATTATGTTTTAGTAAAAGTGTTTTAGTCAAATATTTGTTATTTAAATTTTTGTACTAAAAGTCGGGTATTTATAGGAAAAAGTCTATAATATAAGGTGTATTCTTGTAAATTTGGTGTAATATTTAATAAAATGGCTGTCTATTTAGTCAATTTTCTGTGGTAGTTTAAATAAAGTATGTAAATTTAAGTCTAAATTAGGAAAACAGCATAAATGAGTTTACGCTTTGAACCGTAGAGTCCGGCGTATTACTTTATTTTTATTACTAGTTGTATACGGATTTTTTAGTATAAAGTATTTTCTAATGGATGCATAAGTCCGTCATATTAATTTTTGGAAAACGCGGTATTGGAAGTCTGCCGTATTGGTTCGGTAAAAATCCGCTAGGTGAATAGCCGGTTTTGTAAATCATACTAGGCCTCCCGAAAAAAAGAGTGGGGGAAACCATATAAGTTTAAGAATTGGTGCTTGGATCATTCAGTAGTTATTTTCCGTGCGTCAATATGTCTGAGAAGTTTATCATTGTAAAAGACGTTGTCAAGAAGATCCGAAAGTTTGGTATTACCGGAAGAACTATCGATTTTAAGATCAAACCGCAAGGTAACTTTGATGGTGATTTTAGTCATCCAAAGGAAGCCGTCGAGCAAATCGTTACCAAGGCAATAAAAGGTGTTAAACCTGATGACTATTTAGGATTTACTTTCTGTAATAAAGATTTTTCAAGAGGAGAAGGCTGGCTTAAGTTTCAAAAGGCTAGTGATGTAACATTCAGAGACATTTGGAAGGTTATTTCTAATCTTATCAGTCCAATTCTCTGGCTTTAGAGTCGGATAATTTTTGTTTGAGTGTAACAAGCATACGTATGCCTACGGGAAAAGGTATGGTCCTAGAAAATTTAACAGTTTTACCGAAGAATGTGCAAAAAAGGAAGGGTATTATTACAATTAAGAATACGGACAACTTATGCCTTCCTCGTGCGCTAGTGGTAGCCAAAACTAGATTTGATAAACACCCGGACTATGATAAAATTAGATTAAATACAAAAAACATTCAAACTACAATGAGTTTAGAATTAATTCAAAAAGCTGGAGTTGTAATACCGGAAGAAGGTTGTGGGATTCCAGAATTGAAAAAGTTTCAAGAGTTCCTTGAAGGCTATAAAATTACTGTATATAATTATAGTAGTAAAGGCCGAGATGTAATATTTGAAGGTGATACGGATGCCAGCAAGTGTTTAAACCTTCTTTATTGTGACGGTCACTACAATGTTATCACTTCTTTGACCGCTGCCTTTGTGTGTAATAATTACTGTGAAAAGTGTCATGTGCCGTATGACCATAAAAATGCACACCGTTGTCAAAGCAAATGTCCGGCTTGTCAGCAATCGCCGGCTTGTATTACCACCACGAAATAAAATGTGAGGAATGTCGTAGACAATTTAGGAGTAAAGAGTGTTTTGAAAACCACCGGAAACCTGGTTCTCTAGAAAAAGTATTGTGTGTAAGGAAATCACACAATGTGATGAATGTTTTAAAACTTAAGTCTAGTCGAAAACATTTTTGTGGTGAAGTGTTTTGTAAAATATGTAATAAACATCAGCCCTCTGAACACTTATGTTACATGCAAATAGATAACGGGAAACCCAAAACTAAGGATTTTTTGTTTGTAATCTATGATTTAGAAACTAGACAAGAGAAGGTTTTAGAGAAAAATGGCGTACTTCATGAGCCTAATTTATGTGTTTTAAGCAGTATTGTCATGAATGCCTAGAAACTGATGTTCAAGTATGCAAACAATGTGGTGTTAGGTTACAAATATTGAAATGCGACGATCCCGTAACTCCGTTTACTCACCATCTTCTTACTATAAGAAAGAAAATTTAAAGATGTGATTGCTATAGCGCATAACGGTGGTCGTTTCGATCATCAGTTTATTTTAAATTATATATTGACACAAAACAAATTTAAACACCGGAAATAATAACGATCCGGGTTGATTTCAATGATTGTTGGAAATGTTAAATTTTTAGATAGCATAAACTACTTTCCGATGGCTTTAAGTGCGCTCCCGAAAGCTTTTGGCTTAACGGAACTCAAAAAAGGGTATTTTCCACATCTTTTAAACCGTACAGAGTTTGCGAATTACAAAGGTTTACTTCCTCCTATTGAATACTACGACCCCGATCACATGAAACCGGACGCGCCGGATTGAATTTTTAAAGTGGTACGAAGAACATAAAAATGATGAATTTGACATGAAAAAAGAAATTATTGGCTACTGTGTATCTGATGTGGAAATTTTAGCGCAGTCATGTTTGAAATTTAGGAAACTTATAATGCAAGAGGGAAACGTATGCCCTTTTACGGAGGCGTGTACGCTTCCTTCGGCTTGTAATAAAGTGTTTAGAAGAAATTTTTTAAAAAAAGGATACTATAGGAATAATACCAAAGAAAGGATACCGCTGGCGAGATATCCAGTCAAAAATAGCTGTCCAGTGGTTGATTTGGGAGGAACATAAAACAATATTGATATTATTTCATGCTGCCAAAAGTAAAGAAGCCTTAGTGGCTGGTGTAAAAGTTGATGGTATTGTAAAGGCACAAATCAAGTGTTTGAATTTCACGGGTGCTTTTATCATGGATGTCCGAGATGTATTCAGTACAATAGAAAGAGAGCCCGTTCATAATGACCCGGTGGATACAATGGAGACCCGTTTTATTAGTACAAATATGAAAGTCGAGCGTTTAAGAAGTAAGGGTTATGACGTCATTGAAAAATGGGAATGTGACTTTAGGAAAGAGCTAGAAGGCGACTGTAATATCAAAAAGTACGTTAATACACACCCGTTGATTACAAATTTACCTCTCGATCCTAGGGACAGTTTTTACGGAGGTCGGACAGGTGCAACTAAAAGTCACTATAAAATTAAAGAAAACGAAAAGATAAAGTATGTAGACGTGTGTTCGTTATACCCTTGGGTGAATAAGTTCGGTAAATACCCCGTGGGACACCCTGAAGTTTACGTCGGGGATGTTAAATGTCGTCAACTAAATTTAAATTTTACAGACGGTATAATTAAATGTAAAATATTACCGCCGCAAGACTTGTATCTCCCTGTATTACCTATGAAATGTAACGGTAGGCTAATGTTTTCGCTTTGTCGCTCATGTTGCGAAGAATTTAAAGAAACAATGTGATCATAATGAGGAAGAGCGAGCTATAATAGGGACATGGGTCATAGACGAAGTAAGAAAAGCTATAGAAAAAGGATATCACATAGTACATATTTATGAAATATGGAAGTATGAAACTATCCGGTACAACAAAGATACCGAGGGGCTCTTTACTGTTTTATAACAAATTTTTAAGGATTAAGCAACAAGCTTCTGGCTGGCCTCTTCACTGTTCAAATCAAGAAGCGAAAAACCAGTATATACAAGAATATTTTGAAAAAGAAGGCGTTAAACTTAACCCAGACGAAATAGAATTTAATCCCGGCTTAAGACTGTTGGGTAAAGTTTGATTACTAGTTTCTGGGGTAAGTTGGGTCAGAGAGAAAATCAACCAAAATGTACGATTGTTAACAAATCGGTGGAGTTTTTTAAAATCTTATCGGATCCGGCTATTCAAGTAAATAATATAACTTTAGTTAATGACTCGACTGTGATCGTTAACTGGGAATACAAAGAAGAATGCTTTTAATGTACTCCCTACTGTGAATGTTGTTTTTGGCAGCCTATACTACGGCACAAGCAAGATTAAAACTCTACGACTATTTAGATAAGCTTGATGATAGGGTGGTCTATTACGATACTGATTGTACGATATACGTCTCTCAACCTGGAAAATATGAAGTTCCGGTCGGTAGTTTCTTAGGAGACATGACTGATGAATTAGAAGTTTATGGAAAAGGGAGCTATATTAAAGAATTTGTATCTGGAGGACCAAAGAACTACGCGTATAAAGTTTATAGTCCTCAAAATAATACGTATCACTCCGTATGTAAAGTCAAAGGGATTACTATAAACTACAAGGCATCAAAGATGTAAACTTTGAAAAAATGAAAGACATGGTTCTTCAAGATGAGCCCCCGAAGTATATTTGTACCAAACAAATTAGAAGAACCAAAACCCATGAAGTTGTCACTGTAAATAGTCAGAAAATATTCCAACTTAATTTTAGGAAAAGGAAACTATTAGATAATTATGACTCTGTGCCGTGGGGATACAAGAAAAGAAAAGTAATTGTAAACATATTGATTGAAATTAATTTGTAAACCTTAATATATTTATGTAAATAAATAATTGTATTAAATTATTTAACCTTACTTCCAATAATCTAGGGTAATAAATGATCATTAAACAAGTGGACATTGAAGAAATTTACTAAGAGAGTTACTCTTCTCTACATATTAAAGGATTCAGATGAAAATTTTAGAATAGAAAACTGGTCTCAAGAAAAAGCATAGAGTTAGTGGTCTTCATAACGAAACCCATATAATAGGGGCATCAGATGTAAAATTTAGACCAGAAATTTTCTGAAGTAGAGGGTGGGGTTATTACTTAAAAGTCCTATGTGGTAGGTAAATCATATGAAAGTTAGAGTAAAACAGGTCATAAGTAGAGAGAGTGGGATATTATAATTGAAAACTAATCATAAAGTAAGAGTTATGGGTAAGAAATATGTAAAATATGTAAAACCGCATATAACAGGGGTATCAGGTGGAAAAAAAATTTAGATTAGGAAACCGTCTTATAGAGGATATATGGTTAAAATTACGATATGAATTATGGAGGGGTAGGGTCATCATTAGATCAAAATTAGTCTAAATCTGGTCTTACGTATCAGATGTGAATATTATTATTGAAAAAATAATCATACAGAAAGAGTTGTGTAGAGGTCATACGGTATCAGCCGAAAAATTAGAGTAAAACAGGTCCTAAGTAGAGGGAGTGGGATATTATAACTGAGAACTAAACGCAGAGTATGAGTTGTGTAAAACAGCATATAACAGGGGTATCAGGTGAAAATTTTAGACTAGGAAACCGTCTTATAGGGATATTATGATTAAAATTACACATACCGCATGAAGTATGGAGGGGTAGGGTCATCATTAGATCAAAATTAGTCTAAATCTGGTCTCAAGTCTCTGATAGATATTATTACTGAAACTACGCATACAACATGAGTTGTGGGTGGGGTTATTACTTAAAAGTCCTATGTGGTAGGTAAATCATATGAAAATTAGAGTAAAAACAGGTCCTAAGTAGAGGGGTGGGATATTATAATTGAAAAGTAAACATGACGCAAGAGTTGTGGGTAAGAAATATGTAAAACCGCATTTAACTGGGGTATCAGGTGAAAAAATAGACCAGAAATCTGTTCTAAAGTAGAGGGTGGGTAATATGGTAAAAGTAGCCACCCGACATGCGTGGGGTGGGGTGGTCTACTAGACATATAAAATCTGGTCATAGTAGTAGGGATAAAATAAATGCCCGTTCTAAGGCTTTTCGACCCATCAGAGTGGATACCCTGCGGAAACCACCTCAGGTGGATTGCATCTACTATCCGCTAAGAATTAATTTCTTAGAGGGTTTCTTAGAGATTCCAAGTCTTAAGTAAAGGGAGTAAAGGGGTATTATAATTGAAAACTAAATATGGAGTAAAGAGTTGAGGAGGGAGGTGGCTCTTCGTTAGGTAAACTCATATGAAAAATTAGTCTAAATCTGGTCTTAAGTAAAGAGGTAGGGTAATATAGTAAAAGTAGCCACCCGACATACGTGGGGTGGGTGGGTCTACTAGACATATCATAATTAGGTAGGTAAATACAAGGAGAGACGAATTTTAGCCAAGTCCAGTGTACGAGCATAATACACTGAAAAGGGGAGGGGTACATAGTAAGGTACGGGTGATCAAGGAGATAACCCTCCATGTATACCTAACGATATGCCGATCAAGAATGATCAATTAATAAGGCATCTAGGTAAGGGGGGCGTGGCCTAGGGGGAGGAGTGGGGGTCCTCCAGACACCTGCTATACTACTTATATATAATATATTATATATATATATATATATATATATATATATATATATATATATATATATATATATATATATATATATATATATAATATATATATATATATATATATATTATATATATATATATATATATATATATTATTTGATTTGCTAAAGAAATATTTATCAGAGAAATATATATATATATATATGTCCTTTTTAGCTTTATCTTTGCCAAGAACCGTTTTTAATTATTTTCATTTATACCGTAGGTATATAGGAAAAGCATTGTGTTTGCAAAAAATTCTGAAACCGGAATTATCCGTTTCAGGTGTTTTTAAGGCCTACTGGGTGGTTTTCTCAAAGTTTTCTGTCTGAAATTGTGTGTGTGTGTGTGTGTGTGTGTGTGTGTGTGTGTGTGTGTGTGTGTGTAATTGTTATCGTCGTAGCTCCTAGTGTATTTATGCTTGAAAGTTGAAACTTTGTAAAAAAATTAGTTTACTGCAGTAAAACTGTGGTACAATTATAAAATCATAAAACGCGGAGATTCAGCATGTATTTAGCCATGTATAGGACTAACATATGTGTCAAGTTTTATCTTATCATCAGCATTAGTTCCATTTTTATCAAATGACTTGTGTACGTTTTTAAAAAATTGTTAAAAATTAGAAAATTATTTGATTGAGTTTAAATTTAGAACAAGTGTATACCTTTACTTCATAAATAAGTTCACGAGGTTTCGTTTCAACACAAGTATATCAATAATTTTTGTAGGATCATAAAAGGTAAGTAGCATTGAGTGTGGTTAGATCTGTAAGGGTGACCGCAGAGAATAAAACGGATACATTTAATATCTGAAGATGAGCGAAGCAAGTTCGTCGACATGTTGCAGTATAAAATTGGCGAATCGTATATTCTGAGGAAGAGCGCGAGGCCGAAGCTGGGAGGATGAGCGCGAATCCGATGTATATACTTGTCGTATTGAAACGAAACGAGTAAATACTCGTTTCGTTTCAATACGAATAAATAAATAAATAATAATATTACAAATAAATATTTCGAATCACATTGGATTCGCTACGCTCATCTAAAGATTATTCTAGTCGTTAAATGATTAGTGTACAAAGTTTGAACTCTCTTGAATGAAAAAAGGGGGAGCTACCATGATAACAGACTTTGAGAAAACTACTCGGGAGGTTTTAAAAAGACCTGAAACGGATGATTCCGGGGTTATCCTGGTTTTGGATTTTTTGCAAACACAATACTTTTCCTATATTCCTCAGATTAGTTACATACTAAGAAGCTCGTTCAATACAACTAATAAACACACTAAAAATCAAATCAATTTATATTTTCACCAAAAGAAAATAAATTGAAACAACTTAAGAAATTAAAAAGAAATGACATATTTTTAGAATAATATGAATGTTTGTATTTTATTTGAAAGGGCAAAACTGCCAAGGAAAGCAGGTCCTGAATGCGTTGAGTTGGGTATTAAGGAGATACAGCTTCCGCGCACTTTTATAATATTGACGGAATACAGGGTGATTTTTACAAAAAAATGTTAGGCTATTTTTAGGCTCTATATTCAATAGAAAGAAACGGTTTCCAAGTTTGTATGAGAATTTCAAATAGGCAAACCAAGAATCAGTGATTTTTTTAAAACAATATAGGCTTTTTGTTATTTTTTTGGCCATTTAACAAATTTCATAACTTTATATTGGAAATGTCACTGTCATTCAGTGTCAATCTGTTAATTGTAAAATATTTAATATATCAGATTTTCTTCTGATGTTCAAGTTATTAGGATTAGTTCATTTTCTAAAAGGAGACTTTGATCCAAATTGCTATCAACAATTGATTGGTTCTCTTCTGTACGTGACGACTTGCACCCGACCAGACTTAGCTTATACTGTGAGCTTGTTGAGTCAGTATAATTCAAAACCAAAAATTGTTAATTGGAATGCTGCCAAAAGGGTTATAAAGTACCTAAAAACAACAGCTGACCTTGGGTTGAATTATATGAAAACTGGTAAACCTCTAGAAGGTCTTGCGGATGCAGATTGGGCTGATGAAACTAAAAGTAGAAAATCCTACAGCGGATATGCATTCAAATTGGCTGATGCTGCAGTATCATGGGAGGCCAGAAAACAATCGGTTGTGGCACTCTCTAGCACAGAAGCCGAGTATATCTCGTTAACCAACGCAGCCTAAGAAGCAACGTATTTGTGAAGGTTATTATGTGAACTGAAAGCTGAGGAGTTCACAATGACACCGACAGTTTTGTACAGCGACAGTCAAAGTGCAAAACATTTAGTTCTTAACGAAGGACACCATCCTCGCACTAAACATATTGATGTGCGAAATCATTATATGAGAGAAGCACATAGGAATAGTGTTGTACAAATAAAATATTCACAAACAGATCTGATGTCAGCTGATATCTTAACTAAAGGACTGCCAAGGATGAAAACTGAAATGTTCAGGCGGAAGTTAGGAGTCAACTTGCATCCAGACCAGGGGGGGGGGTTAACTTAAATGAGGAAAAGTTTGGATTCGATTATCGTAAGCTACTAAAAATAGCGCTGCGGCGGACCGGTGCGGACAACTCATGGACTAACCCCAATAACTTTCCAAAAATGACTGATTATATTTTTATATTTAAATTTATGAATACCATGGCAATTTTTGGTTATGACAACTACATTTATTATTATTATAAAATGATTGTTTTCTGTATGTATTTTTTACAAAAACGGTTCGCCGTTGCATGTTCTGTATTTCAAAAATTCAGAAACTAAAAGTAAATAGAAACCTTTTTAAAACTTCTAGAGAACGCTACTGATGGCAGATAAGTGTAAATTTTATTTAATTAATTTATTGATTTAGTCGATTTTAACAGGTAATTACATTAAATCACATGTGCGCATCATGCCGATGAAATTAAAATACAGGCTGCATTAAATGTCAAAATCTATCTTCTAGCACGTGTAAACTTTAGCCACTATTTCATTATTACCTGATTGAATCAATTAAATTAATAAATTACTTGAATGAAAAACTTAAAAATAATCAGAAGCTTTCTGTGTAAGATTTAAGTGGTAGGGTTAGTTAGAAGTATAATTATACAAAGTATAAAAATTAAATTTCAAACTGACTGTGGGCAAAAAGCGGGAAATCAAGCCACGCACACTCAATTGAAAGGTAGGTCCCCCGCCGCGCTAGTGTCGACCGGAATCCAAATTTTCCCACCATTAAGTCGACAGTCTTACTGTTTAAGTATCTATAGTCTCTGATCCAGACACACACACCCAGTGAGGGGAAGTATTGGAAATGTCACTGTCATTCAGTGTCAATCTGTTAATTGTAAAATATTTAATATATCAGTTTTCTTCTGATGTTCATGTTATAGGGATTAGTTAATTTTCTAATACTTTAGTTGTAGTAATCCGATGTTGACTTTGATTTGACTTATGGCAAGAAAACTTAAATTTGTGCCATTTTCTAATATTATAAGCGTGCGCATTCATATGAAGGGCTCCTGTGCTTTCCAAGTTGAGCATACTATGGGTTGACGTCGTCAACCCAAGTTGATGACGTCATAAAAATATGAATGGGTTACGTTAGACAACAGACGTCACAAAACAAACAATGAATAGACATGGAGCTCCTTTTAACTGGGCCAAAGGCTCCTGTATGTACAATATTGCGAGCAAAATCAAACCAAATAAAGAATCAATGTTACAGCAACTTCAACAAGTTTTCCAATTTAGGATAAACTCATACAAAGTTTCATATTTTTCCGACTAACTTCTCATATATCTTTATCCTAAGTCTCCAAACTTTGTTACTGGTAAACTTTTCAATCTGGAAAAAATTTTACTCATGGAAAAAATTGTATGCAGTTTATCTTTGTTCAGCAAATAGGATTAAACTCCGGTAGAAAAAATCTGTCGATGTTTTAGATATTTTAAGATAATGAGATTTTCGGTTTAGAAAAGTCTTAACAAGATTTTGTTCATAATTTTATGAAACATGAAAAGTGTAATAACTTTCACGTGGAAAAATGGATTTTTCAGAGCAACTGATATTGGTTTAGAGCAAAAGAAGTTATAAGATTACATAGCGCTTCTTCTAAAAAATCGACATCACTCTGTCCTATCACTAAAAAGAAACATAATTTTAAATCAGGTGACCAAGGAGTCTACCGCGTCTAGTAGCGTCCATAAAGTGGAGACCTAACCGAGGCTATCTCGATTTGCAGGCTCCTAGGAACAATAAAAATTTGATAAAAATTTTCCCATTGCTCTTGATTTTGAGGAGGAAGTTTATTTTTCGTGATGAGACATTATAGTAAAAACGTATGTTTCCTCTTTAATACATAGGCCAGTTTAAAGTAAGACTGAACGCAGTTCTCACTCTAAGTTAGTCTAGTTTACACTGGAGTAACGTCCCAAACAAACCCATCGTTATCGGATCCTTTTCATTTGATTTATCACCTCCAAAAAAATACTTACTTTTATGAGGAAAGTGTTTGTTTTCGTTAAATTAGTGTAATTTTACTCGCGAATTTTCACTTTTTAAAGTAAAGTAGTCATAATATATTGATGCACTAGATTAAGTCAGGGATTAATCAAATTTAAAAACTAAGTTCAAATAACTTAAACTATATGTTAAATTTATCTCGAAAACTGAGTGTATATTACATTACCCTTATATGTAAATTAGAAGTGAAAATGAATTAAAATGTAAAAGTCAAGAAGTAGCAAGAATTCCGGATAACTTGCAAATTAAAAAAGTTACTTTACTGAACTTAACAAACTTGTACAATTGTTAAATATCAATGTTACATTAAGTTAAAGGTAACACCCAACTCCATCCATATAATGTATTTAAAAGATATCTCGAATAAAATATATCTAACATTTTTTATCTTATAAAAAATATCTTAGTTCATTTCTCCTCTATGTATATTTACATTTCCTCATTTAACCGGAAGTACATAGGAAAAGTGTTATGTTAGCAAAAAAATCCGATAACGGGATGTCACCAGAATTATCTGTTCAGATGTTTCTAAAAGCTCTTAATTGGTTTTAACAAAGTTGTCTGTCCGTATGTCTGTGTAAGTGTGTTGTTTATCATCGTAGCTCCCAGATTATTTATTCTACAGATTTGAAACTTAAAGAAAAGAAAAATAAAGAGTCTCTCCACAGAAAACTGTGTTTATTTACTAATTACGCAAAGCGCTTTTAACCTAACAAGAGGCCATCATCAGTGCCTAACAAACAAATAATAAAATTAAAAAAACTCAAAGATAACAAAATAACAATAAAAATAAAACAAATAAAAGATAGGTACAAATATAATGAAAACAAAGGGAATAGACGAAAAATAATATTACAGTTAACACTAATTAAAGAAGCAAGTGGATGGTTTAAAACAAAACTGTTTATAACACACACACACTCACATACACATACAGACAAACAAATTGGTGAAAACCACTTATGAGGTCTTAAAATCACCTGATACGGATACTTCCGGTTTTATCTCGGTTTCGGATTTTTTGCAAACACAATGCTTTTCCTATATACCTACGGTATAAATGAGCAAAAGTAAAAAGTTAAATTTAAAATGCGTAATGTAAAAGCAATTTGTAATTATTTATGCACCAAGGGAGTCGAGAATGCTATTAATTTCTTTAGCAGTTAGTTGGTTCCTAAGACGAAAGCCGAGGGAACCAAAGCATTTAATTTTCAGACGAAGTCGAGAGATTTATGTGTTGTGTAATTGCAGGAGATTTTTGTGTAATTGCGAGGAAAAATATCATTTTACTCCCAAGGTGCATACAAGATTTTATCTCCAGACTTAGACGTCATTTAATTATTGTTTATATTCATATTTTCATACTTTTTGTTGTATTTTATTATAATTTTATTAGCTGGATCCCCTCATAAATTTTTAGAAAGTTATACCAAAATTGATCAGTCCCCTGAAAAAATTCAGAGGATACTACTCCCAAAAAAATATACAATTGGCTTTAACCCCAATAATAGGAAGCACTTTTCACTTCCAAGGGAGACAAAATTACTCCTTACTCCCAAGGGAGTGAAAAGTAACTTTTTCTCCCTTGGGATTAAAAAGTGCTTCTTTAATCCCTAAAAACTACTAAACAAACTTTACATCTGGAGATAAAATTTATTTAAAAGCTGTCTTTTATAAAGTTCACTTTATTTCTTTTTAATTTTTTACAAATGCATACTATATATAATAGTGCATAATCCCAATGCATTCTTATTTTATCCCCAGCCTTGTAGCGCACTTATTTCAGATTAAAAGAAAGAAAGTCTCAGATTAATCCGAACACTCATTCTGTTACACTTATTTGTTGCTTATTTTTCGTATTGTTTTAAAAAAATATTTCTCCTACATTTTACATTTCCTTTTGATACATTTCACAAAAGTTGAATCCTTCTTTCTTAATGACTCAGTGACTTTTTGTAAGAAGAAAGCTTTCAAATATCTTAATTTTTTTTTGTCTTTGTTTAAACTTTTTACATTTTGTATTCTTTTGTAGCTTTAATTGCTCTTTAGATTAACATACATATAATGAAATTATAATATTAAAAGAGGAAAGTTATTAAGAGCTTTGGATAAACTTTAAACATAAATTTCTTATAATTAAAAAAGAACGACAAAATTGTAAGAATTGAAACAAAGAATATGAAGTGACGCGACATTTAAAACATACAATGCATAACGAAGTTAAATTTTAAGAAAACTTTAAAACTTTATGCTTTGCTGCTGAGAATGTTACTGTAGTTTTACTCAAGTATATTTCTTGAAGAACTAGCTGCCAAAACTAATATGAAACTAAGTTTTTTCTTCATAATTAAACATCATAGAAAATACCTACTTACTTAAAAGTTATCTTTTAATTATTGTGGCTTTCCTATCTTCTAATTATCCTATTCTTCTAGCAATAAAAGCATTTTAATTAGACCATTTTTAAATGGTTTTTACGTTTAATGGTAAATTGTACGCTTTGCGCCCCGGCGACGACATAGTTGGCACATATATGTCAATCAATGAAACACAAACTAATTCTGATACTAAAATTTGTATTCTTATTTTTGTGAACCATGCATAATATGTCGTTAATTTACATAATGTAAAAAAATCAAGTATTTTTACTAATAAATTTGACAATTGGCTTATGTCGTGGCAGTATGCCACTTATATAAACCAGTAATATGATAAACTAATAAAGTACAACAATGTGGCCGCTTCAAGCGGCCACACAATTGTCGGGAGGCGCGGCCGAGGTGCGAAGTGGCAGAAAGGCCGAACGCTTTTTGTTTTTTACCCTTAAGCATTTATTTCTAATAATACACTAATGTACCAAATATATTTAAGGTACCTTCTTCTCATGTTTATAAGTTTTAATTGTTAAGTTTAATTTTAGGGTAAGTATTTATGTTTATATACGTCTACAGTGTTTGTCTATGTATGTATAAATGGAAATATGAATGTTTTTTTGTCAAATATTTATGTTGTTAAAACAATATATTACATAAAGAGGGATAATAATTTTTAAGAAATGGTTAAGAAACTTAATTCTTTTATTATTATTTTTATTTAAAAAAATAATAACTTCTTTCATAAATTACAAAATAAAATTTAAAAAAAAGATTATCATCCAACATTAATATGTATATGTGTATATATGTATGTATATACATGCAATTTACTAAGGTTATGTGTAAAAAATAATAATTATAACATTGTTGAGACGGGGCCCTTTCTCTAGATACTTGATATCTACTAAGAACCTTTACCGTAACTACTTTTAAAAATTAATAATTTAGGGAATTGTAAATATTTTGATAATTTTTTTTCTAATACTTACATAAATGGTGGAAATAAAGAAGTTTATTATTTTTATTATTATTTTTCTTGATCTTAGTTAAATAACTAGTAAAAGGTGTCAGTGGAGAGGAAATTCATCCTATTCCACTGACAGGAATTTACGTACTATATGGCAGGTTTGGAGAACTGTAGCACGTTGTAGATCTATCAGCAGCCCTTTGGGTAGACCTAATAATTCCAGGTTATTTGTTAAGTTTTTAGTTACTACTCCCTCTGATGATAAAACTATTGCTACAACTTTCACTTTTTTCAATTTCCACATATTTTTTATTTCTATGGCTAAGTTCTGATATTTTTCTGTTTTATGGCTTTCTGTCGACTCTAGGTTGTTTGTGAGGGGAATTCCAATTTCTATAATAATTCTATAATTATTATTATTATTATTATTTTATTAAGTGCTACCGTTTCACTACCGATAGATCCCGAAAATCTAAAAACATTTATTGTCCATTATATATTCACGTATGTACACTTTCCTCATATATACCCTAGACGAACCTATTCCTCTGATAGTTGGTACAAAAGTCCTAAAAGAGGAAGAACTCATTAGATTTTGGATGTCTATCAAGGCGTCTCTAGATACCGGACGGCTAGAATTAATTAAGAACGCCCTTTTGGCTTGTAGCGTATTTCAATTAGAAAATGGCGCAAATGATGTTCGGATGAAAAAAGTGAAGAAGAAAAAAACAAGGAACTTTGGCCCCGGGAGAAAACAGGTGCCGAAATTCCTTGTTTTTTTTATAAATGATTTCTAGAGCCAGTCTGAAATGCACAGCTCTCTAGATATCTAAATTTAATAAGTGGCCATAAGTGGCCGATCCGCGTTTTTTATGCTTAAGAAATTAGAAAGATGGATTGAGGGGAAAATTATTTATATATTTGGTAGCCTGTTTTTACCAGCTTTAGTATATACTATATATGCTATACTATATATGTATATACTATACTATACATGCTATTATTCAGTTTGAGGTTGTTCCCGCAGGTAAAACCTCGAACAAAGCCCACTGCTTATAGGGGCCCAAATAATTTAAAAAATCATCTGTAAAAAGCCATACTTTATCTTTGAAATTCCCTCTGTAAAAATTTCTGGTTTCAACATTGCGGGTTAGTCTTATCTTCCAAACCTCAACTAGAAACCGTGAGGTTCTCGTTTTTATTCCACCTGTGTCTCATACAATAACATTTTCTTATTCTTTTTCTTCTTCCTATTATATCGTTATTCTTCACACATCTTCTTCATTTAAAGATAGATTATATTTTTTATATCACGTTGAAGTCGTTAATCATACAAAAAGAAATTCCAGAATTATCTTCCGTAAATTTTTATAGACACATTGAGTAAATATTGGTAAGAATATTTGTTAAAATATTTTTATGAATTATTATATAGATTTTATATTTTTCTTTTCCTTGTTGTAGGTATAAATCAAATTATTGTTTATACCTTAAAACGTAGAAACCAAGAGATGACCAGAATTATAGGTTTATTTCCATTTACTATTTCTTGTTAAAGTTTTTTGTATAATATGCTTAATTATACAAACAAACTTACATAATGCTCATCATAATGCTCATGATTTGGAGCATTACATCAGAACTTATTATTTAAGTTTTTTTCGAAAGATTAAAAGAAAAAGTAAAAATTTTGACTCAAAAGGAAAGTTATATTTATGGCAATAATCTATATATTATAACCTTTCATCTGTATATTTATCAAAACTAAAAAAAAAATCATGTGATATACCTTTCTTGCAGTTTCTTTCTTCTTTAACTAAATGATTGTAACATTCATTTCACAATATTTATAGACCAAGAGCCCAGGGATGTTTTGTTAATAAAAAGTGTAATGGCTGGAACCGGTCTCAATTTTTCGTAAATACCTTCCTGAACAAGGATCTGCAATTTTGCCGACTCGTATCGGATGGGTGTCCCAGGCAGAACGCACTTTACATGTCAAATTTACCACCGAAGTTAATAAAAAGTGCAATGGCTGGAAACGGGTTTAATTTTTCGTAAATACCTTCCTGAACAAGGATCTGCAATTCTGCCGACTCGTATCGGATGGGTGTCCCAGGCAGAACGCACTTTAGGGGTCAAAGGTTCTGCCTGGGATACCCATCCGATACGAGTCGGCAGAATTGCAGATCCTTGTTTAGGAAGGTATTTACGAAAAATTAAACCCGTTTCCAGCCATTGCACTTTTTATTAACAAAACACCCCTGGGCTCTTGGTCTATTAATACAACATTTTTAAACTAGCACGTACATAATAATGTTCGAAAACACGATCAAAAGTAAAACTCACCTTAAATTATCAGTGTTGCCAATAAAATAGAACACAAAAAAGGTAAATCCAGGAGGGCTCACACGCAGTTATCCCAATTTTAGATATTTTTATATTTTTGAGCTGGCTACCTGCTGATCACGCATGACTTATTTTTTTTACATAGGTTAATCAAGGAGTTTCCCTACTTGGTTTATATATTACTTTAGACAAAACATAAATATGACTAAATTATTTTAGTTAAAAGACTAATGCATGATAATTTAAACTGATTTCAAAATTATTAATTAATATGAAAGTTTTACTGAACTATTCTTATTTGTTTATGTTGATGACGCATTAAGTATCTTAAGAGCTCTAGCTGTAACTTTCAATTGTCATTAAGTTTTATAATTCATTAATAAATCCAGTTTACAATGAGCTATATGAAATGAAAAGAACAAAAGCAACTAGACATTTTAAGATCTAAACTGTAAAATTTATAAATTTACTAAGTGATCCTTTTGTTTTCCTCATTATAAATATAAAATGTAAAAATATTACATTCAATAGGTGTTCAATCTGGAAGTATTTATTTTTAATATTTTTACCCTGGCAGGATTCTACGTTGCATCGGCACTTGAATGTCTTAACACGACATTACATCAACACAAGGTTCAGAGAAGTGTCGAGGTTATCAAGTATCGATACAACGCAGAAACCTTGTCGACGATATAAAGTGTCGAGATATCGTGATGTTGAGACTACGTGGGGTAATCAGTAAAAAATCGGGATTATTTGGATAATTTATCCTCTTTAGTCGCTCATTTGTCCGTAGTGGTCACTCAGCGCTGCAATCGTTTACTTAGTCGACCAGCTTTTATTGTTAAGTCCACAATCTTTTGTGGACACACACAACGTTTGTTATATGATCGATGGGCAACACTTACTGTTTAAAGAGTTTCAATATAAGGCCAGTTTCACGGTAATTAATTTAGTAAATAAAGTCTCTCTCTCTCTTTTCTTTTTGAATTTAATGAAAGACTAAGATATTTCCCATAATTTGAGTGTAACCACTCTTTTTAGAGTCTTGCTTTAAAGCCAATTAAATACATTTATTCATTGTATTCAATTTTTGAATACATTTATTCCATAAAAGTATTCAAAATGAAAATAGGAATAAAGTGGTAGGCCAAATAGGAAAAATATTTATTTAAAATAAAATCAAGGACCAGACGTGTGTGAATATGAAATGAAATGACATTGCCTGCTAGAATCGATATTATATTTAGAAATGAAACAATTCCGCCCCCCTCCCTGTGCCTCAATATTCTAACCGAAATGTCAAAAAAATAACAGCTCTCTAAATCAGGAAAACTTCATTTGACTTT
Source organism: Microvelia longipes (assembly GCA_018340805.1). Lineage (NCBI taxonomy): Eukaryota > Metazoa > Arthropoda > Insecta > Hemiptera > Veliidae > Microvelia > Microvelia longipes. Next base: position 59,884,070 of record JACMZG010001908.1, read on the forward strand.
GACACCAATGGAAACGTTTTCCCTATAGAATACATGCACAGTTAAAAATAACTGGATAAAGTTATAAATGACATAAAATTGTTACAAATGAAGAACTCTTACGATGCTCTTCCAACAGGAATAAAAATGTCCATAATGTTGAAATCGTAACGTCATAAAGTTAATCTTTATGAAGGACATTAAAAACTATTTAGAGCTATCTTCTAAACAAGTAAAGAACAAGATAAGAAAATGTTAACCGAATATACTCTAGACTCCAGATGGTAAGTAATTAAAAATCACTTACGTATATACCTATCTAGTGATAGTGATACTATCACAACTTATATTAGGTAAAATACATGTATATAATACAAAGCTGACTGTCAGCTTAATTTCTAGCTAATACAAATTTATAAACATACGTAAAATTACGAATTATTCTATAATTTATATCATTTGATACTACCGAGTTTTGCAAAACATAAATAGTTGACACAATATAATTGTGCGAGAGACCTAGGAAATGTAACAAGCAAAATGGGGACTGTTCCATCATTCGACATTCGTCATCATTAATGGCTCGACATAATGTCATGTCCCACTCTGTTTCGTTACGTCTAACTCATCAGGGCGACTCAGCCATCAATGATGACGAATGTCGAATGATGGAACAGTTCCCAGATGTAGCATTGCATTTTGCTTGTTACATTTCCTAGGTGTCTCTCGCACAATTATATTGTGTCAACTATTCATATTTTGCAAAACTCGGTAGTACAAATGATATAGGTTTTGCTTGCCATGCATGATGGCTGTAAGAGAGCACCGCTCGTCTCTGGTAAGTACTTCACATTATATTCTTCGGAATTAATTGAAGGTCAGAGTGAGTTCAGCCTCTGTCGGCGCCCTGATGAGTTAGACGTAACGAAACAGAGTGGGACATGACATTATGTCGAGAGTTAAGTTCAGCCAAACACAAAATAACTTTTTAAAACTGAATTTATTTTATTAACACAACTAACATAGATTCACCATAATAACAATGTTAAAATTAAAAATGAAATGAACCATGTTTTAAAGTTTAACTAGCTTATATAGCCTCAGGGCTGCTGAGGTGTACATTATTAAGGTAGGTCAGAATATCTGTACCTCAGCATATTAAGGGAATATAACACCTCCCCCCTTAAGATTCAAATTTGGGGAGGAAGTTCCCAAATTTGAACTATCATTAGAACCAACTGGGTTTGGATTCCTTTTCGAATAGCAAAGGTACAAACCATAGATTATTGCAATTATCAAAGATATGATTATAAGTAAATTGCTATAAATATCAATTCGCTTAAAATTCAAGGGAGATGACAAATGAGTAAGCATCTCTTTATGATATGACAACTCATTTGCAAAATTATCAAATTTTAAATTTACTGGTTCCAAACTATTTCTAGTTAATTTGACTTGAGGCTTAATATGATAAGGAAGACTGATATCAGGTATATCAATATCTTTTAATTTTACCTGTACATTTGAATAAGTTTGTAATACATGATTATCAAATTTTAAATTGCACATATCTTTTAGTTCTATCATATATGTGCCTTCTAAATAATATATATCTTTTTCATTATTACAATTTTCTGTTACGTGTTTTTCTTTGAAGCTATAAATCCATTTGTTTACATCTAGTTTGTTAACATAAGTATCATGTATTTAATATTTGTAGAATGACATGAATCAAATTTATTTGTTCTTAATATTAGTTAGTTTCACATAATTATTACTGTAGCTTATATCTAGGGTTAGTAATTCTTTACAAATATAATCTTTCTTAAATATAATTTTACAATTTTTACTAGCAAAAGCAAAATGTGCATCATTTAATAAAACATAATTATTTGTTGGTATTATAGCAGTAAAATTGTTAGTGTTATTATCATACACAGGAATAGAAATTAATTTAAAATAATCATAGTTTTTATTTTCGACTAAAGGGATTTCTAAGATAAATACAATGTTATTTCCTTTCTTATAACTTTTAATATTAATTAAGTTTTCAAGAAATAAAATATTTTCTAATGTGAGCTCTAGAGGAAATTTACTATAGGTTAATTTATCTTGAGCTTGCAATAAAGCTGTTAATAAATCTTTAGGATCTATTATAGAGTTGTGAAATGTATTTGATTTCGCAAATGAGATGGCTACCTCAATCTCTTCTAATGCATCGTATATTATTTGGAAATGATTCATAATTTGTTGTATTATGACCTGAAAGGTAAATTGGTTAAATAGTGATTTGTTCGATTCGTCGTCGATAACTTGTTGAAGTATAGCTTCAATTATTTTTTGATTTTTATCTAGTGTTTTAATACTTCTTTCGAACTCAGTCGTAGTGTTTTGGAATAAAGTCATTTGATAATGTAGGATAGACTTTATGTTATTTTGATTATTCGATAATTCTGATATAATTTGGTCATATTTTAAAGCATCTGTTTGATCTAAATTTCCAGTAATGGTTTTTATTATAGATCCTAATCCGTCAATAAGTCCTCTTTTAATTCGATTAGTATTATTCTTTAATTTATAGTGGGATTTAATTGTTTTATCTGTGTTGAAATTTTATTATGTAGTAAGTCAGTTAGTTTAAATCCGTTATCTTTCTCTACGTAGTAAGTATTATTTGCTGAATCTTTCATCTTGTTATAAAACATCTGTAAGTTGATAAATTCCTGTATCACAAAGTCAAGGTTAAAAGTCTGTATAAAATTCCATTTGTCTATTTCTAGTTTCGCTGTGCCCAGCTTAATTGGTAGAAGTCCGGGATTTTTGTTTAGGTTTGTCTTGGTAGATTTCCCAGAACATGTAACAATAACTATGCTGAATCTGTAACATTAACAGGTGGTTTTCTTAATTCCTTAATGTGGGATATTAATATTTTCTTAGTTTCTTTATTTCTAATCTTAACTTTATTATGATCTAACATACCAACTATTTCATAAGGCCCTAAAAATCTATTATTCTTCTTATTCCTTTTCTTAGGATTATCTTTATAAACTACTTGGCCTACACGAAAATTTGTATTCTTATCACCTAATGTATTATGTTTATCAACTACTTTTTCTTTATCATTGTTTATCTTATTTCCTATTTTCTTATACAATGCTTCTAATTTTTCTTTATGATTTTCGATATAATTTTCGAAAAATTCTTTTGGAATAAAAATTTCGTTAGGGCTTCTAAGATTCGTATGCCCAAATGTCAGTTCGAATGGTGTAAAGTCAGTAGCACTGTGTATAGAGCTGTTATAACCTATCAAAGCGTAGCTCATTAAATTTTTGTTTTTCTTTAGGAAATGTTTCCTGTAATATTCTAGATGTTCTATTAATGTAGAGTGAAATCTCTCGACAATAGAGTTAGATTCATGATGACTGCAGTAGTGAAATGTACATGCACTTTATGAAGTTTAAGCATATCTTTTATTACCTCATTCTTAAGTTCTGTTCCAGGGTCTGTAATGACTCTTACTGGGACACCATAGTATGTAAAATATTTTAGTAAAGCATTGCAAACATGTACAGAGGTTTTCCCTGCTATTTCAATAGCTTGGCCTAATTTAGTGAAAGCATCAACTAAGGTCAAGTAATTGTTTCCGTCAAATGTAAAAGTATCCATATGCAGTATTTCAAAAGGCCTAGAAGCTGTCTCGGTTAACATTAGTGGTACATATGGTCTATGCCTGGAATATTTGGTTCTTTGGCAAGTTTCACAAACGTTAATTAAATCAGTAACAGTCTTTTTCATAGCTTTCCAATAATATGTACGTTGTAAAGCAGATAATGTTTCCGTAAACCTCTGTGATTTGTTTTACCTCTGTGATAATGTAAAGTCAATTCAATTTGGTCGTCTTTATTTTTTACTGTGTTTAATAATTTTGTACATTTAATCAGTTTTAACTTACTGGTAGAAAAGTTGTTAATGTAAGCTTTACAAAAGTCTTCATATAAAGCGTCGTTATAAAAATATAAGTGATAAGTTAAATGTGGAACGGTGTATGTTTTTAGGAAATTTACAATAATTTCTTCATTGTTATCTAGCGGTATTTTAATATGATAAATTTGTTTATCTTCGTATGTTTCATTAGAAAATGTTAATTTATTATGAATATTAGGCTTTACAATAATTTGAAGATATTTGTTATTTAATATTTCGTCCAGTATTGGTATTCCGTCATTTAATTTGTCATTTTTATTAGTATGTTGTGTGGATGCATTTTCTTCAATTTCTTCATCATAGGGAAGATGAACAATTTCGTCTAAGTTTTCTTCCGGTGTTTTTGGATTACTTATAATTTTTTCAATATCAAAGTCTAAGGGATCGGGTGCTTCCTCGCATAATTCTTGTAAGTATTTAGTTGCGGAAAACTTTGAGTCACCTACATTGTTAGCTAAAGATTCGTTATCGTCGTTGTCTTTGTCATCACTTATTGCGTTGATTTTTATTCTAGACAAGCTGTCAGCATTAGTATTTAAGCTTCCCTTTTTATATAATATTTTATAGTCATAATCTTCTAATTTTATTTTCCATCTCATTAATTTAGAATTTGGTTCTTTTATATTAAATAACCAAGCTAATGGTCGGTGATCACTATAAATTGTGAATTTACGACCATATACATAATGCCTAAACGTTTTGCACGCGTATACAATAGCTAGACACTCTTTTTCTATTGTGCTATAATTTATTTCTGAAGAATTTAAAGTACGTGAAGCGTATGCTATTGGTTTATCATTAGGAGGTACTCCCTGAGATAAAACCGCGCCGATAGCATAGTTGCTAGCGTCAGCAGTTATAATAAACTCTTTATTAAAATCCGGGTATTGTAAAACAGGGTCATTAATATATTTTTTACATATTTCAAAACATTCAATGTACTCTTTGTCTTCGAATCTAATTTTCGCGTTTTTCTTCAAACAAGCTGTCATAGGTTTAGTAATTTTTGCAAAATCTTTAATGAATCTTCTGTAATAACCTAAAATACCTAGGAAACTTTTTATTTCTGTTCTCGTTTTTGGCAATGGCCACTCTTTTATTACCCTAATTTTTTCTGGATTTGGTCTAACTCCGTCTGCACTTACTACATGACCTAAATATTGAACCTCTGGTTTTAAAAATTCACTCTTATCTAATTGAACTTTTAGGTTACTTTCTCTTATCTATCAAATACCTTTCTGAGATTAATTATATGTTCTTCTAGTGAGGCAGAAAAAATTAAAATATCGTCTAAATAAACAATGCATATATTATAACAAGACCAGATAATACATTGTTCATGACGCGTTGAAATGTGGCGGGGCCGTTTTTTAACCCAAATGGCATTCTCTTATATTCTAAATGCATATCCTCAGTGGAAAAAGCTGTTTTAGGTACATCTTCAGGTTCTATTTCGATTTGGTGGAAACCACTTGCGAGATCGATTACTGACATATATGTAGCTCGACCTAGCTTATCTAAAATTTCATCTATACGTGGGAGGGGTGTTTTGTCCGATACCGAAATTTCGTTAATAGCTCGGAAATCATTCACCAGCCTCCACTTAACCTTGCCACTAGCGTCTTTCTTTTTAGGAACAATCCAAATAGGAGAATTGTAAGGAGACGTACTATGTTGTACGATTCCATCTTTAATCATTTGATTTATTGTTTTCTCACTTCTTCTTTGAGTATTTGTGGATACCTATATTGTTTTGTATAAATTGGGTTATCGTTTGTTAGTTTAATTTTATGTTTTATTTTATTTGTAAACGTCAAGGAATGCCCTCACAGTGAAAAATATCTTTATATTCATAACATAAATTTTTTATTAACTTTTTCTCTTCTTCATTACAATGATTTAAATTTATTTTCTTTAAGTTTTCATTCAATAAAGAGTTATAATCATCATGGTTTGCTTCATCATATTCATTGACGAAGTGCCTATTTGATTTTATATTATTAGTTATATCATTTTCATTTTCATCGATTTTTTCTACAATTAACGGTTTTAAAGAAGTAACATCCATTTCGATGTCTGTACTGTTAACCATCACAGTTATTACTTCAAAATTTTTTACATTAACTAAACATTTAGGTATATATATTCCATTATCAATATTAGTATCCTTTATTAAAGCAAGACCTTCTTTAATATTTACAGGTATTTTAACAACAACTTGAGACCTCGGGGGTAATTTGTTTTTGTATTTAATTTGTTTACTTTCTTTACTCTTATTTTGATTGATGCTATTATTATTATTATTTTTATTATTATGTTTATTATTGTTGTTAGTAGGGTTTCGATAACCAGGGTGACTACTAACATTTGTTGTATCAGTTTTATATATTAAAGGTATCTTAATATTAGGTGTTATTATTAATCTAGACTTAATATTTATTTGGGCGTCAATCTTTTCTAATAAATCTATACCAATTAATCCATCGAATTCAGAACTGATTTCGTGAATATAAAATTTATGTTTAATATTTTCATTAAATATTTTTTCAATTGAAATGATTGCAACTCCACTGTGTTTAGTTATTCCATGAATAGATTCTATAGTAAATTGTTGTTGGAATATATCATTCGGAAAATATTTATGTGCAATTTTAGGATTTATAAGACTTTTGGAACTACCTGTATCAATCATAAATTTACAATTATTCCAATGTGATATGATTATGTAAGGTAGACCAGTAACGCCACAATTTATTACTAATTTTTCTAACTCTATGTGATTTTTATTTGAGCTTAACTTAATTATTTTATTATTGTTATTATTACAACTAATTTTTCTATTATGGTTATATAGGCATACCAGGTGTTAGCCTTGCTCTGCATGAGAGGCTTCTGTTTGAAAAAACTGATCTTGATTCCCATCATTATTATTCTGATTTATGTTTTGATCATTACTCAGATTTACATTCTGAGCATAGTTTCTAGATACTCCAGATTGATCAACTTCCATAGGAACGACAGGATTTTGGTTCCTCGACGTTGAAGCAAAATTTTGATTGTTGTATCTATTATTGTTATTATAATTATTTTGATTAAAATTTCCACGATAATTACTATGGTTGTTTCGTTGATTATAATTATTATATCTTGGGTAATTATTATTATTGTTACCAAAAATTTTGATTATTAGTATTATAATTTCTAGGGTTATGATTATTATTATTTGATTGATTATTAAGATTATTATTATTGTTATTATACTGATTAACATAACCTCTTGGGTTCATATTTCTATTATTATAATTTCTATGACCTCCTCTATTTGGAGTAATCCTACGTTGGGGATGAAAATTATGATTTTGTATATTGTTAAATTGCCTAGTCGAATGAAGAAAATTTTCTTCTTCGATTACAAAACCCATAGCGACCTCTAAATTTTCAGGTCTACGTAACCTAACATTTGTTTGAATATGGCTCGGTAAACCTCTAATATAGGTTTTGAGTGCTAGTTCATCGTAATTTCTTATTCTAATTAATTTCTCATCATTAGACAATGTATCGTCAGAATTTAATTTTACTAATATTAAATTTTTATATCTTGACATTTAACACCAAAACTATACGGGCTTTCATTTCTCTCTGGTAAGAGTGATTAAGTCTTGTACTAAACAGTCAATGTCACGTTGGTCACCAAAACACTGGTTAAGTAAGTTTTTTATAGCGGTCCAGTTTAATATGTCATTTCGCGAGCCTAATAATTTCTGAGCTCTACCTGTTAGTTTACCATAAATTGCTCTCATTAGAAACACATTTATAGGATTTGCATGATCTTCAGCATCTGCAAATTGTGTTAGCAAACCCTCACAATTTCCTATAAATATTGGAAGAGAATGAGCATCACCATCATAGGGTGGAATAGTATCTAAATATAATTTTAATAATTGATAATTTATTTGAGCCATTATTTATTTCTTGATAACTTAAATTTATTAAAACAATTATTAAATATGTAAAGTTTATTTTAATTAAATAAATTTTTAATGCTTATCCCTTTTTATTTATTTTTATTATTTAAGTATTTATTTATTTTATTTTTATTTAAAGATTATTTACTTAATTACTAAAATAATATTTTCGTTGAAAATGATCCTTGTATTAAATTGCATAAAATTTTCTTCAAAAGTATCAGCAAAGTTTTCATTATCATCAAAATTTCTTTTTGCTTGAAGTTATTTGCTTTAAAAATAAGGTATAGGTTTTATATTAACTTACAGTAGTAGCTGTGTTAAATATCCGTTCATTTTGAAAAGTCTTCGTTGTTTGCTGCCAAGTTCGTCAGGCTGTTTAATCGTTAAAACGAACAATTCTGATATGCGTTCAAAATTGACAACCTATCCTACCGACTGCGCCAGTTAAGTTCAGCCAAACACAAAATAACTTTTTAAAAACTGAATTTATTTTATTAACACAACTAACATAGATTCACCATAATAACAATGTTAAAATTAAAAATGAAATGAACCATGTTTTAAAGTTTAACTAGCTTATATAGCCTCAGGGCTGCTGAGGTGTACATTATTAAGGTAGGTCAGAATATCTGTACCTCAGCATATTAAGGGAATATAACACGAGCCATCAATGATGACGAATGTCGAATGATGGAACAGTTCCCAGATGTAGCATTGCATTTTGCTTGTTACATTTCCTAGGTGTCTCTCGCACAATTATGTCCAACTATTCTATGATTGATTATAATAAAGAAATTACATCGGCTTTAAAAACTTGGGCTGGCGGATCGATCCGTCAAAGCATTCATTATCCATACAGGATCATTTACTCACGAGGCTGGCTCGACTGGCTAGAGGAATAATCCGTTCGTGTCAGTGTACTTATTTAGTAGAAGTTATTTTAAAAGACTGAGTGAGAGTAATTTCCCTAGAGGGCTGTAGACGTCTTACTGAGTAATGAGGGCTAAGGACAGTAATCCCTTGTATCCTCTCTATAAATCTTTTTATACAAACAAGTTTCAATTGACTTAAATCCTTCTATTTCTTTGTTTTTCTACATATTTTTAAATACGTAGAAATATTGTAGAAATATATTTAAACTATTTCTACATATATCCTAAAAAGAGGGAGGAAATAATAGGATAAGCAAATACGTAACATTCACTTATCCATTAAATTTCGACATTTCAGCACCTAGAGATACTAACAATTCAAAATTGTGTCTGTATAAATGTATGAATGTAGAGATGTGGACTTTTCTTAAAAACACGCTATACCTCAAAAGACAGATTCAATTTTAATAAAAATTATGACCTGTACGAGGAAGAACTGATAAAATTTTTGACTCGATAAGACCAAGGTCTTTAAAAAGGTGTCACTATAAATTAAAATAAAAATATTAACAATATTTGTTTGATAAAAAGTGTTTCAACTGATGTTTCTAAGTTTTCAAACTAAACAGAGGCCTAAACTATATTAGTAGGTAGCACATTTCTTTAGATATTTATATGAATGTAAAATCGTCGACAAGTCATTCTGTAGACAAATCATTCCGTCAACAGTGGACGGAAAGATTTGTAGACTTAACAACTCGCATTATACCGTTAACAAATCATTCCGTCGACAGTCGACGGAATGATGTTTCGTCAATAATAATTACGGAATCCTAATTATTATTTGTCGACCAGTTATCTGTTGACGGAATAAAGCGGAGTCGGCAATATTACATGCTCTTTTAGTTTTTAAGCTTATAGGTAGAGAAACATCGTTCAATGATTGACAGTTTGTATTAAAAGTAAAAGCAGCTTATATTTAAATTACTTAATTATTTTTTTGGAAAAATACAGTAAGTAACAATGGAGGCCATCGGCTCAAGAATCAGAGATTTTTTTTAAAAAAAAAAACATTGGTACCTTACAAGAGACCAGTGGCATCTCGGCCGCAGCACCTCGCCGGCGCTGGGGGCTGCTTCATAGCCCCCGCGACGCCCAGTGGCCAAACTGTTCTTGTCCTCTATCATGGTTGTTTGTTATATAACTAGATTATTCAAAGAATTTCCAAATTAATTATTTCTTCTTGTTGTTATGAGTGTTTGTATTTTTTCACCACCTGTTTCGCTTCTTCGTCCTTCTATTGATTTTTAATATTTTTGTTCGTCATCTTTTTTCTTTTACTTGTGTTATAGTTCTACTCTTCTACGTCTGCGTCCAATAAGCTCGACTGAAACCTAGGGTTTCATCAAATCAATAGTTGATGAAAGTTGACCACCTTGTCTCTGACGAGGTGAATGTTGTGGAATCCACTCGACAGCAAGGGTCTGTTTAAACCTTGGTGAAAGGATCCTTTAACTCTTCACGTCCACTATATATATATATATATATTATATATATATATATATTATATATATATATATATATATATATATATATATAATATATATATATATATATATGTGTGTGTGTGTGTGTGTGTGTGTGTGTGTGTGTGTGTGTGTGTGGTGTTTGTGTGTGTGTGTGTGTGTATACTTGATGATCAAAGACTCCTCCTGCTATGACCTCAACCTTATAAAATATTTTCACCGACTTCTTAAGAGTAGCGGTAAGCGTTTGGTACAATCTAAATGTAATATGAGTTTAGGCTTCTTTATTTAGCTTAACTTCTATTAAAAAAGAAAAGAAGGAATGTTAATTAAAAACATGGCCAAATTTAAAAAAAAAATGCTAAGTACGACTACAAAATATTAATTACATTGTTACGCCCTAGTTAGATTTCTCTCAAATGTCATAAATAAGAATTAAAGGTCGGTAATACAGGTCTTTACCCTCTGTGGATACCATTAGTGGATTTAAATATTTTATGCTTAATCCTCAGCCTTGGTAAAAATAAGGGATTATATAAACCCGTAACTTTCAAGCTAATTCCTTTTTGTTGTTAATAAAAACTTCTCAAGCTCTTTTTTGTACACTTTTTAATCTTTTGTTATTTCAGTTCGTTAAAAATAATAATAAATTTTGCATTTAAAAAACTTAACATGGGTTGGAAAATTTCACTTTGAAATTATTCCAAACTATTGAATTAAGATGACATTTTTATTTGTACAATATTAAGTTTAACATAGGATATCTAAGCTTATTTTTTATTATGTAAAGGAGTCTGAGATATGATGAATTAATTTCACAAGAATATGATCTCACAGCTTTGCCTTAACGTCCCTTTTAACGAATTTCCAACATTTGCAAAAAAAATCCAATATGCACCGACAGGAATCGAACCCGGAGTCTAGATAGCAGATTACTTGTTATTTCAATTCGTTAAAAATAATAAATTTGGCATTAAAAACACAGGTTACAAAATTTCACTTTAAAATAATTCTAATTAAATGACATTTTTATTTGTACAATATTAAGTTTACATGGGATAAGCTTATTCTGTTATTTAAAGTTATGACGAATTTCACAAGAATATGACCTCACAGCTTTGTCTCATCGACCCTTTTAAAGCATTTCCATCATTTGGATAAAAATTCTACATGCATCGACTGAAATCGATTTCGGACTCTAGACAGTAGTTTGACACCCACTTTAAGTAGTACATAAAGTATTTACTATATAAAGTGAATATACTAATAATTTAATAGTTTATACTAGTTTGGAGTATATAAATATGTCAGAGCGAGTCACAAACTAAAACTAGCATTTATTAATGTTATTTTATCATGTCTAAAATTTTAAGACTAGCCTTGTGTCAATCGGTGTAATATGATACTTAAAACAATAGTAGAGTCAGTTCTGATTGAATGAACTATTAATATTAGATCTGAACACAATAAAATTCTTTAAGCTAATAGAATTCTATTTCGCTACGCTGGATAAGTAACGAAATTTCTAGGGTGATATATCTTAAAGTTGGGTCACTCCTGTGATTTGAACACAAAAGCCTTAAAAATACTAGCAGCCCAGTTATTATAAATTTCAATCCTTAATAAACAAAATGGTAATATATATTATTTGTATATAAATTATATATATATATATATATATATATATATATATATATATATATATATATATATATATATATATATATATATATAGATACTATACAGGGTGTCCCCGGATGGACTTAACGATACGTGTAAATGAAAAAAAAAAAATATTTTTCGAAAAAAAGTCACTCTTTTATAAAAGCTTCTACATGTCTTTAAACTAAGATTTATCATATTTGTATTTTTTTTATTTTTAAGGGTGGACCCAAAAACTGCAATTTTGAAAAATGGACGAAGAGTAAAGTAGGCTTAATTTTGACTTTTCGGAAAAAAGTATTCTTCATAAATTTGTTTAATTGTCCCCCTGAGACAAATTTTCCATAAAAAAATAAAATAAAATTTTTCAAAATTCACCCATTTTGCCCCATCACCCAAATTTTGGAAAAATTAAAAGTTGTTCAATGTGGATAAATGATACATCGTTTTAAAGGTCTTGATTACTGGAACAAAAATTGTAGTATTGTAAACTTCGATTCAAGTAACACTAACTAAGATATTTTAATAAAACTGGAAAGAAAAGTGAGAGTGGTTGAGTTTTGATAAAGACAAAAACAGAAACATTAAAATGGGTTTGAAAATACTTTATAATTGTTTGAATTGAAAACGAAATTTGAACAAATTACTCAATGTTACCTCCACCTAGTTCAACGCAGAGTTCTAATCGCTTTTTAAATTCTGCATACACTGATGCTAACATCTCTTCATTTATTGTAGTTACAGGTTCTTGAATTTTTCTTTTTAAGGCTTCGATATCGTCTAGAACTAGATTATCATCATAAACCTTTTCTTTCAGATATTCCCATAAAAAAAATCAAGGGGTGTTAAATCTGGTGATCTCGGGGGCCAAGCTATGGGGCCATAACGACCAATCCATTTTTCCCCAAATTTATTGGTTAACCATTGCCTTACATCAATTGTTGAGTGTGCCGGACAGCCGTCATGTTGAAAGTAAGAATTTAGCCTAAATTCCAAAGATTCTGTTTCTAATTCTTCAAGTAGAAAGTTATCTAATAAGTCTAAATAAATATTATGATTTAATGTGTGGGGTAAAAAATACGGACCAATAACTTTAGTATGTGTAATTGCGCACCAAACATTTACATTTTTGTACTTTTGACTTCTGGTTGTTATCGTGTAATTTGTTCAAATTTCGTTTTCAATTCAACAATTATAAAGTATTTTCAAACCCATTTTAATGTTTCTGTTTTTGTCTTTATCAAAACTCAACCACTCTCACTTTTCTTTCCAGTTTTATTAAAATATCTTAGTTAGTGTTACTTGAATCGAAGTTTACAATACTACAATTTTTGTTCCAGTAATCAAGACCTTTAAAAAGATGTATCATTTATCCACATTGAACAACTTTTAATTTTTCCAAAATTTGGGTAATGGGGCAAAATGGGTGAATTTTGAAAATTTTTATTTTAATTTTTTTTATGGAAAATTTGTTTCAGGGGGGCAATTAAACAAATTTATGAAGAATACTTTTTTCCGAAAAGTCAAAATTAAGCCTACTTTACTCTTCGTCCATTTTTCAAAAATTGCAGTTTTTGGGTCCACCCTTAAAAATAAAAAAATACAAATATGATAAATCTTAGTTTAAAGACATGCAGAAGCTTTTATAAAGAGTGACCTTTTTTCGAAAAATATTTTTTTTTTTTAATTTACACGTATCGTTAAGTCCATCCGGGGACACCCTGTATAGTATAGTATACGTAGGTAAGACAAAGTAATAACGATAATAATAATGCAATTCATAGAGAATAGAACTACAATACATCTACATAGAAACAGATGATAACAACACACTTAAATTTGACAAAGATATATTAATGGACTAAGGTATCCTTTGTCAATATCTATTCTAATACTTTTATTAACTGAATATTTGTTTCCCTAGGAATAACTAGTTTATTCTAAGTACTACTGCACTGCACATAGTATATATAAGATATCTTATTAGATTTTAAAAATTTTAGTCCATACGAAAATAAGAATAAATTTTTGTAAAATTTAGTTTATAAAGAAATATTCAATTTAATATTGTATTCTATAGAAAATATTTCGTGATTCCATATTTTTAAAATGTTATTGAAAATATAATGTAATATTAAATTTCCATCCTGTTACTTAAAAAAAATTCTAAAAAGAAAAAAATGTTTAAAAATGTATAATTTTTAAGACTTGATATTAAAAAGTCTTTAAAACATTTACTGTTTTTATTTTTAGATAATAAAGCAAGAAAAATCACAAAATGAGTCGATTCAATAAAATTAAAATAGTCTTATAGATAATGAGAATGGGCTTTTAGCAATTATTTTTTCTCATTTATAATAATTATTATCAATAATTTAAAAGCATTTATTATTTTCTCAACTCCAATTATTTCCCTCGTCAATTTAGTTTTATTGAGAATTTCTTTTACTTGGTATAAAGAAGAAACTAGTCTCATCTGCTCATCCTTATATTTCTGTTAAATGTTATCAGATAATTATAGTTTTGAGGTAGTATATAATTTGATTGACACCTCCGTGGCCGAGGTCGTAAAGGCGTCAGTTATAACACTGACCTTTAACACCACGGAGGTCTGGGGTTCGCATCCCAGGTTACGCTCTCAGTTTATGATTGATCAAATTAATTGAAAAATTGATATGATGATTTTTTAAATAAATTGTTGCCAAATTAAACTTTGAGCGTAATAGTTGCCACTTCTACTTATGATGGTTTCCGCAGGAGTTATCCCTGATAGGCCGCAAGAGTCTTAACGTGCATTATTATTATTATAAATAGAATTTAGAGTAGGGTGGGGGAAGGGTTTGTGATTTATTTTTACTTTCCACGCCTATCAACGTAAAAGAGTAAGAAAAGTATTGTTTTCACCCTAAAAACACGAATCTTGGCTCCATTCTGACGAGGCTTCACTAAAATCATCCGTTTCAAGCACATTTATGGCATCTATTACGTAAATTTACAAGCAAATACACTAAAATTCATTTTGATATTTGTCATTTTTGAAAATATCAACTTTTGAATTCTTAAACTTTGACGGACTATAACATTTTGCTCTTTAACATAAAACATATAACATAAACATAAACTTGAATAACTAGTGCTATGAATTCCGTAGCTTTTTATATTTTAAAATATATATTTATTGGTGAGACACGAAAAATTATATGCAAAAGTTTGTAAAATGAAAATGTTCTCTACAAAATTATGTTGTTTTGTCGTAGTCCGTTTGTATGTATTGTTTTGACATATACATCCGAGGTTGTATATGTCAACCAATATTGAGACTTAACTCCAAGACTTGACAATTGTTATTTAACCTTATTTTCCTCTTTTAACCATAATACAATTTACTCTTCACATAGTTGTCACTCTCCGGCGTCGGTACTGAGGGCCGCTTCGCGGCCACATGGTTGTTGTACTTTATCAGTTTATCATATTACTAGTTTATATACGTTGTATACTGCCACGACATAAGCAAATTTTCAAATTTGTTAGTGAAAAAACCTCTTTTACTTAGATTATACCAATTAATGACTTGTTTTTTGTTTGACAAATATATGTTAAGCAATAAAACCAAAAATAGTGCTAATAATGAAATGTAACTTCCTCTTTTTGTGAATCTTACATAGAAGTATATGTTTAAAAAATTTCATTCTAATATAAACACTATATGAAGATTTGTGATTTGTGGGATAATGACGTCACACATATTTCATAAAAAATAGGGATTGAGATATCAGAAAAGTTTAATTTCAAACCGAGAAAGCGTTCGATACTTATCATGTTCCATAGAAATGTCTAGGACACAAAAATCTCGTACAAACATACATTCATATATATATATATATATATATATATATATATATATATATATATATATATATATATATATATATATATATATATATATATATATACTTGACTATTGAGTCCCCCATCCAAAAAATTCACCTCTTTATACATAAAAACTATACGTTTAAAGTGGGGGACTGAAAAGACACTAATTTTGCGTTAATATAAAATGGGTGAAGGATTCTAATAGAGTAGTAATTAAAATTCAATATACTTATGAGTCTCATATTACGCATAAGAAATACTCGCTGCCACACCAGTACTCACCTAAAACAAAACAAATATCAGTGTTACAAATACATGCATCTTATACATGCATCTTATGTGATATTTTTTTTTTATTTTAAACCTTTATACTAAGTACCTACAACGTTAAAGAAGGGACTGCAACGAGAAGGATTGCATTTGAAGTGAAATTTCGTCTGTGAATTGTTTAATATTTAACCTAGAATAGAAATAATATGAAACTGTTTTTTTATAAAGATTTAGGTAGTGAGCGAGTCCTTTAGGGATGTAGGACGTAATCAATGAAAACACAATACTGTTATGATAAAGACATTGTGTTTTTATGTGTTTCAAATTGAAAACACAATGTGATAATCATTAACCCGCAATAATGACTCAACGAAACTTTAAAAAAATCATAAAGCGCGGAAAAATTATGCGATCCAATTGAGATTTGGCACGCATGTGCCATGTATAAGACTAACATATGTGCCAAGTTTCATTGCATCAGCTCAATTTTTATTAAATGACTTGTGTACGTTTTTTAAAAAAATTGAAAAAAATGGGAAATGGCCCAATTGAGTTTAAATTTTACTAAGCTTTTATTGAGTTTTATTTTACTGAGCATTGAGCATGGTCAGTGCTGTATGGGTCACCACTGAGAACAATACGGATGCATTTACTATCTGAAGACAATCGAAGCGAGTCCGAAGGCATGTTGCATTATAAATGAGGGGAACGGTATTTCTGAGTCTGAAGCAGGGAGGATAAGCGTAGCGAATCCGATGTAATGAGAAAAAGTTCCGAGGTACCCGATTTTTCTGTTATATTTTTAAATTTAACAGAGTGGTGAAGATTACGTCAGTCTGTTCATTGATATATTCTATATCTGTTCAGCCAGAGAACAGATTTTAAATTTCTCAATGAACAAAGTGACATATTATCTTCACCACTCTTCATGAGAGTCAAAAATATAACAGAAAAATAGTTTGTCATATCACTTTAAGTACTGTTACCTTAATTACGGTTATCTAAAACTAAATGTTTGTTATTTTTGTTAAATTTTATTTACTTGTGTAGTTGATTTTAATGTAACACCGGTGTTATTAGATAGTGTAACCCTGAAGATGACCTAAACAGGAACGAAATAAATATAGCTTAAAATATATTTGCTTTATAGAACTGAAGTCATCCGTTTTTCCCTGAAGTCATCCCGCCAAAAACATTTGGCGTAATTCACATTTTACAATTTAGGGAAACTACACCAAAAGTACAAAATAGTTATTTATGCACCTAGTGAATAATGACCCCCATTATAACCCTGGTCACTGTAATGATTCCTAAGGCTGAAAGCCGAAGGAATCATGATTTATAAATCCCGAGGCGCAAGCCGAGGGAATTATATATTTTAATCCCGAGGCTTTAGCCGAGGGATTAATTACAATTAGCTCCCGAGGCTTGCCGAGGGAGATAATTTGACGAAGGTTATAATAGGGCATTATTCACGTGGTGCATACAAAATTTTTTATTTCTTTAATAATTTTAATTAATAATTTTAATTAATAATTTTTTATTTATTATTTTTTATCTCCAGAAGGAAAAACAATATATATGAAACAAAAAAAACTGTATTTGTTTATATATAGAATCAGTGGAACATAATTATACTATTTTATGCAAAATTAACAAAAATACATTGTATAATATATTATACATACAACATAACCACATACATACATAACAAACAAATATCATAATAAACAAAAATATATAAATACCTAAATGCTCTATTAATAAAATAAACCGTATTTGCTTCGTCATCTATACAAGACGGTTGAGGATTATCGGGGATATCGGGAAACAATTCATCTATGTCGTTTACTATCATTTCATTATCACTGTCCATCGTAATCAACCGCACTAAATCCTTTTATGATAAATATAACAGGAATATTATTTGAAAGATAAGAAAAAACTTAGTAAAAAAGTAGGTATTTATCGTCAAAAAGAATTTGATAAAGAATTTATTTGTTTACAGACAGCTGGGATTTAATGAATCAGTGCTGCCAACATAACTTTGTTTACTCAAAATTCTTTACGTAGATTTTTGAATCTGTAATTTTAACTTCTCAATAATTAAGTTGGCTAAGCTGGATTATAACCCGGCGGGAAATAATAAATTATTATTTCCCGCCGGGTTATAATGACGGTTATTATTACATAAAAACAAGCCCCAAAATGTTTTGATTACTACCCTTCTGGAGATAAAATAATTAAAATTCATCCTTTAGCTCAAATCCTTAATTTTCGGTTAAGCATTGCCACAGCAATAGAGGTATAGTCCAGTACTTTTTATTACAAAGAAATGGTAATCATTGTGAGATAGCAAGCCAATTACACAAATAATACAAATCTTAATTGTAATGAATTCATTTGTACTTCAATGATAACTAACATTAAAATTACAAATGAACAGAATAAAAAAAACCTTAAGATCATTTCATAAAATAAAATAGAAATTAGAAAGAACAATTTCACGCTTTCAAGTTTAAGCCTAAAGAAAAGAAGAACCAAAATAATAAAAGACATTACAGAAAATTAATTTGCTAAAAGTGACTTCAAAAAAATTCAAGAAAAAAAATTCTGGTGCGAAGGCCCGTAAAACTGGTGAATTTCCTTTGCATTGCATGCTTAATGATCCAGGCCTAGCTTAAGTTTCCGGTCATTGCTTTATAATATGAACAATATCATTACTGCTTGTTACACAATTTTTTTCGGATATGCGCAAGGACATGCGCGTAAGTATTTCATAGGTTATACAAAACTATGATCATCATTCGAAAAACTTTATTGCACAGTATAAAACTTCTTACATATAATACTCAGTTTTTACATGTATGTATATATATATATATATATATATATATATATATATATATATATATATATATATATATATTATATATATATATATATATATATATATATATATATATATATATATATATATATATATATATATATACATATATATAAAAACTAAGAAATAAATGTGAAAAGTTTTATTATGTGCAATTAAGTTTTTCGAATGATGATCATAGTTTTGTATAACCTACGAAATACCTACGCGCATGTCCTTGCACATATTTGGCACATATTCTTGACCATTGAGCACAAAGCTAAATTAATATTATCAGCATATAGAATACTAAAGTGCAATTAAAATGTAAGCCTCCAGAGGGGATTCGAACTCAGGTTGGAAAGCAACCCTAAACACGGGTACGCTCCACTAAGTGAGCTATTCCAAGGACGAGGTCAGAACTGCGCTAAAACCAATATCAACCTGATTTTCCAACATTCACTATTGATATTCTACGTTACCGAGAGAAATGTAATTTTGAATGAAATGCAATTTTTAAGTCTACATATATGACTACAGTCATGCGAGTTTGTGTGATATGAGGTATATACATATTTATATATATATATATATATAATATATATATATATATATATATATAATATATATATATATATATATATGTATATATATATATATATATATATATATATATATTTTTTTTCTTTATATATTAAGTTTTTGAAAAATATATATTATGCAATACAATTTGGTCCCTCTATGAGATAAAATTCATTATCGAATTTATTTCAAAGGAAATTCGCCAAAAAAAATAAGGTCAAGAACAAAAAAATTAGGGGTAAAAGAAAAAAATTTAAAATAGTAAAACAAAAAGACCTTTTTTGAAAGCACTAAAAAAGACAAACGACAACAGTTTAAAGGTAAATTCATAATGAAATTTATTATTAGAGTGTTTCTGTTTCAATGGAATGGAAAGAAAAGAATTTAAAAAAATAATAATGAAAGAGAAGAAAAGAAAAGTAATTTTCTATAATCGTTTTTAACCTTTTTTTCAGTTGAAATTTCCGAGTTTTAACTTGAAGTTAAAAGGAGTATATAGGTGTAAATAAATGAATTATCGCAACTTTTTGACTTTTCCTCAGTTATATCGTAGGAATATAGGAAAAGTATTGTCTATGTAAAAATAATCTAAAACCGGGATGTCACAGTAATTATCTGTTTTAGGTGTTTTTAAGGCCTCCTGAGTAGCTTTCACAAAGTTGTCTGTCTGTATGTGTGTTTGTGTGTATGCTATTATCGTAGCTCCCAGTTTATTTATGCTTGTGAGTGAAACTGCTCCTTAAACCAGTTGAAGCTCGCAGTGCTATTAACAGACGTCTGGCATCAAGAACAGAGCACTTCGTCTCTTGCGTTATTGGTTTACTGCCTTCTCTTTCCCTGACAAAGTTTTCGGACAAAAGAATGCTCGTTATTTCTTTCCGACTTTCATCCCGCAGAAACTTAACTTTTCGTGAGCTGGAGACAACTGAAACGTGGATCCAGATTTGTCTCAGATGAAACAGAAACCAACCCCGTATTTACGTATTAGCAGCCTAGGAAACCTCGTAAGACCCTGGCTGGGTTCCTGACCTTAAGATTCGACCTCCCGAGTGTACGGTACAAAGGACAACCTCATATTATAGGGTCTTCCCCCAGCTGGATTTGAACCCTTGACCTCCAGGTTAAAAGGCGAGCGCTCTACTACTAAGCTATCGAACTAGGTAATAATCGAAACTAAAAGCAAACCAATATTAAGTATATAAATCAATTAGTGAAATATGACACAGTTTAAATACTAAGGTTGTTCATCGGATCACTTGCTGGCCGCATTTCAGAAACGACTCGTAATAAGTAGATCTTTATGAAAAATTGAGTGTTGTTTGAATAGAATTATCAAAATATTTGGTATGTTAAAAACCTAAAAAATACTGATCTCACTATTTTGCAGCGTGACTAAGCAAATAGCTGGAATACTAATTCTTGACATTAAAATCTCAAAATTATTTTATTTTGTTAAATTCATTTACAAGTTTAATTGATCTCATAAACAAGTAAAAAAAGGAAACATTTAAATTACCCCCTAAATTAAATTTAGGAACTAAACTATGGAAATTATTTATTGTTCAATAAAATAAAATTTATTGTAAAATAAAAGAAGACTCATAGTAATTATAAATAAAAGACTTATAAAATATTTTAACTTAACAATAAACAGTGGGCTCACAATTTTCAGTACTAATTTTTTAGCCTCTCCGCAATGAATAATTTATTAAGAAAGTTTTAATTCTGGGATTAAATATTTAGTAGTTTAACAATGGTTTGACATTTTTTCTTACATAAAGCTTTTATCTACGCACGGCTACAAAATTACTCATTACTTAACTGTTTTTAAGCTGCAAAGTGTTATTTTACCAACACTGACGACAAAATATTTAAAAACAGTACGGGAAATGTACTTGGTAATACTCTACCTCCTAGGGAGTTATGGTACATATAATAGTAAAAAAGTCAAAACACCCTAGGAGGAGAAATGAATGAGTAGAGGTTATTATGTTGCAGGTTATTGAGTGAATTTCGGTGATTTTCGTCTTGTCAACATAAATATTAATTATAATAATATTTTCTATAAATTATTACTTAAAATACGATGTATTATTAAGTATTAAACATTTTTATAAAATACCGTATAAATATAATTTTACATAAAATATTGGCAAAACTGATATTCATGGGTTTTTCCTGGCTGTTTATGAGTCGTCTAATTTTATTATTTGTTGATTTATTTTGATTAAATAGAGTCACATGTTATGTTGTGTATATTTTTCAGCTGCAATTTGATAAAGTAGTATATGCTACTATGCAGTGAAGGAAACGTTGTTGACTTGTATCAGAAATTACCTGCATCGGCTCCACCTCTGCAGGCAAATCGCCATTTGCCTGACTTGTCTTCGCCTCGTCTGTTAAAAAAGTTAATTACCAGCCTCGGTCCACTCCATGTCACCAAAAGGTTTGAAACATCGTGTTAAAGAACCGGAAAGCCTAAAGTACTGTCAGTATATGATGAGTGCTTCCCCCGTCCATAAAATCATCCCATCCCTTCCCTCTATGGCCTCAATAGCTTAGCTGCATAAGCTTTATTTTTCTAAAATTTGCAACACACACACTCACAAACAGACGGACAACTTGATAAAAACCCCTCAGAAGGTCTTACAAACACCTGAAACGGATAATACAGATGAAACACCAGTTTAGTATTTTTAGTACAAACACATCAATTTTCTATTTACCTAAAGTATAAGCGAGGAAACGTAAAAATATTCAGAGAAAATTCAACTTACAATTATATACTTTTTCCTAGCATAGAAAAAAAAATTCGCGTATTTAATTAAAACTGTTTTTAAGGAAAACAAGTTGATAAGCAAATAACTTTATGTGTACTTAGCTGCTTGCTCCTGTTCCGTGATAAAGGTGATTATCAACTGTTATCTTTACTTTCTTATTTTCTTTAATTAAGCCCTGTTTTTTCAAGCTCAACTTTTATTTACGGGTAAAAAGGAAAAAAATGGAGTATTAGCCTTTTCAAGTAATGTATAACCTTTTTATCTCGTTTTTGCTTAAAAGCAGTAAAGTTTAGACGGAATCTAATTGAGCTTGTTATGGGACCAGAATGAGTTTTGAGAAAGTAACCCTTCGTAATGTAATTAAAGCACAAGGAAGAAACAAAGCAAGTTATGAGTATGAACACTAAACAAATATGAAAGATGAAACGAGTATGAGTATGAAAGATAAAACAAATTAAAATACATAAGTCACACTGAACTTTACTGAGACATAATGCAATTTTAGGTTTGTTAGCAATAATTTTAAAGAAATTCAAAAACTATAAAACTAAAAATTTGAGGCCGCTGGAGACGTTTTGACATAATAAACAAAATTTTAATAATAAGTCCTTGTATTATAAGCCTACTATTAAGTCCAATAAACTTTGACTGGGGTAAGAAAAACAATGTAGGTAGCGAGTATATTTCTTAATTTCCAAAACTTTTAGGTCTCATCCCGTGACCACTGTTATTTCCTTATAATATTACAATTATTCTTTTTGAGGCTTTTAGACTTAAGTAACTTAATAAAAGTTACAAGTAACAATTCTGTAACTTAATAAAATAACATCTCGTGTTGGCGCAAATTATTATGAAAGAAAATTTTAAAATGAAACTCTCACATTAGAGGTTCGAATCAAAATGCGAATATTTATTGTTGTAATAAAATCAATTTTCACGTCGTTTGTTTCTTTTTATTGTAACTTAATAAAAATGGTTTCCGTAATCATGTTTTAATCAGGAAATTTATAAACTAATAGTAAAAATAAGTTTCTTTACACTTAAACAGAACGCTATTGATGGCAGGTAAGTTTACACTTCAAACAATTAATGTATTCATTTAATCGATTAAATCAGGAAATCACATTTAATCACAAGTGCACAGCACCATAACAACGAATTATTTAAAAGAAGACGTTTTTAAATGACTATTTCAGGACGCATTAATTGGCAAACTATCTTTTAACACATTGATAATTTTAAATTAAAAGAGGAGTAAAAGAGGGAAATGAAGCCACGCCTACTTAGTTGTTAGATAGTTCCGAATTTGTCCACCAATGAGTCGACAGTCTTGCTGTTTAAGTATCTTTAGTCTCTGATTACACCCTTCCTTTAATTTCTTCTTGATATCTTAGGAATAGAATTGTTAAATTTTGAAAGTCCGTTCTAGTTATCTACAGGGGGCTCTCAAAATATTGAAATATAATTTTTCTTTAATTAATAGAATATATTAATTTTTAAGAACATTAATTCATATTATGTGTATTTATTGAGTGTATGAAAATAAAAATATATTAATATTATTATTATTATTATTATTACTCTGAACAGGAAACAGGGTGCAGGATATCAGGACACGGACTCGTCTCTATACCCTCTAAAAACACACTATCTGTCTCTCTTTCTATTAAGATTGTATTATATCAGATTTAATATCCTTGTCAATACAATCATTACCGGAAGATTTCAAACTTCTAGTTATTAACTGCACAAGTTTACGCCTACACTTCTAAGTCGCTTGCTTTAAAGGATGGGGTTAAAACAGTTTCTGTTATAATAGTATTAAATAATTACAGCTCGCTGAAGCATTTAACTAATAAAATTAGAATTCTCTTAGAATTCTATGTTAAAAGATAAGCAGTTAAACAAGGGTTGAAAAATCCTTTAGATTTGTTTAATCACAAGATAACTGTATTACATAGTTAGGAGTGAGTTCAGTGATAAACAATTCCATTTCCTCATATGTTTTACTCTTTAAATAAAGCAACACTTTCCTTGATAATTTTGGCCTCAAATATTGTTCTGTTCAAGTCACACAGATCTGTAGAATTAGTAAAGATGTTTAAGTGACTCCTACACTCGAAACATAAACTTTCTTTGAAAATCAAAGTGGCATTAAAACTATAAACGTAGTAATAATATATCACTACCAACGAGGAGTGTCTATGTATGCATCTTAGTTAAACTGAGATACATTTTATTTATCTTGGTGGTTGTTTTTCATGGTTGTTTATTTCTTCAAAAGAACTAAACAGTGAACAGTTCTTAAATAATAATAATACTCAACAGGATAACTACGCGAAATTCCTTTAAAAAATACAGGAAAAAAATAGTTATGAGTAAAGCTAGATAATTGAGTCAATTAATAAAGCAGAAACCGGAACCTTAAGCAAGAAAAAGATGATAAGCACGGAAACACGTATTCCAAAGGAAATTCGCACAGCATGTGGACCACCGCGCCAGATGTTTTAAAGACAACCTTTACTGCCTTGTATAGTAAATAATTTTAACAGAACTTTTTTAATAATAATAGACATTAACTGACCCAAAAAATTCAACTTAAATTAGAGTAAAATTAATGTTTTCACATCGATCTGCAACTTTTATCTTTCTCCATCACTGATTTCCTTTTAAAATTTTTAACTTCTTATAAAAAGAAACGAAAGTTAGAATAATATTAAAAGGAAGACTTGGAAAATAAAATGAAATGGTTTTATCAGGTTTCTGATTTCTAAAAGGTTTCAATTTTTCTCGGTAATTTCTGGGTCAAATTAACAGAGGGGAATTGAAAGAGTTGAGTCGTCAAGTGGTTTCTTATAAAATAGAGAAAATCAATTAAATTTTATTTTTTTATTTTTACTTTTATGTCTTTTTCTTTATTTTAAAAATTCTAATGCTTGCTTAGAATAAATATTCACTAATAACAAGACGTCAAATCTCTAAAGTAAATTTCACCGCATGACGCTAAATATCGAACACTTTAGACGCCATTTATGCTGGAGACACATTACAGACTGCCACTATACATTTTGTGATACAATACATACGCCTATGAATGTAAAATACTGAAAAAAACGTTAGTAAGACTTTAAAACCGACTTACTAACATTACTAAGTTACAAAATCAATATAAAACATAATCTGACCTGGCCGAAATAGACATAAACAAAGGGCTAGACTAGAGTAAGATGGACGCTCATAGCCAAACGACTGACCAAGCTTGGTTTATCAACTACAATGAAAAACAAAATACAATGAAAAAGCAGTAACAAAACCATACTACAATGAAAAAACACTAACATAATCATACTACAATGAAAAGACACTAACATAACAATAACACTCGAAATCATAACACCTTGAAAACTGAATTTCACATAAACAAATTATGGAAACAGGCTCCAATAACAGAATACTTAATATAGCAAACCGTTGATAATTAGATTTCTTTTCCACCGTCCAGAAATAAGTTCAAAAAATAGTTTGATCAATATATTTTCTAGTTAGGTAATTCTTTATTTTTATTTACTTTCTACCTTGAAATATACAAAATAATATATAATATGTATGTGTATGTTGTGTGTGTGGTGTGTGTATTTATATGTATGATATTATGTATATGTTATGTATGTTATATATATATATTGTATGTGTATTATATATGTATATGTGTAGTATATGATATCTATATTACTACTCATGATTAGCATTCTTTTGACTAATTTTGATTTAATTCTAATTTATTATTCAATCTGCTTTTCTTACTTTACTTTTCTTGTTACTTAATATTAACTCTATTCAATTTTCTTTTTTAGTAGTATATATTCCTCTATGATACTTATTTAAAATCAAATTATATTTATAAGTTGTAACATAAACAAATTTTAATAATGACATACTTGGTCTCTTTAATTTTTTTTAATATTTGTTTTTTTTCTTTTCTTTTTTTAATAATAATTGTTAATTTCTTTAATGTCTATTTGTTGTAATCCTTTAGGATTGTTTTAGATGTTAAATAAATAAATAATACTAAATAAATAATCAAACTACAATGAAAAAACACAACAGAATCAACTAAATGAAAGACACTAACATTATTAAACTACAATGAAGACACTTAACATAGTCAAACGATATTAAAAAGACTAACATAATCATACTACAATGAAAAGACCTAACAATCATATCATGAAAAAGACACTAAATAATCAATACTACAATAAAAAAGACACTAACATAATCATAATTCAATGAAAAGACACTAACATAATCAAACTACAATAAAAAGACACTAACATAATCAAACTACAATGAAAAGACACTAACAGAATCATACTACAATGAAAAGACACTAACAAATGAAACTACATGAAAAAGACACTAACTATAATCTACTACAAAAAAAACCAAAAAAAACCCACTAACATAACATAATTCAATAAAAGACACTAACATAATTAACACTAATGAAAAACACTAAACAAATCAATCAATGGAAAGACACTAACAAATCATACTACAAAAACACCTTACATAATCAAACTTTAATGAAAAGACACTAACATAATCTTAATTCAATGAAAAGACACTAACATAATCATACTACAATGAAAACGCAGTAACATAATCATAATTCAATGAAAAGACACTAACATAATCAAACTACAATGAAAAGACACTAACATAATCAAACTACAATGAAATGACACTAACATAATCAAACTATAATGAAAAGACACTAACATAATCTTAATTCAATGAAATACACTATCATAATCATACTACAATGAAACGAGTAACATATCATATTCAATTAAAAGCATAAAAATCATACATATGAAAAGCACTAACAATCAACTAAATGAAAAGACACTACAGAATAATACATAATCAATGAAAAACACCAACATAACAAACTACAATGAAAAGACATAGTCAAACGATATTAAAAAGCACTAACCTAATCATACTCCAATGGAAAAGGGAATAGCATAATTCAAGGACTGCGAAAAAAGAAAACTACTTAAGGACCTTCATATTCCAGTGAATAGACACTCAGTTGTAAGAATATTAACCACACTTAGATGACACAGCAAAAATATTCCACACAAACTCACTCTGGTATAAAGCTATAGACGCGGAAAACATTATTGAATAGAAAATTTATAAGGAAAGCATTTTAAGAGTAGAAATTATTCGAGTATTTCCGTGTCTTGAGTTATTTGAATTCAATTCATCTTCTCTTCATAACTTTTCAACTTAGTTAAAATGACTTGCCAATAAAATAAGATTAAAAGACTTTATATAAGGGTGAATTGACGCTATGTTTTTCGTATTCCCCAAACGGCTCCGGTTTTATCTACTTCAACATAAATTCATGTGCGGGTGCTTATAAATTATTTAGAATAGTCGCTTTTTTCAAATATTTAATCCCATGCTTAATTTTTGTTTGTTTTTCACGTATAAAAGGATTTATTAAAACTATTCCAAATGGATTTTATTAAATAGATATAAATACTACGTATTCCAAATTTGGTACCATTCTGACAGAAATAGTGGCCGTGGTTTTGAAATAAACATTAAAAATTCTGGCACGTTGGCTCGCATGTCGGGTGAATTTCCATTGGAATGCGTCCAAACGTGCTTAACAAATTTCTAGCTTAAGGTTCCGATTTCTGCTATACAACTTGAGCAGTTATTCAATTAACAAGCACTACTTAATACTCATTTTGATGTATTTTTCAAAGAAAATGCACATAATTAACCTGATGGTTATACAAAGCTATGCCTCGAAAATCGGCTGTCTACCATTACTTATAGCTCAGTTATATCGTTTATTTAACGATAGTTAAATAATTCCCAGCAGTAGAGTAGCCAGGGGGGGCTGAGGGAGCTTCAGCCCCCCCGAAATTTTTACATAACCTAAACCCGCAATAAATGTGTGAAAAAAATAAAACCTATAAAAAATATATAAAAATAATAAATTACATAACATATATTTTTTAACAATGAATATAAATACATATCATAATATATAAAAAAAATATACCATGAAATTGAAAGATATAAAAATAATTTGAAAACATTGCGCAATATACATAATATATATATATATATATATATATATAATATAATATTAATATATATATTATATATATTATAAATATATATATATATATATATATATATATAATATATTATATATATATAATATATATATATATATATAATATATATATATATATTCAGCCCTTCCGAAATTAAATCCTGGCTACCACTGATTCCCAGTGATTACTGTCCTAAATAAATGGCTTGAAGACACCTTTCCCACACATATATATAAAGTATAAGAGGTGCATATTTAGTGGAACTTAAAATTTAGGCACATGTATTTAGACACGAGTGTAAACTAACATAAGAAAATTATGAAATTTCTTTGGTTCGTGTATCCACTGTTGTTACCGTATTCTTTTTGATAAGCAGTAATAATTGTGGTTACGTTCTTAATAGCGTTTAAAAAGGATTGAATTTTATAATACGTTATACATACTAATGTTAACATACTACATAGAGCAGTGCAAAGGGAATGGCGTAATGTCGAAAGCGCATTACCGCAACCAGTAGACATCACTGGTTTGACCGTGCAGATTTATTAAAAAGATTTATTAAAAGGACTCAATGTATAGTCCAAGCGAGTCCAAATGTATAGTACAATATAGATTAGATAAGCTTCTTATTCTATGGACGAGTTCGATGTAGTAAGAATAAGCCTTAAAAATATAATAAAGAGAAGCTAAGTTCAGCAATACCTAGTACCCGATGTTTTAAATATAATTGTAAATCTAAAATAGAAAACTAAATTTATTGCATCAACGACTACAGTGACAACAAGAGAATACGATCGACAGCTGTGCCATTGAGTGAAATAAGCAACGTGGTGTGCTTACTTGATCTATTTCAACATTTAGACCTCTCACGTAACTTCCCTCACACCATTTCCCAACTGTCCTTTCACTTTTTCTCTACTCGATACTGATCTATTTATCTAAAAAAAACCAAAATCTAAGCATACAACCATTAACTTACAAATAAAGTATTATAGAACCTTCTGGTTATTTATTAATATGTTTAAATGTTTTTATTCATCAAATCAAGTTTTAGCTGGAAAAAATGCTAAGACAATTAAGCAAACAAAAGAATATATATATATATTATATAAATATATATATTATAATATTATAATATATATATATATATATATATATATTATATATATATATATATCTGTGTGTGTGTGTGTTGTGTGTGTGTGTGCATGGACACCAAGATACTTAATATACAATACTTTTTAAGGACAAAGCTAAATTAATATTATCAGGATCAAATTTAATTTTATCGTTTAATTTTTAAAATTCTTATGCAATTATATCACAATTTTAAGCTAATTTATATAATTCGCCAATATTGTGTTAATATGCCACTTTTAAAAAGGAGCAATACGACTTACTGATACAAGTCAACATAAATGAGACTAAGAGGCTTGATAGTTTTTAGAGGCTAAAGGCAAAGGGCCTTTTGTTTTTATAAATGAAAAATGATACTTGAGAGTTTAATTATTTCTAAATAATTATTAGGGCATTCAACTCAATTTAACTAAAATGCTTATAATTCGACTGATTAATGAGAGAAAATTTAAATGATATAGACATTTTTTCAGCAATTTTCTTGTTTAGAAAAGTCGAGAGGCGTAACCTAACATAAATCAGGACTGCCAACTTCGAACCGATAGTATTCCTCTCTGTTAATTTAGCTAATTTAAATCTCATTATACAAGCCACTGAATTTAACAATAAATTAAGCAAATAAGAGTAAAGAATAAATTTGAAAAAAGCTATTAAAGAATATAACGCTCATTATAAGAGCTAATATTATTGTGCTCTACTTACTCAGTTTCATCTTAGCTTTCTTGAAGCTTAGAGTTTTATTAAATCTTCTCGCAAAGAAGCAGCCCAACAGATTATGACTTGCTTATACTAAATGTTTAAAAAGTCTACCTTTCAAAAATTCAATTATAAGATATTTTTAGCTTCTAACAATAATATCCCTAGGGAGTTAGAAAAATATTTATGCAACGTAATCTGTTGGTAACATATATGTTTATTTTATATTTATATTGACGAAATAGGTCGTGGACACGGGAGTATGACCAAAACCTGTTTCAAAGGGTCTTAATTACGAAAAGATAGGTTTTTAATAAATACACATGTATATATGTATGTATATATATATATATATATATATATATATATATATATATATATATATATATATATATATATGTGTGTGTGTGTTGTGTGTGTGTGGGAGTGTATGTGTTTTAAGCATACTTTTGTAAGCACGTTTTAACTTAGTACCAAAGTCTACCTTGCGGTGGCCGTAGCCCTATTGAATAACAGGATGCTGTCAGCAAAATTTTCAAAAATCGCTAAAATTCGGGGTTATAATTTTCACCACAAAAAAGGCCCTAATTAATGTATTTCATGTGCTGAATCGAATGAAACCAGACCGGGGTCGATATGGCCACTCTTGGTGACAAATAATTCGAAAAATCCCGTTCTGAATAACCGCAAAACCTAAAATACAGTCATTTACACAACAAATATTGAGAGGGGTCTCAAAGCCCCCTTAGACAGGGTTCCTAGGTTCGAATTTTGATATTGGCCATAATTTTGTTATTAATTTTTTACATTTACACCATATAAGTTTATAAATTCAAAATAATTCTGGCTGGAAGGTCAGAAAGCCGGGCGAATTTCCTTTACAATGCGCGTGCTTACTTGCTCAAAAATCATTTCTTTAAAGTTTCCGTTTGTTGCCATATAACCTGAAGTAGCATTAATTCTTGTCGCACACTTTTTCCAAATAATTTGGAATAAAATGTGCTAAAAACATTACACAATTAGCACAAAATGAGCATTGTGTGAGCGCGAATAATGCTTTATTTGTGCATGATGACCATAGTTTTGAATTAGTTGAGGAATGCATATGCGCATTTCTTTAAAAAAAATTGATTTTGAGAAATTGTATGAGCTACTGCTCAGGTTATACGACATATGCCAGAAAGGTAAGCGAAAAATTGGGCTTTGAACCGAAACTCAAGAACCTTGCAAAGAACCTTGCCAGAATTTGTTTTAGCGAATAAATCAGTTTTGTGTTCCTAACTAGTTAAATGATACGACATAGGGATCTCAGATAAAATGCACTTGTAAAGAAAATAAGATAAAATATAGACATAAAACGTAAATATGATTTGCATGATTGGTCTCCATGTTGGTTTTAACCTCGTCTCCATGATTGGTCTCAAACTTTTTAAATGGATACGTGACTTATACTATGAATTAGAAATGATTCCGAGAAAAAGTTAAATTAAATAATTATTTTTTTGGAAGTAACTTTTTGACAGAAAAAAAATGTACACTATGTAATTGGGAACTTGTAGTCAATTCTCGAAAGTGGCTTTGACAAGTTCCTACTGTTACCTACTGCTCATTTTCTTTCTCTTAAAGTTCCTATCAAAATAAGGCGCGGTCGAATATCCACGGCCTTCTAGAACGTTGGATCACCAACAAACTTTTTTTATAACTTTTTTTTTAGAGTATTTACATTCACTCAACGATTTATTTCTAATCTAACTTGGTACATACATAACTACTGTTAGACGTCAATGTTAACAAATATGACATGTCAAAATATAACACAAATCAGGTAGATAACATTGACGTCTAACAGTAGTTATGTATGTACCAAGTTAGATTAAAAATAAATCGTTGAGTGAATGTAAATACGCTTTGAGATTAACCAAAAGAGCGTGCAGATTACGAAAATAGGCTCCATTTATCACAAATCCAACTAATTACTGAAAATTTGGAAAAAAAAGTTATAAAAAAAGTTTGTTGGTGATCCAACGTTCTAGAAGGCCGTGGATATTCGACCGCGCCTTATTAATTTTATTTTTTTCTATGGACATATGAACTGTACGGATTGAGTTGTGCATACGTGTAAATGACAAAAGATTGCAACTTTGGATAAAATTTTATCATAATAATCGTTATCATAATATTATAAAAAAAATTGTTCATAAATATGATTGTTTATTTTAAAATAAAAATTTATGGCAATCTAAAATTTGTACAATGGACCTTGTACCCAAAAAGTGTTTTTTGATAATTCAACAAAATGATATTCTTTAGAAAAATTTCACCTTTCTTAGACTAATTGAAATTTGTGATAAAAAGTGTCATAGTAAATTATTCTCCCCTGCCCCCCCCCCCCCAATAATGGTCCCTATTTAAGAAAATAATTATAATTTTTGTAAGTAGTAAGTGGGTCGCTTGCGGTAGACATGGCGTCAGCAAAATTCCTGAGCCCTGGCGCCTGCCACGTGCCACCCGGTCACTTCCTCTGACGTCACCTTGCACTCTCATGTTTGTTTACATCTGCCCCCCCCCCTCTTCTATGTGTATTGCGGGTTCCATGTTATGCACTATCCTCTGACGTCACCTTGCCTCTACCTTTGTTTGTTTACATGTGTCCTCTGACGTCACTTTGTTTGTTTACATCTTACACGGTCACCCATCCAGTTACTTTTACATGTTGAATTTAACAATTATTATGGGTAAGAATCAACAAAAAGTGTGAGCCTTTTGTTGGATTCGAACCCGAGACCCCTGCGTAGAATTCAGATGCTCTAACCACTAGACCAACTGAGTGAGTTGGTAGAGGGGCGACCCGGACTGGCACATAGCCTTCCACTACCCTACCCTATACTCCGAATTTATGCTCTACACTACACCCACTTACTACTTTAAGGATTTACTTTCTCATGTCTAATAATGAGAAAGTCTTGATGAAGAAATAATTTACTTTCTCCTGTCTGTTAATGAGAATGTCTTGATATAGTCACGGTAATAAGTCTGTATTGTTGTAAATCTTGTAGTTAGTTTCTACATTTCTTTAAATGTCAATTAAGTAAATTTAGATTGTTTTTCAGTCTTTGATTTTGGTTTTAATAGTCAGTTTTTATTATTTAATTTTATGTTATGTATTTATGTGTTAAAAGTCGAGTATTTTTACTAAGTTTTGTATTTTTTGTCTATAAATACTTGTTATTTATCAAAACATTTAGTAAAGTTGCGTTAAAGTCCGTATTGTTAGTGTAAGTTTCAATATTTTGGTCTAATAAGTCTGTATTATTAAGTTAGTTTAATTTCTAGTCTAAATGTATTGATTTTGAGTTATAATTAGTCAATTTTCATGTTCCGACGTTGTCTAAATGTCTTTAACTTTGGCTGTAATTAGTCAATTTCTATTTGCGAGTGGTCTAAAATAAACAGTCAATTTTAGTAAAGTCTTATAGTCAATTATTATGATTAATTTTATTTTTGTAAGTCTGTGATTTAGCAAAAGTGTCAGTATTTGGTATTTTGTTGGTTATTTGGAGCATTGTTTCGGCTAGTTTATGTTATATTTAGCTGTAAGTTTCAGTGTTCTCAGTAAAGTTATTCATAAGTTTGTCTTGTATGTAGTATACTTTTAGTTTTTTTAGTAAAAGTTTGTTGTAGTTTAATCAATTATTAGGTCATTTTTTAGGTTATTTTTGTAAGTCTGTGATTTAGTGAAATATTTGGTGTTTTGTTGGTCATGTCGAGCATAGCTGTGTGTTTCTGTGTTCTCATTAAAGTTAGTCATAAGTTTGTCTTGTATGTAGTATAGTTTTAGTTTTTTAGTAAAAGTTTGTTGTAGTTAGTCAATTATTATGTCATTTTTATTTTTGTAAGTCTGTGATTTAATAAAATATTTGGTATTTTGTTGGTTATTTCGAGCATTGTTTCGTCTAATTTATGATATATTTAGCTGTAAGTTTCAGTGTTCTAAGTAAAATTAATATTTTGTCTGGTATTTAGTATAAATAGTTTTAGTAAATGAAGGTTTTCAAGTATCTAATTAAATATCCGTCTGTCTAGAGTCAGTCATTAAATCTATAATTTCAGAAATGTATTATGTTTAGTAAAAGTGTTTTTAGTCAAATATTTGTTATTTAAATTTTTGTACTAAAAGTCGGGTATTTATAGGAAAAGGTCTATAATAAGGTGTATTCTTGTAAATTTGGTGTAATATTTAATAAAATGGCTGTCTATTTAGTCAATTTTCTGTGGTAGTTTAAATAAAGTATGTAAATTTAAGTCTAAATTAGGAAAACAGCATAAATGAGTTTACGCTTTGAACCGTAGAGTCCGGCGTATTACTTTATTTATTTTATTACTAGTTGTATACGGATTTTTTAGTATAAAGTATTTTCTAATGGATGCATAAGTCCGTCATATTAATTTTTGGAAAACGCGGTATTGGAAGTCTGCCGTATTGGTTCGGTAAAAATCCGCTAGGTGAATAGCCGGTTTTGTAAATCATACTAGGCCTCCCGAAAAAAAAAGAGTGGGGGAAACCATATAAGTTTAAGAATTGGTGCTTGGATCATTCAGTAGTTATTTTCCGTGCGTCAATATGTCTGAGAAGTTTATCATTGTAAAAGACGTTGTCAAGAAGATCCGAAAGTTTGGTATTACCGGAAGAACTATCGATTTTAAGATCAAACCGCAAGGTAACTTTGATGGTGATTTTAGTCATCCAAAGGAAGCCGTCGAACAAATCGTTACCAAGGCAATAAAAGGTGTTAAACCTGATGACTATTTAGGATTTACTTTCTGTAATAAAGATTTTTCAAGAGGAGAAGGCTGGCTTAAGTTTCAAAAGGCTAGTGATGTAACATTCAGAGACATTTGGAAGGTTATTTCTAATCTTTATCAGTCCAATTCTCTGGCTTTAGAGTCGGATAATTTTGTTTGAGTGTAACAAGCATACGTATGCCTACGGGAAAAGGTATGGGTCCTAGAAAATTTAACAGTTTTACCGAAGAATGTGCAAAAAAGGAAGGGTATTATTACAATTAAGAATACGGACAACTTATGCCTTCCTCGTGCGCTAGTGGTAGCCAAAACTAGATTTGATAAACACCCGGACTATGATAAAATTAGATTAAATACAAAAAACATTCAAACTACAATGAGTTTAGAATTAATTCAAAAAGCTGGAGTTGTAATACCGGAAGAAGGTTGTGGGATTCCAGAATTGAAAAAGTTTCAAGAGTTCCTTGAAGGCTATAAAATTACTGTATAATTATAGTAGTAAAGGCCGAGATGTAATATTTGAAG
Organism: Microvelia longipes; assembly: GCA_018340805.1. Taxonomy (NCBI): domain Eukaryota; kingdom Metazoa; phylum Arthropoda; class Insecta; order Hemiptera; family Veliidae; genus Microvelia; species Microvelia longipes. Next base: position 59,919,742 of record JACMZG010001908.1, read on the forward strand.
GTGATACGGATGCCAGCAAGTGTTTAAACCTTCTTTATTGTGACGGTCACTACAATGTTATCACTTCTTTGACCGCTGCCTTTGTGTGTAATAATTACTGTGAAAAGTGTCATGTGCCGTATGACCATAAAAATGCACACCGTTGTCAAAGCAAATGTCCGGCTTGTCAGCAATCACCGGCTTGTATTACCACCACGAAAATAAAATGTGAGGAATGTCGTAGACAATTTAGGAGTAAAGAGTGTTTTGAAAACCACCGGAAACCTGGTTCTCTAGAGAAAAGTATTGTGTGTAAGGAAATCACACAATGTGATGAATGTTTTAAAACTATTAAGTCTAGTCGAAAACATTTTTGTGGTGAAGTGTTTTGTAAAATATGTAATAAACATCAGCCCTCTGAACACTTATGTTACATGCAAATAGATAACGGGAAACCCAAAACTAAGGATTTTTTGTTTGTAATCTATGATTTAGAAACTAGACAAGAGAAGGTTTTAGAGAAAAATGGCGTACTTCATGAGCCTAATTTATGTGTTTTTAAGCAGTATTGTCATGAATGCCTAGAAACTGATGTTCAAGTATGCAAACAATGTGGTGTTAGGTTACAAATATTGAAATGCGACGATCCCGTAACTCCGTTTACTCACCATCTTCTTACTATAAGAAAGAAATTTAAAGATGTGATTGCTATAGCGCATAACGGCGGTCGTTTCGATCATCAGTTTATTTTAAATTATATATTGACACAAACAAATTTAACACCGGAAATAATAACGAGGGGTTCCGGGTTGATTTCAATGATTGTTGGAAATGTTAAATTTTTAGATAGCATAAACTACTTTCCGATGGCTTTAAGTGCGCTCCCGAAAGCTTTTGGCTTAACGGAACTCAAAAAAGGGTATTTTCCACATCTTTTAAACCGTACAGAGTTTGCGAATTACAAAGGTTTACTTCCTCCTATTGAATACTACGACCCCGATCACATGAAACCGGACGCCCGGATTGAATTTTTAAAGTGGTACGAAGAACATAAAAATGATGAATTTGACATGAAAAAAGAAATTATTGGCTACTGTGTATCTGATGTGGAAATTTTAGCGCAGTCATGTTTGAAATTTAGGAAACTTATAATGCAAGAGGGAAACGTATGCCCTTTTACGGAGGCGTGTACGCTTCCTTCGGCTTGTAATAAAGTGTTTAGAAGAAATTTTTAAAAAAGGATACTATAGGAATAATACCAAAGAAAGGATACCGCTGGCGAGATATCCAGTCAAAAATAGCTGTCCAGTGGTTGATTTGGGAGGAACATAAAAACAATATTGATATTATTCATGCTGCCAAAAGTAAAGAAGCCTTAGTGGCTGGTGTAAAAGTTGAGGGTATTGTAAAGACACAAATCAAGTGTTTGAATTTCACGGGTGCTTTTATCATGGATGTCCGAGATGTATTCAGTACAATAGAAAAGAGCCCGTTCATAATGACCCGGTGGATACAATGGAGACCCGTTTTATTAGTACAAATATGAAAGTCGAGCGTTTAAGAAGTAAGGGTTATGACGTCATTGAAAAATGGGAATGTGACTTTAGGAAAGAGCTAGAAGGCGACTGTAATATCAAAAAGTACGTTAATACACACCCGTTGATTACAAATTTACCTCTCGATCCTAGGGACAGTTTTTACGGAGGTCGGACAGGTGCAACTAAAAGTCACTATAAAATTAAAGAAAACGAAAAGATAAAGTATGTAGACGTGTGTTCGTTATACCCTTGGGTGAATAAGTTCGGTAAATACCCCGTGGGACACCCTGAAGTTTACGTCGGGGATGTTAAATGTCGTCAACTAAATTTAAATTTTACAGACGGTATAATTAAATGTAAAATATTACCCGCAAGACTTGTATCACCCTGTATTACCTATGAAATGTAACGGTAGGCTAATGTTTTCGCTTTGTCGCTCATGTTGCGAAGAATTAAAGAAAAAATGTGATCATAATGAGGAAGAGCGAGCTATAATAGGGACATGGGTCATAGACGAAGTAGAAAAGCATAGAAAAAGGATATCACATAGTACATATTTATGAAATATGGAAGTATGAAACTATCCGGTACAACAAAGATACCGAGGGGCTCTTTACTGGTTTATAAACAAATTTTTAAGGATTAAGCAACAAGCTTCTGGCTGGCCTCTTCACTGTTCAAATCAAGAAGCGAAAAACCAGTATATACAAGAATATTTGAAAAAGAAGGCGTTAAACTTAACCCAGACGAAATAGAATTTAATCCCGGCTTAAGACTGTTGGGTAAAAGTTTGATTACTAGTTTCTGGGGTAAGTTGGGTCAGAGAGAAAATCAACCAAAATGTACGATTGTTAACAAATCGGTGGAGTTTTTTAAAATCTTATCGGATCCGGCTATTCAAGTAAATAATATAACTTTAGTTAATGACTCGACTGTGATCGTTAACTGGGAATACAAAGAAGAATGCTTTAATGTACTCCCTACTGTGAATGTTGTTTTGGCAGCCTATACTACGGCACAAGCAAGATTAAAACTCTACGACTATTTAGATAAGCTTGATGATAGGGTGGTCTATTACGATACTGATTGTACGATATACGTCTCTCAACCTGGAAAATATGAAGTTCCGGTCGGTAGTTTCTTAGGAGACATGACTGATGAATTAGAAGTTTATGGAAAAGGGAGCTATATTAAAGAATTTGTATCTGGAGGACCAAAGAACTACGCATATAAAGTTTATAGTCCTCAAAATAATACGTATCACTCCGTATGTAAAGTCAAAGGGATTACTATAAACTACAAGGCATCAAAAGATGTAAACTTTGAAAAAATGAAAGACATGGTTCTTCAAGACGAGCCCCCGAAGTATATTTGTACCAAACAAATTAGAAGAACCAAAACCCATGAAGTTGTCACTGTAAATAGTCAGAAAATATTCCAACTTAATTTTAGGAAAAGGAAACTATTAGATAATTATGACTCTGTGCCGTGGGGATACAAGAAAAGAAAAGTAATTGTAAACAATATTGATTGAAATTAATTTGTAAACCTTAAATATATTTATGTAAATAAATAATTGTATTAAATATTTAACCTTACTTCCAATAATCTAGGGTAATAAATGATCATTAAACAAGTGGACATTGAAGAAAATTTACTAAGAGAGTTACTCTTCTCTACATATTAAAGGATTCAGATGAAAATTTTAGAATAGAAAACTGGTCTCAAGAAAAAGCATAGAGTTAGTGGTCTTCATAACAAACCCATATAATAGGGGCATCAGATGTAAATTTAGACTAGGAAACCGTCTTATAGGGATATATGGTTAAAATTACATTATGGAGGGGTAGGGTCATCATTAGAAAATTATAAATCTGGTCTTAAATGGTATTATTATTGAAATAGGAGTTGTGGGTATTACGTAAAAGTCCTTTGTGGTAGGTAATCGATGAAAAATTAGAGTAAAACAGGTCCTAAGTAGAGGGAGTGGGATATTATAATTAAAACTAACATGCAAGAGTTGTGGGTAAGAAATATGTAAAAACCGCATATAACAGGGGTATCAGGTGGAAAAATTTAGACTAGGAAACCGTCTTATAGGGGATATTATGATTAAAATTACACATACCGCATGGAATATGGAGGGGGTAGGGTCATCATTAGATCAAAATTAGTCTAAATCTGGTCTTAAGTCTCGGATGGATATTATTATTGAAACTACGCATACAACATGAGTTGTGGGTATTACGTAAAAGTCCTTTGTGGTAGGTAAATCAGATGAAAAATTAAAGTAAACAGGTCCTAAGTAGAGGGAGTGGGGATATTATAATTGAAAACTAACATGAACAAGAGTTGTGGGTAAGAAATATGTAAAACCGCATATAACAGGGGTATCAGGTGGAAAAATTTAGACCAGAAATCTGTTCTAAAGTAGAGGGTAGGGGTAATATGGTAAAAAAGTAGCCACCCGACATGCGTGGGTGGGGTGGGTCTGCGAGACATATAAAATCTGGTCATAAGTAGAGGGAAAATTTAACATAAATGCCCGTTCTAAGGTTTTTCGACCCATCAGGGTATTCACCCTGCGGAAACCACTTCAGGTGGATTGCATCTACTATCAGCTAAGAATTAATTATTCTTAGAGGGTTTCTTAGAGATTCCAGGTCTTAAGTAAAGGGAGTGAAGGTATTATAACTGAAAACTAAATATGGAGTAAGGGTTGAGGTGGCTCTTCGTTAGGTAGACTCATATGAAAAATTAGACTAAATCTGGTCTTAAGTAAAGAGGTAGGGAGGAATGCTGTAAGTTGAGGAGAGGGGAGGCTCTTCGTTAAAAAAACTCATATGGTATAAGACGAAAAATCTGTTTTTAAGTAAAGGGTGGGGGATGTAGGAGTGGTGGGTCTACAAGAAATATCATAATTAGGTACACAAATACAAGGAGAGACGAATTTTAGCCAAGNTGTTCCAAAGTAGAGGGTAGGGGTAGTATGGTAAAAAAGTAGCCACCCGACATGCGTGGGGTGGGGTGGGTCTGCGAGACATATAAAATCTGGTCATAAGTAGAGGGAAAATTTAACATAAATGCCCGTTCTAAGGTTTTTCGACCCATCAGGGTATTCACCCTGCGGAAACCACTTCAGGTGGATTGCATCTACTATCAGCTAAGAATTAATTATTCTTAGAGGGTTTCTTAGAGATTCCAGGTCTTAAGTAAAGGGAGTGAAGGTATTATAACTGAAAACTAAATATGGAGTAAGGGTTGAGGAGAGAGGTGGCTCTTCGTTAGGTAGACTCATATGAAAAATTAGACTAAATCTGGTCTTAAGTAAAGAGGTAGGGAGAATGCTGTAAGTTGAGAGAGGGGAGGCTCTTCGTTAAAAAAACTCATATGGTATAAGACGAAAAATCTGTTTTTAAGTAAAGGGTGGGGGGGATGTAGGAGTGGTGGATCTACAAGAAATATCATAATTAGGTACACAAATACAAGGAGAGACGAATTTTAGCCAAATCCAGTGTACGAGCATAATACACTGAAAAGGGGAAGGGGGTACATAGTAAGGTACGGGTGATCAAGGAGATAACCCTCCATGTATACCTAACGATATGCCGATCAAGAATGATCAATGTATAAGGCATCTAGGTAAGGGGGGCGTGGCCTAGGGGGAGGAGTGGGGGTCCTCCAGACACCTGCTATACCTACT
>JACMZG010001908.1:59925889-60116637 GCA_018340805.1 Microvelia longipes
AAAGATTGTTTTAACTCTTTACCATAAATACTCTGGGAGATACTATGGTAACAGATCCACAAACACACACACATACAGACAGACAACTTTGTGAAAACATCTTAGAAGGTCTTCACCGTTCTAGAAAACCTGTAACGGATAATTCCAATGGCATCCCGGTTTCGGATTTTTTTTGCAAACACACTACTTTTTCTATATAAACGAGGAAAATAAAAATTAAGAGAACTATTAGCATATCAAATAAATTTACAGAACTCATTTTATTTAACGAACTTTTAAATATAGAATTTATAATTTCTCATAAATATATATTTATAGTTTCTATAAATTATAGAAAAATTATATTTATCTCGATGGTGTACAATATGAAGTTTATTGACTAGTTTTTAAGGAGTAAAGAAGCACTTTATCTCCCTAGGGAATAAAAAGTGTTTCCTATTATTGGGGTTAGAGCCAAATATATCCTTTTTGTTAGGGGAGTGGTATCCTCTAAATTTATATAGGGGACCGATTTTTCTGGGGGCAGCACCCCCATAATTTAAAAGGGGAACCCGAACAAAAAATAATAAATTTTTATTGGCTCAAAACCCGTTTTTGGTCAAAAGGAGTTGTATGGAGCAATAAATAAATTAAAAGGAGACTCAAAAAAAATAATATAAAATACACAAAACGAAAATATGATTATAACAATAGTTAAATGACGTCAACGTCTGTAGATAAAGCCTTGGGAGTAAAATGCTAAGTCATACACGTCTTAGACAAATGAAAAGTCATATGCAAGGGAATTTTTCATTGCTATACTAAATTCACTTAACTTAAGGTAAACGGTAATTTGAGAACAAATAAAAAAACAACTCTGGGACCACCAAGTGGCATAATGGCTGATGCCACTAAATAGCTGCTTTGTAGTAAAGGTTCCTTATTTTCAAATGTAGCAAACAAAAAAATTGTAGTTTCGAACACATTCCCTTTCCACCTCAATGCAACACTTAAAGGTTCTGAACATAGAAGTGTTATTAGTTAAGGCATAAAGAAAGTATTACTAGAGGTTGAGTTTTGAAACATCGAAAAAACCGGTCTACTTTCGACTTTCAAAATTTGACTGTATTAAAAGAACAAAATTATATTTACTTACATACAAGAACATTTGAAATACGGACTTCACCGGACTACTACCGGACCTTCGGCCGGTAGCCGCTACGCGGCTTCGGTGCTTCGCGTCTCGGCCACTCCGCGACGTCAGCCCACCGGGCCGCTTCGGTCGTTATGTAGTGTCGAGATATCGTGATGTCGAGACTACGATACGACAACTCATGATTGTAATGTGCGAAAAATCGATTACGATTGGTTTATTATAATCATATAACACCTTTTAGACGAGATTAAACAAAGCCTTTAGCCTCAAAAACATGTTTCGATCCTCTCAATGTATTGAGATAGGGTTTGCTCTCTCCAGTAATCTCTATGGAGTCATGCATGTCCTTATAATAGAATAGAGGAATAAAAGTGGTGATAACTTCAATTTTTATTAATTAATAAAATAAAACAAAATAACAGAAGGCAAAAAGGGTTTAATTATAAGTTATGAATAAAATTTATTGATAAATTAAACTAAAGAAAATACTAAAAAACAATGTACTAAAAAAATATTAAGAATATTAAATAAATTATTACTTTCTATTTTGTTGAATAAATAATTATATTAATTAAAATTTAATTAAATTAATACTAATTTAATTAAATACTATTAAGAATTTTTTTACAAAGGACCTTTAGCTCTCATTCGCCGAGAGGAAATTCTTAAAGTTATGTTATACAGTGTAAATTTCAGTTTAAGAAAGGAAAACTTTGAGTTTTCAGATCTTGCTACAAAGAAATCATTTCTTTGAAAAAGAATAAAAAAGAGGAAATCATGATGCAGAAAAATACCGAGGAAAATCTCTGTTAAAATCATCTCGGAGGAAAATCAAACGTGTTTTTTTATCTTCTTATTCATCCGATGATCAAACAGACGTTTTTTTTTCCTTTTATTCGTGTATTTACATCTTAAAGATTTTATAATGAAAATATTTACATAGAAAAACAAACTACTACTGATCGATGATTAATGGAACCTCATATGATATATGAGGTTACATTAAAACTATATATTAGTTATATAGTTATAATTATAATTTGTTTTATATGTATAGATTAGGGAAACCACAAACGAGACAATCAAAAATCATAATCCTTTGAACAGCTTCTTTAGTCACCCTATGAGAACCAAATTATTTTCAGAAAATCGAAAATATTACAAGATTGTAGTCGCCCCCCAAAAACATTTTTTTCACTTGTCGTTAAAGACTGAATTCTTCAGGGATCCATGACATGATGGATTTCTAAAAAATAAGAATTCTTTAGAGGTTAATCATAACATGGTTTTCAGTAAGATTTAACAACATGGCAATTGTGAAGGCCCATCTTAAAATATAGCTTTTATGAAACAACGGATACTTCATAATAAATATAAATCAGAACACAATAAAAATAGGAAAGCGAATGAAAACAAAATTAAAAAGCGTAATAAGTTGACCTCAGTTTAAAAATACAGGTTTTCTTTCTATAGTTAAAAAATTATCATACCCAGCGTCAAAGTTGGATAGTAATAAAAATGTTTTGGAGTTATTAAAACACACATTTTCCAACAAAAACTTCGGAAACCCTTTCCAAAGATTTTAAGGGGACCCTAATTCTTTTAGGGAGTTTTTTCCTAAAAGAATAAGAGAAGATACCATTTTAAAAAATGAAAGACCATGTTTCACCCTTATTTTTAGGATAGAATAGTGCATCTAAAGTGTTTCACTCGGCATATCCCTCATCATTCATTAAAATGCTTAACCATAATAACACAGACAGTGGGTTTGTTCAGAGCATGATATTTCTATTGAAACAAGAATTATCTTAATGAAACCAAAGAGAGGAAGTAAAGAGATTGCTTTAGATTTTAAAGAGATTAAAACAGAACCATAAGTAAACTTGTAAAAGACAAAGTCTGTCTGAGCAACAGTTTCAGTTCACATGAGCTTTTATACGAGTGGAGAGAAGGTTTGAACGAAGTTGCCTTGATTCGATTGCGGACCTAAGTAAACATCATTATTGACTTACACCCTTCAAGGAAATGTATAGGTTTGCATTGTTTTAGCTACAGTAAACATCATTTAAATTTTTTTCAGTTACATCCATTGATTTTTGCAATCATTCTAAAGAGGCTTATACAATAAATCTTGCATTCAATGTCTAGGGGAACCTCGATATTAGTTATGTTGAATTGAACAAGACAAGTTGGATATATATGGTAAGCATTAAAATTAAGGCCCGTATTCAGAATGATCAAAAGTTTCAAAAAAAATCTCTCCAGGGTTCTTTTAGTTCTTCCTAGGTTGTTCCTAGGTTTGTCCTAGCCTTTTCCTAACTTTAGTGTCCATTTTAGAACATTTTTAACCGTCCCTGGGCTAGGAAGAGATCTATCCTAGGTTTCTCCTAGCCTTTTCCTAACTTTGCACCCTAAATTCTAGAAAAAGGCTAGGAAAAAGCTAGGAACAACCTAGGAAGATCCAAGGTAGGTAGAGAGGTACCTTAAATCGTCCCTAGATTGTCTCTAGTCATTTTTTGTTCTATTTTAATAATTTTTTTTTAACTTAAAATCCGTTTTGGGTAAACAAGAGTGGTTCAGAGCGTATTAATTTAAATTTGTTAAGGGTGGCACCCCCAAAATGTTTAAGGTCAAATTTAAGGATATGGGTGGGGGGGGGATGTAAAGAGAGAAATCAAAAATTCTTATAATCCTTTTTAGGTCAAAATGAGCTACTTCTGTTTTTTTTTTTTTAAATATAATTATGATTTTAATTTGTTTAGGGGGCGCTACCCCTTAAAAATTTGAGAGAGGGGGGTCTAATAAAAAAATCTCTTTTAGGTCAAAATGAGTAAAATGTTTAGAGGTATTTCTGTATTTAAATTGTATTGCTCCAAACATCTATTGACCTTAAACGGATTTTGAGCCAATAAAAAAATTTTTTGGTCGTCACCCCCTTATAAATTTTGGGGGTGCTGCCCCCAAAAAGTCAAATTTCTTTATTGCTCCAAACAACTTTTTTGACCTGAAACGGATTTTGAGCCAATAAAAAAATGTTTTTTTGATCGGGTCCACTTAGAAATTTTGGGGGTACCACCCCCGGGAAAATTACAAAAAGAAATTACCGGAATTTAATTATATTAGTATCAAATTGTTCAGGATATGACGCGAAGGTTTGCTCCAATATAATTTAAAGTTACTATAAAAAAATCACACATTGGTATTATGATGACCATATATGCCAGACGATTAACAACATAATAATTGGGTATTCAAACTTCCAGTTCTCAACTTAATGGGGTTGTAACGAATTTTATCGCGATAGCTCCACACGAAGCTGAGTTAATCAAAGTGATGTATTGGTAAAATGTACCAGTGCAGGGTGAAATGCACCACCCTGTATATCTACTTCATGAGCACTGTGTTAATCGTCGCGAAAGTGTGACGTCACAAAATACGTATTGGCTCATATCAAAACAAAATGAAACAAAGGATTCTATTATTTATTTTTTGTGATCCTAAAGTGACCAATAGCATTGCTTTATTATGTAAACAAAGAAACGTTCTGCAACAAAACGTAACTTCCGTGACGTATATATATTTGATATGGTCGATTATATACCCGAAGCAATTTTTTTACATTCCATTCCCATTTTTTACTTTTTTGTTGAGCTATAACAAATGTTTTTCCCTAAGCAATAGGCTTATGAATACTATAAAAAATACACACAGTTCACGACGTAAAGAAAATCGTGATCCCTACGTTCACAACGTATGTACTCAGAGATGTTTAATGCAGTCTTGCGATAGCTACTGATTTGATTAGAAAGAGCAGCTAAGTAACAATCATAACGGGGATAGTAAGCATTGTTTATATTATGTTGGTAGAGTAAACATTATAGTTATAGATGTATCTCCCCATTAAAATGTGGGATTCAAAACTCTGCCTTAACGTGGTAGTGTTGTATATTCCCATCTAGAATGAAGTAGAGCTGTTAACTGTTTTGAAAATCCCCGTTTTGAGCGACCGCCTTTATGATTGCTAACCTTGCAATAAATGCTATCAAATATTATAAATGGAAAGTATCATAAACTTGATGTAACCTTATAAAAAATAAATAAAATAATACTAGTGCTGAGTATATTTTATTGAGTATATAATAATTACTGGAAAGTTCTAAACTAAACTAAATAATTACGGGTAAATTGGCTAACTTATAAAGGTAAACAAGACTGAAGTATATTATACATTTTGTTTGTTTTGTGTAGTTTTTAAACTGTTCACAATATCAACCGCTTTTAAACCCCCTAAAACGAACTAATTGTTACGTAAACTAATTTGACTTTACGTGATATGACTTTAAAGATCAGTGTGAAAAATGTAAGTACCAACTGCAGGGTTTATACAACCCTATAATAAGATGATTTAAACAAATCGCCGTTTTGTTTAAACTACTTTAAATAGTAATTTAAACTACGTTAAATTTAAACTAACTTTTCATATTTTTTCTGTTATTTATGTCAAATATAATAATTTCTCCAATAAACTTACAATTCAAAAATGTAGCACCCATACACTCTACGAAAGTTTAACCTGTTTTTATTATCACTAACAATGTTATTGTAAAAACATTTAAATAGTACATTAATGACATATAATGATTTCTACGTAAGTGAAAATAAAATGCAAATCATTCTCTAGTTTCAAACCTTCACTTGGTCAAGGTCACGCACTTTCACATTAGATATACTTTAAAATAATCGTCAACTATAAATAAGTTTGTTGTCATTACAAATTTACGTATTTTAAGGGAGTTTATTCTTTGCCAGGTTTGTTTACAAAACATTTGTTTATTTTTGTAGAATATCTCAATATTATTAGTTTTACAGTTCTCTACTAGGTAGCGCTAGTTGTCAAAAATGTCTTTATACGTAAAATTGAGGTTCAAATTATTGTAAAGATAAATAATAAAATTAAGTTATAATTAACTCCAATGTAAGTTTTTATTCTATTTATGGTATATTAACGTTTTAGCACGAATAAATTTACGTAAAATCGTTCCTAGGGTTGAATTTTTTAAAAGCTAGGAGAAGGCTAGGAAGAAGCTAGGAACAACCTAGGAGAGATTTCAAAATATGATTCTGAATACCACTAGGCCTAGGAGAAAGCTAGGAACAACCTAGGAGAGATTTTTTTAAAAATGATTCTAAATACGGCCTAAATTTCACAGGTAAGCATTAAAATGAAATGTCGTATCGAGCCTTACCGCTACAATTATATGGTATGATTCAATTTAATTAGTTAGTCACCGAGTCCGGTAGCTCAGTGATAGAGCGCACGTCTTTCGACCTGGAGGTTGAGGGATCAAATCCAGCCGGGGGAGGGCCTCAATATGAGGTTATCCCTTGTACCGCACACTCGAGAGGTCTTATATTCAAGGCCGGCTAACCCAACTATGGTTTGACGTGGTTTTCTTGGCTGCTAATACGCAAATGCGGGGTTGGTTTCTGTTTCATCTGAGACAAGTCTGGATTCCGTTGTCTCCAGCTCATGAAAAGTTAAGGTTCTACGGGCTGGGGGAGACAGAGGTCGGAAATTATACTGAGCCTTCGTGTGTCCGAAAACTTAGTCAGTGAAAGTGAAGGCGGTGATACAAGTGACGTAAGTGACTAGGAACAAAGTGCTTGTTTCTTGGAGACAGACGTCTCCAGCGAAGCTTTGACATTCAGATCAGAGCTAAAGAATGAGTTTGTCCACACTGATGTGGGGGTTGCTAAAGTTCTCGGTTGGGTGTCGCTGGGCTAGTCAGAGCGGTCTAGCTAGCTAGCTAGAGTCTGGTGGTGTTGGAGGAGTTGATGAGATTGGTGAGACTGGTTGAACAAGAGCGGGTCAATTGAGAATAATGTGATCAGAGGAGCTAGAAAGACTAAATGAACTAAGCACACAGTGATAGTAGTTGGCGCATGTCAGAGCGGTGAGCCTAGCCAGAGTCAAGCTGGTCAAAATGTACTAAGCACAATGTGAATAAGTCGCGGACACTAGCTAGAGTGGTGAGTTTGGTTAGAGTCCGGTTTGCCTAGATTTACTAGGCACACTGAGCTAGTTCATTTGTGCCGCTATGAACGGAGGGTGTGCTTTCTACATGATTGGGTGTGCACAAACTCAGGGTTGGATTAGTTAATTGAGATTTGAGTTAGGGAAAACGCTATGACCCAACGGGTTTAACAGTTAACATAAACATTTAACTTGAACAACTGTTACAGTAACAATGTCAGGTAGTAGCTCAGAAACCCCTTCACTCAAGAGTAGACGTCTTTTGCAATTATTTATAAAATATATATTTTTCAGGATTACCGATTAATACAATCAAGAACATAATCTAGCATTAAATATCGGACCTCAGTAGAGACGAAGGTCGACAGTCGACCTCACCAACACTCGATATTTACTGACTTTTTTACCACCTTGAAATCGGTATAAGTAAATTGTAGTAATTATTTGCTCAACAATAAATAAAATTAAGGCTATAATGCCACCGCAATAAATGGTACGCTGAAATACTTCGTAAAAAAGTTTTATTTTTGAAATTTCTTAATTTTTGTATTCGAAAATAAATATGTTTGATATCTTATTAAAATTGACTATTACGTAATAATATTTAAAAATTATTTTCATTATTATGAAAGAAAAAATGTAATTTTACGTTTTTTAAATATCACTTTGGACCATTAGTCTTGTTATAATATCTTGTTTTACTACCTTTTGTGGTTGTGACGTCACATATCTCCATTTTCATTACGTGAAATTTAATTTGATTCTTATTTCCCTAAGAATCACCATGGTTACAATTTGTATTAGAATCACTCCAAATTTAATTCACTTAATATCTTAATCAATAAAATGAATTCTTTATGAGTAGATTTTTAATGGAGAAAAAAATGGGCTTGTAGAAATGGTTTTGAATACCTAAAAGTAAAATATTATTCTAAATAAGTTATTAAAACTTAAAAAAAATCACTCACATCAAATATGGATGAAGCTGTTTAGGGAATATGAAAAAATAGAACCTAAGAGCTTAACTAAAAAAAATACCACTCCTCTGAGATTTTAAAATGGTCTTTGTAATTTGAATAATTTGTTAAGATAATGCCTTAGATAATAAAAGATATAAATGGAATATCATATTTTTAAGAAAATGGTTATTTATTATGAAAGTTATTTCATTAACTTTCTTAATGTGACATGTTATTAATTAACATCTTACTATTCTAAAAATCGGGTACGGGGTACCTCGGAACTTTTCCACGACACATCGGATTCGCTACGCTCATCCTCCTTACTTTGGACTCGCTTCCAAGTGGTCACCCATTTAGGCACTGTCCACGCTCGATGCTGCTTAACTTTTATGATCCAAGAAAAATCATGGATATTCTTGTCGTATTGAAACAAAACTTAGTGTACCTTTTTATTAAGTAAAGGTTAACACTTGTACTAAATTTCAACTAAATTATATTATTTCCTGGTTTAATGCATTTTTTTAAAAAATCGTACACAAGTCATTTACTAAAACTTGAACTAATGCTGATGATGAGATGAAACTTGGTATATATAAGCTACAAGCTTGCCAAATCTCAATCCGATCATATCATTTTTCCGCGATTTGATTTTTTTTTTAATTTTTGCTGAGTCATTATTGCGATTTAATGACGTCACAAACAAATTATTTTCCGAATAGCACAGGTACATCTACACACTGATTTTTTGTACAAAGTTTGAACTCTCTAGCATAAATGCACTGGGAGCTACAATGATAATAGACACACACACACACACACAGACATACAACTTTGTGAAAACCACTTTGTACCATAAGACTACTGACTACTGACTGGTAGACTACTGACTGGTAGACTACTGACTGGTAGACTACTGACTGGTAGACTACTGACTGGTAGACTACTGACTGGTAGACTACTGACTGGTAGACTACTGACTGGTAGACTACTGACTGGTAGACTACCTGGTAGACTACTGACTGTAACTACTGACTGACTAGACCTACTGACTGGTAGACTACTGACTGTAGACTGACTGGTAGACTACTGATCTACTTTTTAATATTCACCGGTAGGTTTTGTTTTATGAGTTTTGACTTTTATTTGATATATTTTTACATTTTTTGTATTTTCTCACTTTATTTTGTTTGTTATGTGGGCACTGAGTAAGTCATCAACCAGTGAGTTAAGTCGGCATTGTTATAGTAGTTATAATAAGTGAAGAGAAGAAAACTTGTCTAGTTTTATTTTTCTTACTTAGAAAGCCTTAAAAAATCTGAAACGGATAATTCCGGTGGCATTGCGGTATCAGATTTTTCTGCAAACACAATATTTTTCCTATATACCTAAGGTATAATAATAATTATTATTTTATTTTTATTTTATTTTTTTTTTTTTATTACCATTTATTGCATAAAACATTTTTACAATGATATTCTAAATATACAAAAAACACATGCAAATCAGCAATATTGCTGTGGTTCCTCTGTTAGAGGTAGTTGGAGTTCATGCCAACATGTTTTACTTAATTAATCTATTACTAATTAATCTTGTCAATAAATAATTATTATTATTATTATTATTATTATACCTAAGGTATAAATGAGGAAAAATAAAACACATTGGAATTTCACGCTGATAAGAAACTTGAAAGGAATGATATAAATCTGGTGAAAACGAGAGTAAATTAAGATTCAAATCATTAAAATTAGTTCCTATTAACTTTTAAAAAACGAGTCCCTTAGTCTTTCCATAAAGAAATGTTTTCCAACGCCATTACAATCTGACGTCATAATTTTATCAAGATCAAATCCTTAATTTATAAATTACAGATGTATAATAAGATAGTCAACAAAACTTAATTAGAATAAGAAAAACTAGTTATGAAAATATTTCTTTAAAATTACAAACTCTAAGGACTCTAAAGGATCCAAACTTTGCGCTCTTAGTTATTTCGAGGGTTTAAGGGTATCTTGAAACCCGAAATAAGCAATTTCCTTATAAACATCTCAGTTTAGAGATCCTTTTACTAAAATGGTTTCTGAGGCTGAAAGCATTTCAAGAGACCCTAGTAACTCCAATAAGCCTTCAAAAGATGTGAGATAGTCGAAAGGTCAGCTCCAAAAAGGTCTGAAAACTATTTAAGACCGTCTTAGAAGTGATTACATCCGATTTAATATAAGTCCAACACATCGCACATAAGGCTATAAATAGGTATGTCCACACTCACAAGTTAAGTTAACGTTAGATGTAAGTTACGGCAGATATGTGATAAGCATCATGAAAAGGGTGATTTTACGCTCTTTTAATTATCCGAGCTTTTACCATAATTCACATTTAACTTATGTGCGTGGGTATAGCTTGAGAACGCTTTTATCTCGATAGTTTAATATAAAATTATCTGTAAGGATGAACGTGAAATGCTAATACGAACCTCGAACAATATTAATACATACACAATACTATGGCATTTGTTACTACTTTTCATCTATATTTGAACGGGAATATCTATAGTATAAGTTATATAATATAATAAAACTTACGATTTATTTAATTTTCATTTATTTAATCAAACGTTATTGTTTTTTTAATGCTTCACATCTCCTTTATAGTAAAGATTTAACTGATTTACCAATAGAATAAATTATTTATTTAAAGGCTTAACAAAGTATTGATAACATATGGCAAATAAAGTAATTATTAACTGTAAAGTATATTCTATATAACTCTCTATAACACGGTAAAATATAATTCACAAATATGTAATAATTATTTATATAATTATCACATAATTATTATGATGTATATATAACATCATATCGGTGCTTATCATTCCTAAAGATGGGAAATATTGGACTTACTAGTTGACGCGGTCCCTACTTGAAGCCCTACATCCAGAGGAATAAAGTTTATTCATTTGTTTGAGAATTCAACATGTTAGTGTAACATTTAAAATCGAGTGAGGTTTAAAAGAATCTCTACAAGGAATAACCTGCTACAATCAAGTAGTTAAAAATAAAAACTTACCAGTACAATAAGTCCTGTTAATATTGTGCCCTGCCTCAAGCTGAACAGAAAGAAGCACTTGCTCAGAGGAACTTGGATATCATCCCTAAAAACAAACATATTATGACCAATATTAATTATCTTAATTTTTTAAAGTATATTTATTTTAAACAAACATAAGAACACGCTGGAAACATGTTTAGATTGGGATGTTGACTGAAGTTTAAGAAACGCAAATAGGAGCATGGAGGTTTAATATAGGTTGCCTTTTAATAGTGGATGATATCATGCTGTGCACATCAATAAATATCTTTGTTCATTTTAAAGACGCAATGAAAATATATGTTTACCGTTCTCATTTGCTCGGTCCTCCTTTAGGTATAAAGTAGGATCGACCTATTATTTTTTAATAGCTTGTTTTAATTAGGAATGTTAATTAATTACTTTAGTTGTCATTTAATTGATTTATTATTGTATAAACACTTTATTTACAAAAATAAACAGTGAGGTTGGCTTTATAATAAGATTTGCTGTACACACAGCGGACTTATCAATATAAATGACAAATTATTGTAGTAATAGAACAATATTCAAATAAACATACCACAAGATCAAGATATTAGAAATTTATAAGGTGATTCGATTCGATGTAAACAAACCAAACATATTCGGAGGTTATAACCTGACGTTTTAATAAATGACGCGTGACGTCATTGCAGGACTCGGTATAGGCGGCCAACATTAAAAATTTACTCTTTATTCCTGTAATGACGTCAATTCCTAACATGTCAAAAAAATTGATTTCATTCATAAAAAAACCCTCCAATTAAATCACTTTATAATTTCTATCAGCATGCCACAACATAAACATTATTTTTCCATAAATAAAGATTTTGTCAATTAAACAGACTGGAAATTAATTTAATTATGAATATGTACAGAAAACAAATGTCATATTACTGCTATGAGTAAATATAATGATTAATAATACCTAACGAGTCGAGAATAATGCTCTCTTAGAGAATTTAAATCGAACCCGATCTCTACTAAAAACTCCCTAGTTTTGGCAAGTATAGTTCCTCTAGCTCCGATCCACAGACCACGCAACTCGTATTTCTTTCTCCATGAAAGGAGCCAATCTTTTCTTTATAACATTCAATACATTTTTCATAAGTGGCTCTCTTCTCATCATGAACCTTGTTGGCTTGGTCTGGGTCATTGGTTAGTTATTAATAAAGGTACAAAATGATTAAAATTGAGTCAAAAGCAGTAAAATTAAATTTTAAACAATTATAAAAATCGGTAAAAAAAGATACTTCGGAACTTTTCCTCATATCATCGGATTTGCCACGCTCGTCCTCCTTGCTTATGCTCATCCCGGTTTTGGATTTTTTGCAATCACAATTCTTTTCCTATATACCTACGGTAGAAATAAGGAAAAGCAATATAATGAGTTATAATAATTAAGTATTATTAAGTATCATTAAAAAAATCTTATGACGTTATAAATTATCTTTGCTGCTTTTAAAGACCTTGGTATAAAACCTTAAGATCCACATTACTCTTATAAGGCTCTGGTGAAACAGGAAAATTCATACTTCACTATTTATTATTATGAATATGAGAAACACGTAACCTTTTTACTGGTTTCATTTTACACGATGTTGTTTTTGTAAATCTTTGTTTAGAAATGTTTACCAGGTTTGCATTGTATGAGAGGTTTCATACAACGCGGTAGTTTTACACAACAGGTTTGCCAATAACTAAATTTTGTTAATTTTCAAATATTAATACTTTCCAAACTACTGAACTATTAAATTTATAGTGATATCCTCATTGAGATTACTCTAACTACCCTGTGAGTTAGTTAACACTGGGAATTGCAAGCTAGAGCACAGATAACATAACCCTTATGGCAAGACTGTCGGCTTCCCTCTTCTTATTCCGTTGACACTTTACTAGCACTGGTCCCCTAAAATAGCGGTAAAAAATGGAAAAAAACAAATAACTTCCTCCCGCCATTTTACAAATGTTTTCTGCATAATTTAAAAGTTAGCTCACAGTAGCTTTTCGAGCTTTATTAGGACATCCCAAATCGGAACAGAGTAAAAAAATTTCTGTTTTATTTTCTATTAATAAACAATAATACTATTATTAATAATATATTATATTATATTAATAATATTAAAATGCTATTAAAATATTTTCTAATAATAAATGTCCCAAAGGAAAAATGGCACGGAGTTAAGAAACTCAGTTATTAGCAGTATTTTTAAATGTATTGTATGAATTACAATACATACGCTCTGGATGTCCATTGTAGGGTTGTAATTTTTATGGTTAAATATTTGTAATCATATTGTATGTTTTTATTAAAAATAAAGTATTTAAAAAAAAAAATTAGGCGTC
The DNA here is from genome assembly GCA_018340805.1 of Microvelia longipes. Classification (NCBI taxonomy): domain Eukaryota; kingdom Metazoa; phylum Arthropoda; class Insecta; order Hemiptera; family Veliidae; genus Microvelia; species Microvelia longipes. Next base: position 59,939,475 of record JACMZG010001908.1, read on the forward strand.
ATTGAATTTATTAAGCAATATTAAAAGGAATTTAAAATAACTTATCGAAAGGAAAAAATGAAAAAAAAATCAATCAAACGTACACGCAAACCGTTTACTCTTTCTTATCTATGACACAGTTTAAAATAAAATCGGGTACGGTGTACCTCGGAACTTATCCTCATCACATAAGATTCGCTACGCTCATCCTCCTTCCTTAAGACCCGCTTCGCTTGACCTCAAAATATAAAATTAAATACTAAATACATCCGTTTCCTTCTCAGCGGTCACCCATACAGCACTGACCACGCTCAATTATGCTTAACTTTTATGATCTTACAAAAACCATAGATATACTAGTCGTAGTACAACGAAACTTAGAGAGCTTATTTATTGCGTATATATTTGTACCAAATTTCAACTCAATTGAATAATATTCCGATTTTTTACAATTTTTTGAAACACGTACACAAATCATCTGATAATGAGATGAAACTTGGCACATATGTTAGTCTTATATATAGCTACTTGCGTGCCAAATTTAAATAAGATCGCATTCATTTTTCGATATTTTTTAGTCATTATTGCGGGTTAGTGACGCCATAAAAATATTTTCCAAATAGCACAAATACAATAGTAGAGTAATTTTTGTACAAAGCTTCAACTCTTTAGCACAAGTACACTGGGCGCTACGATGATAACAGACACAAACACACACACATACACACACACCCACACATAGACAGACAACTTTGTGAAAACCACTCAGGAGGCCTTAAAAACACCTGAAGCTGATATTTCCGGTGACATCCCGGTTTCAGATTTTTCGCAATCACAATACTTTTCCTATATATCTTCGGTATAAATGAGGAAAATTAAAAACATATTTTCATACCAAACAATCAAAATAATGTGTGTACTCGAGTTTTCCTGTCACCCCGGAAATACACGAGTCTTACCAATTATAACCGACAAGCTTACAATTTTCTCCGCAACTTTGGGGGACCAGCGCTGCTACGGAACTACAACTACAAAATCCTTGAAGCTGGACCACCCGAGCAAGAGCAATTTTAAGATAAGGAGATAGAAGATAGATTAGCAATTTCTGTTTTGAATGGTACATAAAATACATGCTTTGGCGTTAAAAGAAATAAGAAGAGTACCATACTTCAAAAATATTAAACTTCAATCTTTAATGTATATTTTAGTGTATAGATATACAAGGAAAACTTTATTCTTATCATATATTCTATTTTGTAGCGTTGAGTATGATAAAAAAGAATATGCTAATAATGGACCTCTTTATTTGCCTTTTCTAAAAGAGGCTGAAGGAAATGTAAAGATAGGCAAAATTTAGGGCTTATTGATAAGAACCCTACTTAGTATTTGAGAGAAGGAGGTATAAAGGCTTGTATTGAAAACTTAGATACAAATTTCATAAAAGAATTTCAAAATATCAAGTTTATATGTAAGACTTGGTTTTCTACAAACAACCATTATTATGTAGATTTTATTTTTATGTATCAATAGATGTAGACAGTCCAATATGACCTAGCTTACGAATAGGACAAAATATAAATAGCTCCTTAACCTTATTGTGTCCAGTGCTAGATTATTTTTAAAAACTTATTTACTAGATAGCGTCATGAACACAAATATAAAAATCGGGTGTGAGCTATCTCAGAAATTTTCCTCACCAAAACAAATTTTTTGCAAATTTTCGTTTAATCAATCAAGACGGATAGCATAACAATCCCTACAGGTTGATTTTAGCTCTTACTTTCATCTCTAGCATGAACAAACTGAGAACTAAATTGACAAAAAAACAACACATAAATATAGAAAGACAAATTAGTAAAAATCACCTTAAGACCTCCTGACCCAACATTATGACGGACAATTCGGTACTTTGATTTTATAAGGCGCGGTCGAATATCTAGAACGTTGGATCACCAACAAACTTTTTTATAATTTTTTTTTCAAAATTTTCAGTAATTAGCCGATTTGTGATAAATGAAGCCTATTTCCGTAATCTGCACACTCTTTTGGTTAATCTCAAAGAGTATTTACATTCATCGATGTATTTTTAATCTAACTTGGTACATACATAACTACTGTTAGACGTCAATATTTTGTGTTTGTTAACATTGACGTCTAACAGTAGTTATGTATGTACCAAGTTAGATTTAAAAATAAATCGTTGAGTGAATGTAAATACTCTTTGAGATTAACCAAAAGAGCGTGCAGATTACAGAAATAGGCTTCATTTATCACAAATCCGGCTAATTACTGAAAATTTTTGAAAAACAAATTATAAAAAAAGTTTGTTGGTGATCCAACGTTCTAGATTCGACCGCGCCTATTTATTTATTTACATACTTGAGGTTACTTTATTACAAAGTTTCTCAATTGTCAAAATTTTACAATTAAATAAAAAAAGCAAGAAAACTAAGTTTTTTTTTATACTTACAGTACCATAACAATATTTATTTTTGCTCTTCCTCATTTATACCGTAGATATACAGGAAAGTATTGTGTTCACAATAATATCCGAAACCGGGATGTCACCGGAACTATCCGTTCATCCGAAGTGATTTTCACAAAGTTGTTTGTCTGTGTGTGTGTATGTTTGTGGTTGAGTGTGTGTGTGTCTGTTATCATTGTAGCTCCCAGTGTAATCATGCTAGAGAGTTGAACCTTCGTACAAAAATTAGTCTATAGGTGTAGTTGTGCTACCCGAAAAATAAATTTTTATTACGTAAATAACCCGCAAGAATGACTCAGCAAAAATTATGAAAATTCATGAAGGGCGTAAAAATTTGTCAATCGGTTTGAAATTCGGCATGCACGTAGGGCAAAATTTAAGGGGGGGGGGTGTCATATGTTGATATATAAGATCAACATATGTGCAAATTTCATCTTATTATCAGCACTAATTAAATTTTTATCGTATGACTTGTGTACGTTTTTAAAAAGAAATTGCAAAAAATCGGTAAATAATCTAATTGTGCTGAAATTTAGTTTCGTCTCAATACAGCAAGCATATCTACAGTGTTTGTAGGATCATCAAAGTTCATCAGCATTGAGAGGGGTCAGCGCCTGGATGGGAGACCGTTGGGATAAAGCTAATTTAGTTTTATCCCAGAGTCCGAAGCGAGAAGTAGGGAGGATAAGCGTAGTGAATCGTGTTCACTACCGGTAGTGAAACTACGCCCGGTGCGCCGGTAGTGTCCGGTGTTCACTACGCCGTAGTGAATCCGTGTTCACTTAGTGAATCGGTGTTACGCGGTAGTGAATCCGGTGTTCACAACGGCGGTAGTGAATCCGGGTGTTCACTATACGGTGCCGGTAGTGAATCCGGTGTTCACTACGCCGGTAGTGAATCCGGTGTTCACTACGCCGGTAGTGAATCCGGTGTTCACTACGCCGGTAGTGAATCCGGTGTTCACTACGCCGGTAGTGAATCCGGTGTTCACTACGCCGGTAGTGAATCCGGTGTTCACTACGCCGGTAGTGAATCCGGTGTTCACTACGCCGCGGTAGTAATCGGTAGTTAATCCGGTGTTCACTACGCCGGTAGTGAATCCGGTGTTCACTACGCCGGTAGTGAATCCGGTGTTCACTACGCCGGTAGTGAATCCAGTGTTTTGAAGAAAAGTTCCGAGGCACTCCGTACCCGATATTATTATATTAGCTTAACGATAAGACGCAAATAGAAACTGAACTTCATGAGAGTGAGTTGGCGTCTTAGACCCGATTATGAAGCTATTCTTCAATACACACAGTTTGAATAACTTACTGTAAGAGGAACTAACTATGTAAAGAGTAAGGCCCGTATTCAAAGACGTTTTCCTAACATTCTCCTTAAGGAGACCTAACATTTTCCTAACATTTTCCTTAAGTTGACCTAAAACTAGTCAAAATGTACAGCATTTCCTATACTCACTCCTAAAAGAAGCGTTTAGGCCTCCTTAAGGAATCCTTTAGGCGTGAATTATATCTTAGTTCTAGTTTAGGAAAGTTAAGGTCTCCTTAAGGAACCCTTAAGGAGAATGTTAGGAAATGTCTTTGATACGGGCCTAAGTCTCTACGCCTTCCTTATTCCGTCTTTTGTCAATCTCACAAGCTAAATATCCTTTTAAAATTCGCTAAAATTCCACTACTGATTTATCTCAATAAAATATTTCAAGCTGATCCAAAAAACATGATATTATAAGTAATAACAACAAAAAAACAAAATAGCGTGGGAGTTGACCCGTCTAAAACATTGCTAGAGGCAAGTTCAATACTCCCCCTAGGTCTATAGACAATTCTTGCCGCTCAACTTCCTCTGTTCCGTCTTCTCCATTTTCTACTATAAACTCAAACTTTACCATTTTTAGCCCTTTTGACCAAATCTAAGTTTTATAATGGAATATTGTAAAACAGAGGAGTAGTAGTTGTGAAAAACTTGTACCCACAAAGTTTTATTTATTTTTCAACCGTTAAAAGGAAAATGCTAAGTTTAACTTTTAAATCGTAGCTTTTATAAATTAAAGTAAAAAGATAAATTAAGAGTTAAAAAAAATCAAGAGTTAAGTTTATCACTGCTTTTTTATTTCCTACATTATTGGGGGAAAGTCAATTGCAACCACGACATTTTAATGAAAAAGTTTACTTACTTTTTTTTAATCAATTATCCATGTTTTTGCAACTACAATTATTACTAGAAAGGCCCAAATATTATTGTTATAATCGGCTGAATTTTGTTACATCGAAAAAGTAACTTGAACACCTTTCACAAAGGGCGTAGCTTTTAGTGCTGCAGAGCCTGCCGCCACAAGCGGGCGCAAGCCTGAAAGGGCGAAAAATAGTCAACGTCTTTTCACTAAATTTAAACTTTATTTTGCAGAGCCGGCTTTCGGCAATAATGCCATCTACAGTGCCGTGGTGTTGAGTCTTTCAATTCTTGGAATCTGACTAGAAAGATCTGAATTGAAAGACTCAACATCTCACCACGGCACTGGTAGATTATTGCCGAAAGCCGGCTCTGCAAAATAAAGTTTAAATTTAGTAGAAAGAGTAGAAGAATTTAGTTGTTGGTGTTGATATCATTGAAGAAAATTCCATTGCGCTTACTGAAGTTATAAGTGTTAAGAAAATTAAATTGTAATTTATATAAATATTTAAAGGACATGTTGCACCTACCGTACTGGTCAAAACTCACAGAAGACCCAAGGACCACATTCTTTAAAAATTGACTCCTTGCTTGCACATAAATGCATAGAGATATATTGAGAGAGGGCATAGCCTATTTCAATACATTGAGAGGCCTGAAACATCTTTTTGAGGCTCTTAGAGGCTCAGTGTAACCTCATTGAAACCTCCTTCAGGAATGAGTTAAGGTTACAATTAATAAATTTATTTCGATTGCCCGCACATTGTTTGTGTTTTGATTTGTATGTTTAAAGTTTTGCAATATAAGATATTGTAATTTTGTACTGATCATTTCATTATATTTATAAGCGAAGGTGGTCAGGTTAATTTTTCGATGTTTCAAAATTTAACCTACAGGGGCCCTCTAGTAATAATATATCTATGCATAAAGGCGTATAGCCTTTGTTAAAATTGTAATAAGAATGTACTGTTGAGCAAAAAATCAAGTATTCTGAGGGAAATTCGCTCGACTTGCGGATCCTTGCAACAGAGTTGATAATACCAAGGACCACCTTTTCTCTGTTGAATATTTATATAAGATAAGCAGTTAGGCGAAATTTTCCGAAAATAAAAGGTGTTACTCTGGTCACAATACAATTCTTATGATAAATAACTTTGAACTAATAGTTCAATGTCAAACTAAGGTAGTACATAGAGGTACCTAATAGTAAAACACCAGTGGTACCACAGGGGGAGCATAAAAATAAAAAAATTGTCGCCACTGTTTCCAAGGAAAATAGATGGGCCTGGGACAATTTTCCCCATATAGAGTTTAAAGTATTGGAGAAGGTATAAATTTGTGTTTTCACTTTTATAGTCTAACAAGCAAAATGTCAAAATACTTTAATTTCAGTATTTTTTTGTTTTCTTAGAATACATACCTTAACAGTCTCAAGAAATGTGAAAATAACATAAAATATGTACAATTAACCACTACACAATAATTAAGAACTAGAATGTCACTCTACATCTTTATAATCTGACGATAGGAAGGATGTAGTAGATGTACGAGTTCCGGAGAGAGTAGCGGTGGGGGTTGGCAACACTTTTTCATATTGGGAAGGCCTAATATGTTTCTTTCCCTTTATAAAAATTCCTTAAACGGTTCCTAACCCCGCGGAAACCATCTATGTTAGAAAATAAAAGTTGTAAACAGTTGTTGATCGAGAGCGTAGACAAAGCTCTGAAACCGAAACCTCCGAGATGGTAAAAATCGTTAATTTAACACTTAAGCAACCTCGGACGTAAAGAAGCCCCAGCTTAAAGATATCATTAGCTTACTTTTAATTAGTGACATAACTATTACGTAACTTATTTACACATAAAAATCCTTTCTGAAGCTGCTTGGTAAATGTAACAATACATCACTATATTCTGATTTGATATACAAGGTCTGCAATACACCAAGGTTTCAAAACTATTCCACCGAATAAGACAACCCGACATCTATCTCATTTATAACATATCATTCATCAATCTTATTTCTACTCTATTCTACATTTTTTGTTAAGCTTATATTGCTTATAGTATGTACGAGTTATGAGAAACACTGTAATAAGAAAAAATGAATACCCTTTCATCGGTTTTTTACGCTCCAGCAGCTGTAGATCGAAAAACAAACGGAAATTAGCGTTTGAGTGTACGTACGGTTGTTTGGGTTTACGTATACATTTCTAGTAATCATAGAAAATGCCATTAACTTTTAATTAAAGTGTATATTTGTAAATATATAACTTTTTTGCTGTATTGCGGGAGTATTTTATGCCCAAATAAATCGTAGTTCATTTGCTGAATGATGAACCCCAAATGAAAAACAGGTTAAAAATCACTGACGCGACACCTCTGTGTTTCAATGCTGCTCTTGCTTGCTTGCCTGTAATTTACATTTAAACTATAAAGATCCAAAATGTAAAAAAGAAGCGACAGAAACTATGCAAAATATTAGAAAATTATTAGCAAAAAATGTTTACCAAGAAAATAACTTAAAATTAATAAACTTATTAAAACTTTATCATTTCCATAATAAAACTGAGTTCGAGTAAATATTTAAAAAAATACATCAACCAAAAACTTTTTAACTCTTTCCTCGTTTAAAAATAACAGAAAAACTACAAAGTCATTCCGATTATTTCTAAGAACAGCAAAACCAAGAAAACTTATAAATGCAAAACTACGACAAACTAAAGCCGTAATAAAACTCGAGGAAAACCCGTTTAAGTGAAATTTATTCATAAAATCAAGCGTAAAACTAATAGCTTTCATTGCTTAAATGTTTCTTTTCGAATATTTCGTTGTCACGGTTAATTTACTTTAACTTGTGGCACATTTATATTCAATTCCTTTTTTTTAAACGAATTTCCTTTGAAAAAATTCGCTAAAAAACGACGTCTACCCTCGTGGTCGAGGTTTGGCGCAGGAGTCGAACCTCGGTCCATAACCGAAATCAGTTTCAAAGTTCCCTGGCCGAAATATACGGTGAGAAATCGAAAATAATATATAATAAAATATGATATATATAATATATATATATATATATATATATATATATATATATATAATATATATATATATATATAATATATAATAATATATATATTATAATATAACACAACACACACAACATAATATAATAATATATATATAATATATATATATATATATATATATATATTTGTGTGTGTGTCTGAGAGTTTGTGTGGGGGCGTATGCATATATTTGTTTGTTTGTACATATATTTCTAGACAAATCTTGTAAACACGCTAAATCTTCCACACGGATAAATATTTTTTAACAAATTTGTTACAATAATCAATCTTAGAGAACACACAAACCATAATGAAAACCGGGTTGTTGTGGCGACCTGGTTACTGAGTCAGCAAAATTTTCAAAATCGAAAATCTCAAGTTTATTGCCTTTAGCCGGTAAAAAGGTTCTTATTTTATTTTTAGCGCAAAGAAATGCGCTATAATCTTAAAAACACCAACTGAGCATTAAACTAGTACAAATAATGGTGTGTACAGCCATTAGTGGAGGCATAGTTTTGTAAATCAGCAGGATGATTAAGCACAATTCCTTTGAAAAATTCAGAAAAATAAGTTATGAGTAGTTCTTTAATTCCTTAAGTTATAAATCATACACCGGAACAAGTAAGATCTTAAAAGAAATGGATTGTTAAGCACGGAAACAAGATTTCCAAAGGAAATTTGTCTGACATGATGACCACCGCGCCAAAATTTTAAAGTTTGATTCGTTTTGTACCTACTTTTCTTGAGCTATTTCTGAAATCTTTTTTTTTCTTTTTACCTTTTTTCATTTTTTCATTTATACCGTAGGTATGTAGAAAAAATTATATGTTTGGGAAATAATCTAAAATCAGGATTCCACCTGAATTTTTTTTTTTTTTTTTTTAAACACCTGAAAGTTTCAGGTGTTTTTAAGACCACCCGTGTAGTTTTTACTATATTGTCGGTCCATATTGTTTCATACATCATGTGTGTGTGTGAAACAGTGTGTACGTTTCCCTGTTATCATCGTAGCCTCTAGTGTGTTTTTGTGCTTTAGGCAACGCCGTTCCCTGTTTATAGGCCCATTTGAAAATTCGTTTATAACAAGGTCAATAAATAAACAAGAGGACTTCAGACTCTTGCCCGCTCCGCGGGCAAGTACTTAGTACTTAGGTACTAAGTACTAAGTAAGGCATAAAGTCTGACCTAAGAGTACTTAGGTCAGACAGGTAGGAGCATAGTACCCGTATTTCGAGCATTTAAGAATACAGGTAGCAGGTTATGACCATATCAATGCTGAAGATCATAAGAACGGTCCACATCAGGTTGGGTTCCTCATTTTGCAAATAAAGGGCGAAGCTAGACTTCTTGGAGAATTAGAGATTCTAAGGCGGAAGCAGTGGGAGAACTTAACTTGAATGTCAGAGGAGAAATCACCCTTCTACTAGCTCTCCTGAAGGTACCGCCCGCCTCCAACCAGTCTATCACGGCTCACCGACATCGTTAAGTCGAAAAAGAAGAGGAAGAATATTACTAATTCTTAGTTTTTACGTTATAATGTCTTTCTTTAGCTGTTTCTTATAATTATCCCCCGGTAATTTCATTTGTTTTTAATTTATTTATATAATTTTTATTTTATTGTATTTACTGTATTTTGACTTGATTTTTATACATTTAACTGTTTATATATTTGTTATTTTTACTTATTTGTAGGCACTGATGATGGCCCATGTAGGTTGAAAGCGCTTTGAATAAATTTATAGTTTTGTGGAGAGACTCTTTTCTTTGTTCCTTTCATTATGAACAACTCCACTAGTGCTCATTCAAAATCATATAAAGGAAGGTTACTTAAAAAGAGAAAAACCTGGTCAAGCGCATTATGCCATTAGAGCAACACCGTGGCGGTCAACAACTAGTAATTATATTCTCATAAGAAACCCGTAAGGAGAGATAATAGGAATAATACAAAACCAAAGTAAAAAGGTAGAAGAGAGAAAAGGAGGGCCACAAGGACGGATATCATAATTGCCACAACAAAGAAAGAACCATACGGGTTCCAACCCAAAAAAACAGTAGCAATCAAAAGCGAAGCTCGGAGATAAATAAAAATAAGGAAAAAGAGAAAACCAGATAGACCCTAAGTTTTAAATAAGTTAAGTAATCTATAATATTAAGTACACCACTAATATCAGTCCTAGCTTTACAAATATTACTAGTATCCCTGATGATAAACATCTTCATCCACTTTAATTTCTCTTCATTATCCTCCCTACAACATACCTCTACATTATCAAGATCAAAAGTATGCTTCTTATCCAAAGCGTGACAGGCAAGCGCAGTATACCTTTCTCTTTCAGCTTGACTGTATTGTATTAAGGTTTACATGGATGACACTTTTCTTGTAGTCCGTCGAGACAGCATAGATACTACTGTGGAGGTTTTTAACAACTCCTTTTTTGTTAAAAAGGAGTATTACTAATATTATAATAAGGTATAATAATAGTAATTAGAGAAAGGAAATTGATCACTTAGAAAGTAGGCAACAACGTTGGGCCCTTTTTGCTAAATCCTTGAGAGAGAAATTATTGTTTTACTTCATTAACCTCAATGCAGTTATTTTCGTGTTTTCCGATGCATGGAAGAGTTGTGCCTTTAAATTTTAATAACTTCGTCTCGAAGCAACCCGTGCTTCACTGTCAAAATAAGCTTTCCTAACCTCAAACCATACTAAAGAGCATTTAATTTTATATAAGCTACTAATATGGGTCCTAAATTCCTCCCTTATACTAAGGTATAAAAGTTTAAACGTTTCTTTAAAGTAATAGACTATCTCATAATTCTCTCTTGTTCAGCAAAATCAATAGATATAAAATATTGAAAATAGATCCAGTGAATAAACAGGAAAATAAAACATCTCTTTATTTATAATCCGAAGCCAAATAAAATTTCATAGATAAATACAACAACGTTGCAACAATAAATAATAGATTCGTGTTAAAGATAGATTTTTTGTCGTTATATTGCTTTAAAAAATAAACATTAAGCTTGGATAACAATAGGACCGAAATGGAAAACTCACTTTCCATTTTAAAATACGTAAATTTTTACTACCGAAAATATAAATCCTAAATAAATTACCAGGTATTCAAAAGTTGTTTTTAATCAAAGTTTTATTTAATCTTTTAAACCGATGTCAAATGTTAATTAACTAATATTACTTGTCACAGGATTTTTAATTTATTTTTATTTTCTCCTAGATCAAATTATTTTAGCTAAAACAATCATTTGATTCGGTGCTTACTCTTTCTAATTTATTTATTATAACAAATTAAAACGAACATTGCTTTAAATTAAGAAATACAAATATCTTGGATGATTTAATTTAATTTTTTTAAATTACTTAATTTGTATTTTTATTTAATATTAATATACATACTTATATATGTATGTTAGTTTTAATGTAAATATTAAAATGTTTTTTAAAATGAAAAAAATATCGATAGCCACTTTTACTAAAAGTTTTAATGTGTGCGCGTGTGTTATCAGCGTAGCTCCTAACGGACTTATGCTAATGAAACTTAGTACGAAAATCAATCTTAAGGTCTAGTTGAGCTATCCCGAATATAATTTTTATATGACGCCATTAACGTGTCATTGACACGCATGTAGTCACATATTATTACGTACACACAGCGTATTTTACAGGTAATCCTATTTTATATGCATTTGCATTTAATACGATCCAGTTCTTGCACTGTATTTGTTTAGTCGATCGAATCAGGTGACGTCATCACTGATCCCGTCGAAACATCACGTCTTTTATTGTGAAGTTTCACTTAGATTATAAGGAAGTTATAAAAAATATATATTTCATTAAATTGTGATTTATTTACATAACAATAAAGTTACTTTAAAAAAATATTTGAAACGTTGTTTGTAAAAAACGGTAATATTTAAGTGAAATGATAGTTCGTCGTAAAAAAAAAAAAAAAAATGTATATAATATAGGTGTACCAACCTAATTTACCTTGTAAGGTTCCACGGCAAAACGCCGAATTTGCACTAGTTTAGATTTTATTATATGTATAGTGTATGTTAATAGAATTTGTTCAATTGATTGTTAAATTATTGTGCGCATAAATAGAAATAAATAAATAAATAAATAAAAATAGTTCGTCGTAAAGGTTATAATTCAAATACGATCGTCATTAAAGGTATGCATAAAGCATATCGAGGTTAAATAGTTAAACCATTTAGATTCCATTCCCCTAGTACTAGCGTATCGGACTGAATTCCCTGCGTATAGTTCTTACAGCGTATTTAACCGTATTTAAGTAGCGTACTTAATACGATTCGCGGATTTAGAATTCTTTGTGAACATACTATATAAGACCAACCAATGTGCCAAGTTTTATCTCATTATCAACATTAGTTTATTTCTTATAGAAATAAACTGTACGTTTTTAAATATTGTAAAAATCATAAAATTCCGAGGTACCCTGAAACCGATTTTTTTAAGCCTGCAGCAGGATTACTAGAACGGTTCTGAGATTTTTATGCAAAGGATATTAATTTTAATAAATCCTTTAATATATTATTTTAAATAGCGTACCTATTTATTCCAGATGGAAAACTTCAGATTCACTAACATTAAATATTTTAGAATACGGGGAAAACATTGTCCTGGACTTAAAAAAATGGTCTCTACCCTTTAGCAAGTTGTCTCCTGCATGTTTAAATTTACTATTACTTTTTTTGTATCGACAATCCGAATATAGTAATAGTAGTACTGTATGGTATTAGTTTTAAGTATTGTATACTAATTAGTATTAGTTTTAATGTCACTCTCGTTAGTGACATTAAACTCGAACATAAATTAGAATAGTTGACACAATATAATTGGACGAGAGACACCTAGGAAATGTAACAAGCATAACGCAATGCTACATCTGGAACACAATGTACAATCGCACAATTATATTGTGTCAACTATTCATGTTTCGAAAAACTTGGTAGTATCAAATTATATATGTTTTGCTTGCCAAGTATGATGGCGGTAAGAGTGCACCACTCGTCTCTGGTCAATATGGCTTCACATCACATTCTTTGGAATTTAATTAAAGGTTATAGTGAGTTCAGGCTCTGTTGGCGTCCTGGTGAGTCAGACGTAATGTAACAGAGTCATGTCCCACTCTAATAGATCACGTCTAACTCACCAGGGCGCCGACAGAGCCTAAACTCATTCTAACCTTCAATTCAATTCCAAAGAATGAGACAATATGTCGAGCCATCAATGATGACGAATGTCGAAGGATGGAAAATTTTTCCCAGATGTAGCACTGCATTTTTCTTGTTACATTTCCTAGGTGTCCCTCGCACAATTATTTATTTATTAGAACATCAACGGACATAAGCCCTTTTTACATCAATAAAATATTCAAAAAAGGTCAATTGCACATAACATTTTTATAAAAGAAGAAAAGAATAAAATACAATGCACATAACACAATAAAACAAGTTTAATATAATGTAGAATATGCATAATACAAAAGGAAAATAATAGAAATTGAGGAAAAGGAAAGTTATCTGGCCATAATTTTATCTACAATAATATCCCTGATTAATAATACTGTATTACTCTATGATGAATATAAATTATTCTCTAATTTCTCGGAATTTAATAGTTTCTAAAATAATAGTATGCTCTAATCTTAATTTTCAATTTACTAACATTTTAAATTACTAGTATAACTATTATTGAGAATTAAAAAAATAGTAAATTTGAACTTGCGAGAGTTGAAGTACAGGAGAAAGCCCGTTTTCGAAAGTCAAGGATTATTTTCCTTTCACTTCTAAGGCCTTTATGTTGATGCATCAAAAATATTTCACTAAGTTTATTTTTCTTTTATTTGACTTAATTTATTGTTTTACTTTTGACTTTAACAATTATTAGTTAATTATTATATGTTTGCTCCTTGCTGAGACAATTTAAGTGTAACTTTAAAAATTCGATTGTATTAAATAAATAGAAACTTTGAGATCGATAAAACCCTAATCGGGGTCTCCTAGCTTAACTTTAAATTTTTTTAATTAATATCAACTTATCAAAAATAATTAATTAAACATAAAAGTTTTAACATCAATAACTATGAAACCTTTAATCTTCAGATAAACCAGAAAGTTGTAACATTAATAACAATCAAATATTTAATCCTAAATTAAACCAGAAGGGTTTATTATCCTTTAGCTAAACTTTCATCTCCACAAATCTTTATTAATACTTGACCCATAGCTATAACAGTAAGATGAATTTTCGTCAGTAAATATTATCTGTGCTGAGTAACACGTCAGTTTAGTCTAACTAATGGTTTGTATTTTAGTTATGTTTGCCTTCCTGAGAGAAAAGCACTTGGTTTTAGAAAAGCTTTTTCCTCTTAACTTTCATAGAAAACTAAGTTAGAACGGAGAGGCCGGTGCGGTTAAGAGGCTACTTTGTTACAGGGCCCATCTATTTTCTAAAATACACCAAGAATCAATCACTGAATACAGACCCATTCTGTTGAAACCCTTTGCCTGATTCAATTAAAAGACCCCATACCCAACCCTTACCTAATTGTTGCCTATTCTTTAGCTATTTTCATTTATAATCTTTTCTTCTCTTTTGTTTCATTGTTGACTTTTGGTCTTTGAAAGAATTTTTTTTTTCAATAGAAATCAATTTTATATAGGCAATTCCATTTTGGATTTTATTGATTATTGTGAATTGGAAGCAAATCAAAACGGAATGTTTGTTTTAATGCAAAATTCGGGTACAGGGTACCTCGGAACTTTTTCTCATCACATCGGATTCCCTACGCTTATCCACGCTACATCGTACTCGCTCAAATATATATATATATATATATATATATATATATATTATATATATTATATATATATATATATATATATATATATAGATCTCGCCAATTTTGTACTGCAAAACGTCTTCCGAGTAGCTTCACTTATTATTAAGAAAATTATTTGCATTTTAATTACTATTGTTATGATTATTAATTTTATTTATTGTTTTTTTAAATGTAGTAGATTATTGTTGTGTAGTTTTTTGTATATTGTTATTGTGTTGTGTTAGTTTTTTAATTATATTTTATTTATTGTTTGTTTATAAGTGTTATTTTTTTAATTTTAATTTTTGTTTAATTTTTTTATTTTTATTAGTCTTATGAATGACTACACGCGTGTCAAATCTCAAACTTAGTCATATAGCGTGTCAAATCTATTCTCAACTTGCTGTAGCATAAATACACAGGGAGACACTATCATAAAAGACCCAATCACACATAGAGACAGGTAACTTTGTAAGAACCACTTAGAAAGTCTTAAAAACACCTAAAATGGATAATTGAGTTAACATCATCGCAGTATCAGATTTTTTTGCGAAGTCATTACTTTTCCTATAAACCGTAACCACAGCTTCCGGCTGATTGGGTCTTATCAAATATTTCATTTATGTGTAAACTTACACATAAATGACAGCTATAAACTTATTTATAACACAAAATTATTTAGATAGGACATTATTTTTAGGTAATGTAAAAAATAGAAATATTTAATAACTAAAACTACACCTCCAGGTTCAAGCAGTATTGCTTTTTGGAGACGTAGAAAAGGAACAGGTTTTTTTTTTATAAATTACCACATTTATTGTAAATAAAAAAATTTCAACCAAAACTAAAACAGAGCGATAAGTAAAAAAATCATTTTATTACATTTTGTAATATAATAATCTTTATGAATTAAAGGTATTATTATTAATGACTTGTTAAATTAAGAACCTAATAAATGGTTTATTTATTTATACCCTAAACGAGATATTATGAGGAAAAGTAAAAAAAAATGTGACTAGGCAATGGAAATGTAATCTAATATAATTTCTTTTGTTTTTCCTCATATTAGCTATATTAATAGTAGGGTTGGGCATTAATAAGAATAATAATAATAATTTAATTAGTATATAGTTGTAGTTATTATTCCTCTCAGTGCCCAATCTTACTATTAATTTAATCTAATACTGTTTAGAGAAAGATAATTGCGTTCAATTAATTCAATCAGATAATATAAATCAGTTTAATATTTAATATAAAAACTAAAAAGGATACAATAATAGTTATTTATGCCATAAGGCTGAGAAGTGTGTCTTTATGTCACGGCAATTAGATTTACCGACGAGCGAAGCGAGTCGGGAAAAATTGCCAAGACATAAAGACATTCTCAGCCGGATGGCATACACTATTTTTTTTGAGGTAGCACTCATTAAATAAACTGCCCTATATACTTAATTGAAAAAAACAAACGTAAAAAAATAAATACATGTTTAATTATAATGAAAAATAAACAAACAAATGACAAATAAATACCTGTTTACAATTCATCCATAGCTCCACACTTTTACTCAAAAATGTAAAAGCTTTACAAATAAACACACAAAAATTGTCAATTAGAACACCTTTTAAAAACGAAAAAAAAATTAGTCTACGAACAAAAACAGAAACAAAATGAACGTTTTTAAAGAAATCTCATGAAGGTTTTACACAGATTGTTTTTTGAACACGCTACATTACAGTAATGGCGGCAATATATGAATTTCTTTTACGTCCTAGGAGTTTTTTTTACATTCATTATTGTCCTCGGAGGTGAAAAGTACTAAATAACCTCCTATAACAATAATGATTGGCTTCTCATCCTAAAAACGGTCCAATAAAGTGCTCAATTACGTACTACCTCAAAAAAAGTAATTTAAAAATTTCTAGTCGCAGTAGTAATTAAAAATTGAAATAAAAGTATGAATCTATCTTACGTGTTTGATAAGGGATGAACAATAGAGATTTGGATGTAAACAAATCATAACCTAAATTCAAATTCCGAATGAGTTATGGTTTAATCAAACACAAACAAATCTAAATTAAAAACTCAAGTATAACGTACAAGCACAGAGGGAATTTCCATAGATAATTTCTCAAATTTACAGATAGAGTTTTCACAAGCTTTGTTCGGTATTTGTGGACGTTTTCATTTCACCCCTAAAATATCTGGCACATCTGATTCGGTAACAAGTTTAATTTCAGAGTCATTCGTCGCGTAACATAATGTTTAGCAAGCTTTGTCCCTTTTCAAAATTTAAATGCTACTAAGCAACCCCATGTCAGACAACTTCATTAATTTTAACAACAGCCACTATTTATTCTCTCACTTCTGATATTCTAATTCTAAATTATAGTCTAATATTTCTATCTTATCATGATTCTTATGCTAGTAAATAACACTCTCCTTTATGTTAATAAAAACAATCTGATAAACATAAAATAAAGCAGATCCCCTGTAGACTACAGAGGTAATCTACAGGCAGTAGTCAATCTAACTTTTAGTCTATAGCCTATAGGTAGGGACTTATAGGCTTCAAAATTACAGGATCATATAATATTGCCTTTAAGCTACTGTTTTTACAAGATATATATATATATATATATATATATATATATTATATATATATATATATATTATATATATATATATATATATATATATATATAAATCAAAGTTACGCAAAAAATATTTGGTACCATCAGGTACCATTGAAACGGATTTCTGTCATGGTCCTATGTTCGACTCCTGGAGATAAGCTTATCCCATTAGCGATTTTTTCCAAAGGAAATGTGCTAAAAAGTGCAAATCTATAAAAATCTAATAAAAATGGAATGGCGTCGACGCTGGGGATCAAATAGTTGTTTATTTGTTGTCCTACACTAGTTCCTTACATTATTTGTTTACATAAGTGGCATACAGTCACGATAAGCGAATTTTCGAATTTATTAGTCAAAAACGTGATTTGTTTACATTATGTTATATATGTCAATCAATAACACCTGAACTAAAACTGATTAACTAATAATAAAATGTAACTTCGTATGTTTGTTAACCATACATAAGTGTATGTATGGTCTTATCTAAGAGTAAAAACTTAGATCAGCTCGATCTAAACACTTTGTGAAGATCTGTGGTGATTTAACCCTAAAATCTAATTATTTAAATAGGATTGAATTATTTCGATACTTCCGTAGGACTTGATTTTTGTGCCCCGTTTCATTGAAATTCAATTAGCTGTTGAGCTAAAGAGTGCTAACGAGAAATTTGCTCGTTACATATGTCATCATATCCATATAGCTCATCCATCAATATATATTATATATATATATATATATATATATATATATATATAATATATAATATATATATATACATACATACATCAGACATCAATTTATTTAGATGTTATGATCTGTGTGTGATGAAACTTCACAATTTGATGAAAAGCGTGGATTTTTCGGTTTTTGTTATTGCAGTTAATGCATTGAAAATATTAGTAAATTATACTCGCAATAAACTTATGGATTGCAGGTTTAGTGTACTTTAATAGTTAAGCTGGGCGGTTTAAAATCTGTTTACATTTTTTTTTTGTTTTACGCCGAAACAGAGACTGGCAAAAACTCCGTCAGAAACAGTACATTTAATTTACTTAGTTTATTACAATGTAAACAAACAAACAATACTTGCCTTTCTTTCTGGACCAGGGAGTCAAAGAAGGCTATACGCGCTATTCGAATCTTTATTTTCTATTTAACAAATTTCCCATAAATCGTTTATACTTTTTTTACCGTATATACTTAAAAGATAAAATCGAGGTACGTTACTCTTAAATGCATTGTTATATTTGAGATTATGGATCTAGACGTGATTTTATCCAGTCTTATTATTATAGCCGTACGGAAGAAAATCTCATCTAAACCGATTTTCCTTTGAAAGTTCTTTCTTGAGGGCTTAGAAAAGAAGCAATAACCGGGTAATATTTCTTATACAATATCGTTATACGTAAATATAGAAGGTTAAATTATTATATTATTATAGTTATTTTGTATACAATACAAGTTGTCAAAATTGGAATTAAAATTTTCTTGTCTGTTATTTTAAAAGCTTAAAGAATAATTACTGCACACTGACACAGAACTAAGATTTTAATTAAATATCTTCAGACTATTGTTAGTAATATAAAAGAAACTCACAGACTATAAGCTGACTAGCCATAGACCTGGTTAAATCATCATTAAACCCTAATAATGTTTAATTACTCACGTAAAATTATGTGTTTGTCATTGAAAAGTTTGAGGTTCGCCGACAATAGCCATAGACCTGGTTAAATCATCATTAAACCCTAATAATGTTTAATTACTCACGTGAAATTTTGTTAGTCATAGACTAAGTTTGAGGCTCACAGACTATAGACTATCTAGCCATAGACCTAGTTAAATCATCATTAAACCCTAATAATGATTAATTATTCACGTGAAATTTTGTTATTCATTGACTAAGTTTGAGGCTCACAGACTATAGACTATCTAGCCATAGACCTAGTTAAATCATCATTAAACCCTAATAATGATTAATTATTCACGTGAAATTTTGTTATTCATTGACCAAGTTTGAGGATCACAGACTATAGACTGGCTATACACAGACCTGGTTCAATCATCATTTGATGATTTTAAATGTGAAATTATCACATGATAAAGAACAACACGTAATAATTCTACACGTGAAGTTATCTCATGATAATAAAGAACAAGACGTAATGATTCCACATGTGAAATTATCTCATGATGATAAACAACAGGTGGTGATTTTAAATGTGAAATAATCTCGGTCTAATGAATAACAACACGTGATGATCCTATATAAGTAATTTTAACGTGATAATGAACAACATCACATTATGATTTTACGTCTGAAATTATCGCGTGATAATGAATAACGACCGTAATGATCCTATATAAGTAATTATAACGTGATAATGAACAACATCACATTATGATTTTATATGTGAAATTACCGCGTGATAATGGATAACGACACGTGATGATTATACTCGTGAAATTATAAAGTGATAACGAAAAACAACTCGAGATGATTTTACATGTGTAAATTATAACGTGTTCTTGATCATTTGTCTATGTATGTTTGCACCTAATTATAACGTATTAATTATAATTATAACTCTGATAATAAAAACTTTTTTAACATCAAAGTAATTAGAAAATTTAAATACAATAAGAAAAACCTATTACAACAGTATGCTACTAACCTAAATACAAAATTACAATTAATGGCTAATATGGGGTGTTAAACAAATATTTTAAACTTAAATAAATTTGAAATCAAAATCTTACAAAACGCAAAAAACAAATTTATTTATATAAATTATTACAGTCATTAGTACCAGCTGTGTTGTAAACCTAACAGAATAATAGCATAAAGTCATTAATGTCTAAAAATATGGTAATAAATTAAGGGAATATGTTAAAACGGGTGAGAAAGGGTGTCATATAGCAAAAGAACATGCTTAAACATAGTAAAAAAAACTTTCTAAAAATAATTACATTAATAAGAAGGAAGAAAAATCTTTCTTTTTATTAAAATTAAAATTAATGTAGGATGAGTCTTAAAAAAAAGAAAAACTTTGCAACCTGTATCAAAAGCTTTTTGTTAGATCTTGTTTTGATAAAAAATAAAAGTAAAAAGCTGTAAACAGTGTTTTTTTTCTTGAGTGGTTTTCGTATCTAAAAACGTGGAAAATTCAGGAATAACTGAATGAAGGGTAATTTTATTTAAAGTTTACGAGAAGGGAAAGAAAATAGCAAGATGTATCGAAAAAATTGCTTCAGACAAGGAAAAACACCCCTCTCTACTTTCTCTAAGTTTTTCAGACTCATTTCAAATCTAACCACAAACAAATCTGGTTTAAAATAACTTTATCTTGCAGTCTTGAAAAATTAATGTTCTAAGTTAAAACTGATTTTCTTTAATTTAAACTTCTTATTAGAAGTTTTCTTTTATCTGCAATATTTTAAATTAGCCTGAATTCTAATTTCAACAATTTTTTTAATCTATTTAATTTATTCACTGAAGTTTTCAAATTTAAAATCCTTTTTTTTTTTAGATTTCATAACCAATAACTTATCAAACTATATTATCTACCCACGCAGCATCAAATATTTCCTACTTAGGGAAAAAAAATTACACATAAAATATATGGGATTATGCTGCAAATCACCCCAAATTCTTTTCCCGACTGCTTAAGTTAAGTTAGCAAAAATTGTTACTTTAGCATTTATCAATATCTATATCATGAAATTAAGTTGTAATTATTATGTTAGAATAAATTAGAAAGTTTGAACAATATAGCAGTAATTATTTTGGTAACTATCACCCAAATATAATAATATTGTTACCACTTTTGGTAACTATCACCCAAATATAATAATATTGCAACCACTGTTGGTAACTATCACCCAAATATTTTAATATTGTTAACACTTTTGGTAACTATCACCCAAATATTATAATATTGTTACCACTTTTGGTAACAAAAGTTCTTATTAAATAGTTTAATAAGAGTATAGTACAATAAAACTCAATATATTAGAAATTGCATTAAATATTAAAAAATACTATACTAATATCATTATATTTGTGTGATTTTTCGTCAAGCTATTGTACGACATATATCAATATAGACAAGATTAAAAATATTTAAATCTTCTTGGTTTTGTCAAGGCAAGATAAGAGACCTTCGGCCTCTTTGCCGCTAACCGGCGTCAGTGCTGGGGGCCGCATCGCGGCCACATGGTTGTTGTACTTTATCAGTTCGTCACATTACTGTATATAAGTAGCATGCTGCCATAATATAAGCGAATTTTCAAATGTATTAGTCAAATACGGGATTATTACGTGATTACATAATGTCAATTGATGACATATTGTTTTCTTTAACCAATATATGTCAATCAATAAAACCATTATTAATACTGAAAACACAATGAAACGTTTTATGTATGTGAACCATACATACATATTTATATAGTAGTCAATGTGTCAAAAATCCAATCTAAACACTATATGAAGATTTGTGAGTTTTTAAAATGTTTGTGAGGTCATTATTGTGGGTTAATGACGTCACACATATTTCATAAACAATAGGGTTCGGGACATTAGCAAGGTTATTTTTTGTATTAAGTTTCATTTCGATCTGAGAAACGTTTAACATATTTAAGGAGTTAATGTTGGTTCATCTGAAATGCTCTCCCGGTATGATCACAAGGATCGCTAACCGAAAACACCAGGGCCGAAGACCTTTATTGGAAATATTATGAAACGAGTAAGTGTCGCACTTGCTTTACTTCTGTTTTGATCTTGTTGCTGTGGTCTAAGGAATCAAGGGCCAGCTAAGCATTAGATTTATGCTGCCAGATGGGTATGCTCAAGTTATAATCTATAGAGTTACTATGGAAGACCTTGGTTTATTGTTTCTGTTTGAAACAATAATTGCATTTGACCTTTTAGTCTTATGCTTATGTTTGTCTATTGTAAGGTGATTATTGTAAGGATTTATCCTGTGAGCATAAATCTATATTAGATTTATGCTGATATAGTTGGCCAAGGCCATCTATATTACTCTATAAAGCCTTAATTATTATATTGCTGTGAAATAAAAATTATTGATAAATTGAAGAGAAAATATTAAGAATTAAAAAATAATTAAAAATAAACAATAGGACTAGGACTTCAACGTCCTTCTTACATTAAAAAGACCACTCATCACCAGGTATACTTTGTATCAATTACAACTTTTTACAAGAAAAACTATAATGAAAAAAAAACTTTTCTACTTTGAAAGAAAGCTCAAAACAAAAACAGATAAAGCAATTATCTCAGTTGATGAAAAGTATCTAGTGAATAGGAAAACCCGGTATGAGAAAAGTTCAAAAAATAAAAAAGCACAAAAAAAGACTTTTTCCAGCCTCTGCACTTTTAACAAGAAAAAAAAATAACTCCAAAGTAATTCTATCCGAGAAAGGAAATTCTATCTTACTTCTACACTAAGTTTTTTTTTATTTCTTAAAATCAAATACTATGTCTAAATTGAGTTTTTTAAGACCAAAAAATCCTTAAAAAGCATCTTTTCAATGCTCTTAAAAAAGCTATATTGAATTTTCATATTGTCAAAATAAAGCTATTCCGCATAAATTCTTATGTAGAGTGTAATTTTTATTCTTGTATTTCTATAAGGCTAAGATGCTTTTCTATAAAAGGAATTGTTTCCACAAAATTCAATTTGTTTTCTTATACTTATACAATCAAGTTCTCTCTTGTTTTTATTGTGTATTTTTGATTGAGTTTCAAAAATATAATAGTTATTAAAGAGTTTATTTTAAAATCATTTTATGTCGTGTAGATTTATGAGAATGCACTTATCAAGGATAAATGTTCTTTTAGAAGTATATTTAGAGTTAATATATACTTTAATGCTTTCTTTTAGAAGTATTACATGCTCTAGAGTTAAATCATGTCACATTCTCATAGTTAGTTAAGAAAAGGTTTTAATGAGAGACTATTGACAAGTTTATAGATTTGGCAACTATTAGATTCACGTTTACTGATATGTTCATAGAACTAACAATGTTGGTATCTCGTAATGAGTAGTGCAATAGTTTATGTTTCATAAGTTACAAAGATTAAATTTAAAGTTAATGAATGAAGTTTAAGAACACGCTGTTGGTATAGTGAGCTTGACCAAAGAATATAATAGGTATAGAATGTCTGAAGGTATACGGGAGCGTCAGACAGAAGGTGGGGGTTGAACTCGGTGCTGGTCTCTAGCGGTAGCTCTAGTACTAACCCTCCTTACCAGTCTTCCCATTTGTTTAAATTATTATTATGAAATCATCTCATTATTTATAACCGTTATAACGGCACGGGTATCTACTTGAAATTAATCATCTGGGGGGAGGGGGGCGGTAGTGCCTCCGCCTAGTCAAGCAGTCACTGTCGTACCATCCTTTACTGAGCGCATCTCGAAACTATTTTTACCCCCTCGCATCTCTTTATTAAGGACATACAAAATATTTTTTTAATAGCAACTATAAGATTTAGTTAAGCTGACCAATTCTACAAAATATCATCTCTTTTCCATTCAAAGATGATGAGATATGGAGGCTCAAAGTTAGGAAGTTTTAACTCTTACTCACTGATAAAAATTCTAAGGCACTTCCAGCAAACTTAGACACTTGAAATTTGCTATATCGATAAAATCTGAAGTTAAAATATAAAAAAATTATATCATTTGATAGTACCGAGTTTTGCAAAACATGAATAGTTGACACAATATAATTGTGCGAGAGACACCTAGGAAATGTAACAAGCAAAATGCAATGCTACATCTGGGAACTGTTCCATCATTCGACATTGTCATCATTGATGGCTCGAATAATGTATGTCCCACTCTGTTTCGTTACGTCTAACTCATCAGGCGCCGACAGAGCCTAACTCACTCTGACCTTCAATAATTCCGAAGAATATAATGTGAAGTACTTACCAGACGAGCGTGATAATAAATAATAAAAAAAATTATCAAATTCTAACATTTGCAGTTCCTTCTGTCTAATATGTTCTACCTAAGTTGAAAGGTAATCCTAACCTCAATTTCACGTATAAAGAAACATTTTGACAACTAGCGCTACCTAATAACTAACGCGCGACCTTTTATAACTGAGAATATTTGAGAGTTTCATTTTGACAGAACGTAACACAATTTTTTACGCAATCTAATGTATAATTAAAGAAATTGGTGCTGTTTAGTAATAAATTAATAGTGTATTATACTGAAACTAATTAATAATTTCATAATTTTTCTTGGCGTAAGGCATAAGCTTCATTCTTACAAAAAGAAATGAAGCCACATCAAAAACACATGCGTGTAAAAATGGAGCCAAGTCTAGCGTAAAAAGTAGTGAGATCAAATGTTTCTAATTATGCTTGTAAATATACGAAGTCTTGGCGGTTTCACGTTTTGACGGCTATTACTCAGCGCACACAGAATTGCAGAAATGCATAGGGCGCTTATTAAATAGGCTGAATTTATTTTTACTTTTCCTTATTTATACCGTAGGTATATAAGGAAAGTATTGTGTTTGCAAAAAAATCCGAAACCGGGTTAAAAACGTAATTATCCGTTACAGGCGTTTTTAAGGCCTCCTAAAAGGTTTTCTCAAAGCTGTCTGTCAGTATGTGTGTGTGTGTGGGTCTGTTTGTGTGTGTGTCAGTTATCATCGTAGCGCCCAGTGTATTTATGCTAGAGAGTTGAGTTCTACCGCTGTAGTTGTGCTATCTGAAAAATATTTTTTTATGACGACATTAACCCGCAATAATAACAGCGAAAATTTCGAAAACTCATAAAAAGCGGAAAGAGATTTGGCACGCATGTGACTATTTATAAGACTAACATATGTGCCAGTTTCACCTCATTATCAACAATAGTTAATTTTTTATTGAATGACTTAGGTAAGTTTTTTAAAAAATTAGAAAATTATTGGATTGAGTTGAAATTTAGTCCAAGTTTACATTATTACATAATAAATAAGTGCACTAAGTTTTGTTCTAACACGACAAGTATATTCATAATTTTTGTTAGATCATAAAAATTAAGGAGCATTGAACGTGGACAGTGCTGTATGGGTGACCGCTGATAATGATACGGATGTATTTACTATCTGAAGACGAGAATAAATTTGGCGAACTGTATTCCTGAGGACAGGAAGTTTCATTTCAATACGATAAGTATATCCATGATTTTGGATCATAAAATTTAAGCAGGATCGAGCGCAGGATGGCTTCTAGTCTTCCGTATAGGGCCTTAAAAAGTCTAAGTCAAATAACTTAGACTTTTTTTTAAAAAAAAAAAGGGGCTCTCTTACTTTAGAAAAAAATCTTTAAAAGAAGTATATATTTCATTTATATCTGTCAAAAATATTATTTCATTATTCTATGTATATATATATCGTATGTATGGAAATAAAGATATTATTATAAATAGGTACCTAAAAGACCTTCGATTCAGGTAACAATAACAAATTGAAAATATTTTTAAGTACTTTAAAAAAATTCTCTTGGAACTCTTAAGAGTATTAGGCCTCTTTGACACTGGTGTAATGAATATATAACGTACTTATAATAAATAAATATATTAATATATTACTATATATTATAAGCTAAAAATATTTAATAAGTTAATTATATTAACATATCAATTGAAGTTAATTTTTGGCTGAAGCGCCAAAGGAGGGCTGCCACGCTCGCTCTCACTGGCCATTTCGCCCCTGGGTGCAGCAAATCCCACAGGTGAGGAAAAGTTGCGAGGTACCCCGTTCCCGAGATTTTTTCGGCAGCAGGTTCATTAAAACAGTTCTTGCACCATGATCCGCTGAAGCTGTAGTGAAACAGATGTTCTATGCACCGGGATTTGAACCCCGGACGGAACAGGCATTGCTATTTAGCTAATAGGATCAGGGGTCATAGACACTCATCATAGAATGGTTATTGATCGAAATAAATTATACATTTTTCAATTACATCATCTCAATATTGGGATAAGTAAGAAGAGAGGGAAACATAACTTTGCTTTAATCAATTGTTGTGGTTGCAATCTATTTCCAATTTAGTATTTTACTTCAATTTATTTTTAAAGTAGCTTAATAAGTTCTAAACGTCATTTACGTCACTTGTTCCAATAACAAAACAAAATAAACTATTACCTTAGCAAGTGGATGCTTTAACACTTTCAAAAATAAGAGTACTTAAATACTTAGACAGGAGATACTTGATGTGGTTTACGTCGACTTGACAATGGATACTTGAGATCTCGGCTAATCTTCAGTACTTGATAACCTCTCTCTATAATTTGTTTCATATATAAGACTTTATTAAATATTATGTTAAGACTTTTTCATTTAACCGTTTTTTTATTAAGATCAAGTCAACAAAAGAAACATTCATTTTGTACTGGAAACGTAATATGGTAGGTTGGTGTTCATACGTGTATAAAAAATAAATAAATAAATAAATATATATATATATATATATATATTATATATAATATATATATATATATAATATATATTGATACCAGCAGCCTTGCTGTTGCCAGAAACCCTAAGTTATTTATTCTTTATTAATTATGCTTGCTGTAAAGTCACCATTCAGTAAGATGTATGACCTCTTACCGTTCCCTCAAGCGGCGTGGACATTTTGTTTCCTATGTTTGCAAGTGGCTAATCACAGGCCTCTATTTCTTCCTAATTAGATATAAGAAGCACAATATCGAGCATTTCTTAAGTTACTTTAGAAAATCAAGGTACATGTAAAAAGAAATTTTTCCTGAGCTCCAAATGTAACCTTTTATCATCTCCTAACGATTTTGCTGAAGCGCAAGACTTCTATTATGCTTGGGCAGTTAAGCTTTTCATGGAGGGAACTGTAGTAGTGACTGGTTTGTTAGCCTCCGCTGTCAACCACAAACTAGAAGGGTGCACCTAAGACCTGCACTATCGTTATTAAGAATCTGGGACGAGACTCAGGACTAATAGTTCTTATTAGGACAACAAAGCTACATCATCGGAATGCTTTAGTTACCTCCACCAACGGTCCTTCTCAGGACCGGAAATCTGCCACACGCCGTAGTATCTGACTGGTTCACAGTGCATAATCAGCTTCAGCCAGAACCTACTACCAGAGTTAGCTACATAACTATCCATCACCTCTTGGAGCGTCCAGCCAAGTGGCGCCCATCGAATTACTTTCTCCCTGTCCAATGTCTTCTGTCCACTGCCAACATATCAACTGGAAGTCGTAAGAGACAAGTCAGCTCTACTAGACCAGAAGCTCGTACTGAAGTTATAGCAAATGCCGTTTACTATCTTAACTTTAACTCAAAGACGACTTTATGACAGTCAACCTAAAACATTCCACAGTAATGATAAGGAGAAACCAGAGATCTTCATCAAAGAACACGACGAATTCGAAGAATGCTTCGCTCTTTACCAATTATCTCCTGACAAGCAGCTAGAGATACCAGGAATCTTCTGCGTTAGACAGGTGGCGTCCTCGTAAAGCAACACTTCATATTTTCCAAAAGTTTAGATCCGAGCTTCTCACGCAAAAGAATAAACAATATCGGTGCTAAGATAAACAAAAGAAAACTGAAAGCATTGTTAACTTTCTCTCACACGAAGTTAATATAACCAAGTGCTTCGACAAGCATTTCAATGAAGTCAAAACTCGTGTAGCACTGGTGGAACTCACGGAGCCTATGCCACAAATACACCTCCGAGCTAATCTACCGACCAATTATACCAATCTTATAGTCGAAGCGGACAAAATTTAGAAACTCTGAAACCACTTGAGTCGGAAAAGAAAGCTTACTCTGCTACGCTTCTCGTAAATATCAATCCGCTAAACAAAGCCCACCAACAATTTCCAGATCAACAAAATCTTTCTATAAGTATTCTTATTTGCTAGATGTTAGGAGGAGGTTACAAAGCCTGTAAGCCTGTTGTTAATAAGCCTAAAATAAGAATAGACTTATGATCTTATATAATTTAATATGTTCCTAATATATTTATCTTAATTCTTTGGAAAAAAAATCCAAAAAATAACAATCTGGAATTGTATAATTTTTTTTTTTTTTTACTTTTCCTTATTTATACCTCAGTTTTATTTTTCAAATCAAAAAAGTCAGCACAATATATTTAATGTTTTTATTTTATTTTTTTTTTGTTCATATTTCTTATCAATTCTTCCTTGCGTTTAGAAATTAAAAAATTAAATTAAGGTATTAAATTGCATTCATTTTCAAACGTCTCTTTAAACCCAGCTTGTCTATACTATGGAAAATTATTAAATTACAGCTAATAAAAATCCTTTTCGGATAAGATATTTAAATTTAGTATTTTACTTTCAAAAATATTCAGTGAAAGGAAGAAATTAAGTCATTTTCTGGAATATTTTGATCGAGACATAATTCAATAATACTATAAATGGGTGAATAATGAAGAGAAAAATTTCATTCAAAAACTAATTCAATAATTTAAATTTTCTAAAAATTATACACAGAATTTCATTATAATTATTTCATTATTTTGACCAAATTTTCATAAAAAATTACGTTTTCGAGGTTTAAACGATGTAAGCGTAGAGGGGGTGGATAGATTCTGGTTGGCCTCCAAATTCCAAAAAATAGTTTACACACACACAAACACACACACACACACACACACACACATATATATATATATATAATATATATATATATATATATATTGTGTGTGTGTGTGTGTGTGTGTGTGTGTGTGTGTGTGTGTGTGTGTGTGTGTGTTGTGTGTGTGTGTGTGTATTTATTAATTTATTTATTAGTTTATTTCTTTATTTATATTGCTCTTAGCAAGGCAAACAAACCTGTTTAAAGGGAAAAGAGTTAAATAAATTTTACTTTACAATAATTTATAGTATACACCTCTTGAATTAGGGGACGAATTTTATTTCGACAATCATTACATTATGATTGTCGATTTTCCAATTATGGGAAAAACAGTTTTTTCCCAGGTAAAACATATGTTTCTTTACTACATTCACAAAAATGTTCGAAAAAACAGCTATATATGGCTCGGAAAGAAAACGGGCTGTTTTTATCTTCTCATTTTGTACAGGGCTATTGTCATTTTTAATAGGTCTCTTTAGATTCATAAGCTTGATGATTTATGTACCTAGTTTTAATCAATAAAAGAAAGCGGCCATAGGAAACGGCTTTACAATGATAAAGAAGAAATAAACAAAGAAAAAACAGATTGAAGCCACTTGGGTTAAACGTTTTATAGAGATGAATTAAAATTTCCCTTTTGAATCGTTCTTACCACGAGCAATTTTCTACCCACCTCTATTTGCAACAGAAACAGAATATAATAGAAAACGGTGATGGTGATTTTGTTTCGCCACACCAGTGTTCTATATATAAAACTAGACGCCAATAAAGATCAACCGGTTAGCGTCATCCGATTAAAAATTATCTAACTAGTGAGACTTTACTAAACACATTAAACCATAAAAAAGTTGTGGTTGTTAAAGGAAAAATTAATATATAGACGTGTGTACAAATATACTCAATGTATAATGAGTACATTTCAACAACGTAACGTACAACCCTGCGCCAATTGGGAGACAATACGGCCTCCCATTGGTTCTTCAGTAACGTAGAAACAGCGAAATCAAAATTCAGGTTAAGAGTGTGAATGTGGCATCGAAGAGTCTGAAATGCTTATTTGAAGGTCAATACGTTCAAGGGTTTCTTATTATGGGAGTGGTTTACCCAAATAATAATCTCAACTGAGGATAAAATTCAAGATAATAAACCCAGACTCTAGGCTTAGGTAAGAGCCTTTCAAATTTTTATAACTCATAAAATTATTAGAGCAATAAAATATTTTGTAAAATATGAGAGAGGTAAAATAGTATGGTATACACATAAACAAGTCCGATCGTCCTATTTTTTTGCACTTTTATGCGTTATTTATAAGATCACAGTTTATAAAAAATAAACCCTTTATTTAATAATAACAAAAAGGTTTATTCCTACGCAGTATCGTATAACTGAAAAAAAGGATACAGCAAAGCAATATTCTACCAAAATTTATGCTTACGGATAAGGGCTACAACATAAAAAATCAAAAAAGGAGTTCCTCAGGGGTCCGTGTTGGGTTCTTTTCTATTTTTCTTGTAAATATTTCTTTCCGGATAAAAAAGCAATAACAATTCTTTCACTATTTTTTTACTAAGTTTTTACGAAAAAGAAAAGTAAAACTGCATAAAGAAGGATTTCTAAACATTTCTTATAACACAGAACTAAATGTATTCCAAAACATTCTTCAAGAAGAACACCTTTTTATCAAAAAGTTTAAATTTAAAACGTTTTGTACTATAATTTTATTCTTATTATTATGAAGCATTTCATTTGTGTATTTTTCCGGCCAGAATAAATAGAAAATATCCATCGTTTAAGGAAAATAATGTCCTTTATAATGTGAAGGAAAACGTTTTATTCTGTTGATTAAAGAATTAAATATTTTAGTAACCATTTAAAATCATGAAAGATAAACTTTAAACATTATTGTGAAAAGATGATTATCTTTTTGGATTGTTGTCTATTTTTAATCTTTTAATGTAGGTAAATGAAAATGAAATATTAAATCGAGCATTATTGTCATTTTGAAAAATTATTTTAAGATTTTCTTTTAGCCATTGTATGCTTGTTATTGAAGAGAGGTACTAATTAGATCGTAAGGTGATAAAGAACTATCACATGATTAATTACCTTAATTATACATGATTATTTTTAATTATTGTATTTATTTTTATTTTGGTTTAGTGGCCTTTACTGTAATTATAAAAGTCTTCTCAAATTTTAATTCTCGCATAAAATATATTGGTTCCTAGTCTTATTATACAGGACGACACGACTTTATTTGGACACAAGAAAAATCCTGATTCTAGGGTCCAATAGCTGAACAAAAAAAAACCTATACAACCAATTTTTTTTTAGTTTTCGAGATATTTCGATTTATCGATATTTTTTAGAATCGCATGTTTTTTTCCAGATGATTGGCTTAAAACTCAAAAACGAAAATAGATATCAAGTCGCCGTTTTCACCAATGGAAAGACCATGAAATTCCCTTTAAAATAATGTTTAATTTATTTGATTTAAAACATTTTAATTGGGCCTTAGCTGTGGCTAAAGCAGCAAATTGCAAGAAAATTTGTTACAAGTTGAAATTTGGTACAAGTGTACCCCTTGACGTAATAAATAAGTGTACTAAGTTTCGTTGTAATACAAAAAGTCTATTTATGTATAAAACATATGTATATGTTATGTGTTTGGGCGCTTAAGAGACAAAATGAAAATTTAGATGTTATATTTAAACAACAATATTTCGCTCTTCATCACACAGAGCATTTTCAAGTTATTAAAATTAGAGTTAGGCTAAATTAACTAACTAAGTCGAAAATTAAAAAGAAAAGATCAGGTCCAAAAACTGAGGTAAATGAAATCGAAATGCATATCAATAATTTCTATACATATTTTGTAAAAGATCAAGAGAAAAACAAATGAGCATCTAAAATATTAATTAGAAACAAGATTTCGAGAGAGTTAATTAATAACTAAAAAAAAAAAAAAAAAAAAAAAAAAAAAAAAAAAAATCATGAAAAAAAAATGAAAATGCTCTGTGTGATGAAGAGCGAAATTGTTGTCTAAATATAACATCTAAATTTTCATTTTGTCTCTTAAGCGCCCAAACACATAAATATACTAATTATGGAGACCAATACAGTTGATAATGAACATATGTATGTTTTATTCTTGTATTTTTATACTTTTGTATATTTTTAAGTAATATTTTTGTCTTCTGTTTCTAGTTATACCTGAAGATGATTTAATTGAATTGAAATATATAGTTCCTTTTTATTAAAAAGATTATTTTCCTATGAAGTCATTATTATTCCTTATTTATCTTTTACCTCTAAAACCTCTATTTCTACATCTAACAAGAAGCTTTAAACTAAAAATTACATAATATAATCAATATTTCTTTATGTTACTACCTCTGTATTAATTTATCACTCCTAAATACATGAATATTTATTCGTGTAATGCAACAAGCTTCATACATTTTCAATATTTAAAGTATGAAAATAATATTAGTATAGCTTGGGAATCATATAAGAATAAATCTATAATACAGTGAGACATGTACATAGGGAAATTATGTATATATTGCTCTCTCACATGCAATACGATTTACCGTAAACCTTTCAACGTTCCACACATCCTCACATAACGTAATGTATTCACATACAACACGTTACTATCAAAGCTAGTACAAAAAACATATCCTGTATGCATATAAAATTATTTATATATTCCCAACAATAATACAACAAGGACATGTACAGTATAACATTAAATAAATATCCATACTTTGAAAATTAATATTATGCTATAAAAAAAGTTAAAATTAAAAATACTAAGAAATTAAATTATTTATGCACTCTGGGAGTAAAGAATACTATTATTTCCTTAAGCAGTTAGTTGGTTCCTAAAGCGTAAGCCGAGAAACCAAAGTATTTAACTCCCGAGGCGAAGCCGAAAAGGTAATCACGAGGGGCAAAATAGCATTTTACTCCCAAGGTGCATACATGATTTTATTTTAACACGTTTTATTGTATTTTATTCTATTATTTTTTTTCGGATCGAAACCCCTTGTAAAGTTAGGGTGGCTGCCAACAGCTAGTCAAACAACTTCTTTTGACCTGAAACGGATTTTGAGCTGATAAACCATTTTTTGTTTGGTCTTGTCTCCCTTATAAATTTGGGGGTGCCACCCCAGGGAAATTACAAAATTAATCACCTGTATAAATTTTGAGAATACCACTCCCCTAAAAAATTATATAATTGGCTCTAATAACCCAATAATAGGAAACCCTTTTTCTCCCTTGGGAGTGAAAAGTAACTTTTTCTCCCTTGGGAGTGAAAAGTAACTCTTGGGATGAAAAGTTTTCTCCCTTGGGAGAAAAGTAACTTTTTCTCCCTTGGGAGTGAAAAGTAACTTTTCTCCTTGGGAGTTAACTCTCCTTGGAGTGAAAGTACTTTTTCTCCCTTGGGAGTGAAAAGTAACTTTTTCTCCCTTGGGAGTGAAAAGTAACTTTTTCTCCCTTGGGAGTGAAAAGTAACTTTTTCTCCTTGGGGTGAAAAGTAACTTTTTCTCCCTTGGGAGTGAAAAGTAACTTTTTCCCCTTGGAGTGAAAAGTGCTCCTTTACTCCCTAAAAACTATAGTCAATAAACTTTACATTATATACACCGTCTGGAGATGAAAAATTAATAAAGTGGTAGTATATTACTATACTGTCATTTTGCTATCTACCTTATTATACGTAAGTAGAAATAGGCAATTGTGATAATATCTAGATTTATACTCGATACGAAAATCAATATCATTAATGTTAAGGAACTTATTGTTTATGAAATGTGTGTGAGGTCATTAACGTACAATAATGAGTCAGTAGACATTTAAAAAATTGTGGCGCGATGGTGCGCATGCCGGGCGAATTTCCTTCGGAATGCGTGTTTCCGTGCTTAACAATCAAACAAAAATATAAGCACTACTTGTACCTCATTTTCCTTTATTTTTCAAAGGAAATGCGCATAATTATCCTGTTGGTTATACAAAACTAAGCCTCTAAAATTGACAGTGCACACCATTATTTGCTCTAATTTAATCCTTACTTGGTTATTTTCTTTGTAGGTTTAGCGCATTTCCTTTGGAAAATACAATAAAATGAGTTGCGAGTAATGCCTGATTATTGAGTAACTGCTGAAGTTTTAATGCATAATCCGAACCTTACGCAAAAAAAGGATATTAAGCACGGGAAAACGGATTTAAAAGGAAATTCGCCCACATGCGAACCACCGCTCCAGAATTTTTTTGTAGTTATAACTAGATGTAGTTGTAGTAGTAACTAGTTGTAGTTAACTATATAATGTAAAAAAACACGATAAAAAATTATCGTCCTAACCAGGATTCGAACACACGTACCCTGGCTTTAAGTGTCGACTCTGAACCATTTTCATTTAACTCACAGATCCAAAAAATATCCAAAACGACTCCTCACTTAAAATATGTTATTAACCGGCCGTTTTTTTGCCGTCCAACGTTATTTCGACTTTAAGTGGTCGAATTGACCCGGGACCAGTTTTATTCAATTCAGCGCCTTTAAAAGCATTAAAAATGACACCCTACTCATCGATCGGTTTCCGGCAATTTACCAAAGCTTTTTGACTTTTTGGTGACATGGAGTGGTCGTCCGACAAACTGAGATAGTACTGTGAAGCGACCCCAGCGGCGACACCCAAGAAGCTGAAAGCCTTTTGTTGTGCCTTTTATAGGAGTAACTACTCCTAATACTAATACAAAAGTCATAATTTTTTTAAATATAATTTTTATGCTGAGTCATTAATGATGCATAAATATTTATTTTCTTGGGGACACAAGTAATCTTTGAACAAAAAGTAAAAGTAGTAGCTCTTTAGAAAAGTCCCGGGAAAGTGTTTATTTTATCTACAGCTAGCTACAACCTTGCTATAAACACAAATTACACCTCAAGGATAAAGTCTCACCTCTTGAGCTAAAATAGACTATGATAAGAGACATCACTAACATACAGACAAATAGGTAAAAACTAAAGTAATATATAAACCAAGCAGGGAAACAAACACGATTTCTGTCAGACCTAGCATGTAGTTCACACTTTGTCCACCAGGGAGTTGGCTCAAATTTTCCTATGGGCGCGGCCATAGTAGTAATACAAACAAACTATTTACGGTACTCAAAATTTTTGTTTTTATTGCATTTATTTACAATTTAGTTTAAAATGTTAATAATTTGTGTTAGAAAAAAGTTTTGTCACACCCAATAAAGGTTTAAGGGCGAATCATTAAATACTAGGTGTGTTTAAATAACTTAAAACGAGCGGCTAATTAAACTTTTTTTTCTAGTGCACTACTTAACTTAGTACATTTTTGCGTGTAATATTTGTTTTTTAATTTTAATTAAAAAACAAATAGTAATATTAATTTGTAATTTTACAACTTTAACCAAATATTTTTAAATATAATAAAAGCAATCGTGATTGATTTTAGTGAAGGTGATCCATTGTCGTCTGGATGTTCTTCAAAATTTTACTAAAAACATGTACTTTACCTTTTCTATATTTTCTCTTTTTCTTTAACTAATTTATTTTAATAATTATTTCACAGAATTTAATACAAAATCATTAAACTATCACATACATATTAAAGTAAATGAAATGTAAAGAATGAAAGTAAAGAAAACACGATTAAAAGTAAAACTCACCTAATGTTATCAGGGTTGCCAATAAAACTAAGTAAAAAAACGTAAATCCTAAGAGGCGCATGCGCAGTTATTCTAATTTTTTATTTTTGAGACAGCAATCAGCTGATCACGCATGTCTGAATTTGTTTTACACAGGTTAGTATAGGAGTTTCCCTACTTGGTTTATATATTACTTTAGTAAAAACCAATTAAAAAAATATACAGAACGAGAGCAAAAGTATTTTTCCTTTAATTACGGTAGTTTGAGAAGAAAAAAATTGCTTGGTAACGCAACAGATTAGGCTGTTGTATGATTTTTTACGTCACACTAGCTTATAATTATTTGCTATTACGTCAAAATATACTATGATCCAACCTTATTGGCACTACCTGGCAGAGTAATTTTAAATATACCAATTGTTAAGAAGGAAATTAAATTTTAAAATACCTTATAATGTGGAAAACTCTGTATAGAACTGTATCGAGTCATTTCATTAATTACTTCACGTTTTAATTACTTTGTTTATTAATTTATAATTAAAACGTTTAATTGAATCAATTAACTTTTATAAAGTGAAATAATTTAATTAATATAAAATTTAATACCTTTTAAAAAAGAAGGAGGAAAAAATAATAAAAGGAAAACAAAAATAAAAATATTTTTCTAAGCTGATACTTTTGTAAAAATTCATAACGTAAAATCTCTTTGATCCCCTTTGGAAAAACTTTTATCTCAGGGTCCTATTTTTATTTTATTCAAATTGAGTTTCAGGCTCCCATATCAAGGCCGTAATTTTGATTTTTATCCTATGGATTGAGAACGTGACGTGAATTATAATATTTTAATGAAAAGGAATTTATTTTTCGATTTTATAAATACGGTTCATAGATTTTAATAACATAGATGTAATTTTCCAGTTTAACATCACTTAACTTCTTTATAAATTATTTATAAGGTTCTTTTTGTGTTTCCATATTAGAGTCGAAAAGACGAATTATTATCTTACATCTGATCTAAGTTGATTCAAGATTGATATATTTTTTGTGGAAATGAAATCTTGTGATGTGCATTTCAATTTGAATTATGTGATTAAATTTGAAATTATGGATTGAAAATAAAATATGAAAAAAAAATATGGTATTAAACTGAGCTTAATATGACTGCCCAAAATTATGTGCAAAAGTGATTCAAGGTTTTGTCTTTAAGCATAGTTTTAAACAACCAATGTTATGAAAATGAGAATTTCCTTTGAAAAATCCAGGAAAAACGATAATTAAGTAAAAGTGCTACTGTTTCGTCTAATAAGCATAAACCGAAAACCTAACCATGAACTGATTGCCTTGGAAGAAGTAAAGTATACCAGAATAAATTCGTCCGGCTTGTGGAACCATGCGTATTTTTTAAATTAAATGAATCCGCCTTTATTTGAATTTAATAATACCGTGAATTCTAAATTAGATTCACTCTAAAATTTTTGAATTAATTCAAGACCAAAGAGAAGTTCCTCTATGCAGTAAATATAGAAGGGTTTGCCACAAAACAATAAATAATGAAATAAATGATTGAAAATTGGAAAAAATGAATGCAATCAGAGAGACAAACGAGAAATATGAGAATAGAGCAACAAAATTAGAGATGATTTCTGTTGGCACAGTTCAATGCGATTACAACCTCTCTCTCTTTCATATCGCTAAATCCTTGTTTTTCTTTCTTTCTCTTTAACTCTGTATCGTCCTTTCTCCAATTCTCTAGCGCTTTCTCTTTCTTTTTTATTAGTACTCTCTACCTCTCTCTAGACTGCTACCTTGTATTGTAAGGATTTGATTTGCCTATTTCCGTAGACTACAGTTCAATCCCCAACAGATAATCCTATTTCACCTCAACTCAATTTCCAACTAAAACAGATTAATTAAACCTTTTAAATTTGTTTTCTTCACTTCTTTCTTTTTAATCTATTTATTTTTAAATTAAAAGTCCTAATTTTCAACAACTCTTCCTTTTATTAGTATCTCGCTTTATTTTCTCCTTTAAATTATTTTTTTACTATTCCACACCTTCTCCCGTAGGTCAATAGAAAAAGTATTTTATTGTTCTAAAAAGTTTAAAAAAATTAGATCGATTTTTTCTTAATCAAGGTTGGTATTAATGCACCATTTTTACTTTTCCCGTATCTCACCTACTATCATAGGTATATTGCAAAATAATTCTTTCTTTTTTATAGTTTTCACAAAGTATATAGAAAAAGTAATGTGTTTGCAAAAAAATCTGAAACCAGGATGTCACCGGAATGATCCATTTCAGGTGTTGTGCATAAATCAGTCCACCGTTGAAGTTGTATCACATAATTAACTTGCAACAATGACTTTATTTGCAATCGGAACTATCCGATCGCAAATGATGCTATCGGATTGAGATTTAGCACACATGTAGCTATGTCGAGGACTAACTTATGACGTCTAAATTAAGTTTCATTTCATTATCAGCTTTAGTTCAATTTTTATAAAATTATTTGTGTACGTTTTACAATTTTTTTAAAAAATCGGAAAATGAACAAATTGAGTTAAAATTCAGAACAAGCGTATACCTTGACGTAATAAATAAGTGCACAAAGTTTCGTTTTAATTATAAATGTTAAGCATCATTGAGCGTGGTCAGTGCTGTATCGGTGACCGCAGAGAATGAATCGGATGTATTTACTATCTGAGGACGAGCGAAGCGAGTTCAAAGACGTGTTGCACTATAAATTTGGCGAATTGTATATTCTGAGGACAAGCGAAGCAAAATCGATGTGATGAGGAAGAGTTCTGAAGTACCCGATTTTTTAATTTTTAAGAATTGAAATAAATAAAAACTAGTCTACCAAGTATGACCAATCATATTTTTTAATGCAGTCGTGGAGATAGAAACGTAGAGATAGGAAACTTGGAGATAGAAACGTGGAGATAGAAACGAATTTTTCGTATTACTCGATTGAGTGGTTATCTACTTTGATACGTTTTGAACCTTTAATTACTCTGTTTAGTTATAGCTTTAATTAGTTTTGATATTGAATCTTTTATTCTGGGGTCGAGCGTGGCAAGACCAGAGTAATAACTCCTTCTTTCTTCTTGGAGAACCATAAAATTCCTTTTAGAATTCTCTCTATTCTCGTTAGTCAAAATTTCAACTTTAAGTAAATTCTCAGTTCGGACATATCAGTTTGGAAAATATGTTAAAAAGGACAGTTTTTATTTATTTGGTTTTTTCGTTGCCACCAACCTCTGAAAAAATTGCATATGCTACATGACTGTGAAGTGATTTTTACTTTTCCTCACCTTCAGGAGGTATGTAGAGGAAAAGTATTGGTTTCACCCAAAAAAATTGTAACCCGAGATTTCACTTGAATTATCCATTTTAGGTGTTTTTAGGACCATCTGAACCGATTTCAGCTTGATGTCTGTCTGTCTGTGTGTGTGTCTGTGTCACGCATAACTCCCACTGTGTTTATGCTAGATAGTTGAAACTTGGTACAAAAATCAGTCTTTGGATCTAGTTGTGCTGCCCAAATATCAAAATTTTATGTCACCATAAACCCTATTTGCTTAGTCAGCAAAAATTTAAAAAAAATCGTAAAAAAATCGAAAAATTACCCGGTGAACTTGAATTTTGGCAGAAATATACCTCTTAATATTACAAACAAATCTTCCGAATTTCGTTTTGATATTGGCCGCCATTTTTTAACACGTTTTATTGTATTTTATTCTATTATTTTTTTTCGGATCGAAACCCCTTGTAAAGTTAGGGTGGCTGCCAACAGCTAGTCAAACAACTTCTTTTGACCTGAAACGGATTTTGAGCTGATAAACCATTTTTTGTTTGGTCTTGTCTCCCTTATAAATTTGGGGGTGCCACCCCAGGGAAAATTACAAAAATTAATCACCTGTATAAATTTTGAGAATACCACTCCCCTAAAAAATTGATATAATTGGCTCTAATAACCCAATAATAGGAAACCCTTTTTCTCCCCTTTTTTCCCTGGAGTGAAAGTAACTTTTTCTCCCTGGGAGTGAAAAGTAACTTTTTCTCCCTTGGGAGTGAAAGTAACTTTTCTCCCTTGGGAGTAACTTGTTCTCCCTTGGGAGTGAAAAGTAACTTTTTCTCCCTTGGGAGTGAAAAGTAACTTTTCTCCCTTGGGAGTGAAAAGTAACTTTTTCTCCCTTGGGAGTGAAAAGTAACTTTTTCTCCCTTGGGAGTGAAAAGTAACTTTTTCTCCCTTGGGAGTGAAAAGTGCTCCTTTACTCCCTAAAAACTATAGTCAATAAACTTTACATTATACACCGTCTGGAGATGAAAAATTAATAAAGTGGTAGTATATTACTATACTGTCATTTTGCTATCTACCTTATTATACGTAAGTAGAAAATAGGCAATTGTGATAATATCTAGATTTATACTCGATACGAAAATCAATATCATTAATGTTAAGGAACTTATTGTTTATGAAATGTGTGTGAGGTCATTAACGTACAATAATGAGTCAGTAGACATTTAAAAAATTGTGGCGCGATGGTGCGCATGCCGGGCGAATTTCCTTCGGAATGCGTGTTTCCGTGCTTAACAATCAAACAAAAAATATAAGCACTACTTGTACCTCATTTTTCCTTTATTTTTCAAAGGAAATGCGCATAATTATCCTGTTGGTTATACAAAACTAAGCCTCTAAAATTGACAGTGCACACCATTATTTGCTCTAATTTAATCCTTACTTGGTTATTTTCTTTGTAGGTTTTAGCGCATTTCCTTTGGAAAATACAATAAAATGAGTTGCGAGTAATGCCTGATTATTGAGTAACTGCTGAAGTTTTAATGCATAATCCGGAACCTTACGCAAAAAAAGGATTATTAAGCACGGGAAAACGGATTTAAAAGGAAATTCGCCCAACATGCGAACCACCGCTCCAGAATTTTTTTGTAGTTATAACTAGATGTAGTTGTAGTAGTAACTAGTTGTAGTTAACTTATATAATGTAAAAAAACACGATAAAAAATTATCGTCCTAACCAGGATTCGAACACACGTACCCTGGCTTTAAGTGTCGACTCTGAACCATTTTCATTTAACTCACAGATCCAAAAAATATCCAAAACGACTCCTCACTTAAAATATGTTATTAACCGGCCGTTGTTTTTGCCGTCCAACGTTATTTCGACTTTAAGTGGTCGAATTGACCCGGGACCAGTTTTATTCAATTCAGCGCCTTTAAAAGCATTAAAAATGACACCCTACTCATCGATCGGTTTCCGGCAATTTACCAAAGCTTTTTGACTTTTTGGTGACATGGAGTGGTCGTCCGACAAACTGAGATAGTAATACTGTGAAGCGACCCCAGCGGCGACACCCAAGAAGCTGAAAGCCTTTTGTTGTTGCCTTTTATAGGAGTAACTACTCCTAATACTAATACAAAAGTCATAATTTTTTTAAATTATAATTTTTATGCTGAGTCATTAATGATGCATAAATATTTTATTTTCTTGGGGACACAAGTAATCTTTGAACAAAAGTAAAAGTAGTAGCTCTTTTAGAAAAGTCCCGGGAAAGTGTTTTATTTTATCTACAGCTAGCTACAACCTTGCTATAAACACAAATTACACCTCAAGGATAAAGTCTCACCTCTTGAGCTAAAATAGACTATGATAAGAGACATCACTAACATACAGACAAATAGGTAAAAACTAAAGTAATATATAAACCAAGCAGGGAAACAAACACGATTTCTGTCAGACCTAGCATGTAGTTCACACTTTGTCCACCAGGGAGTTGGCTCAAATTTTCCTATGGGCGCGGCCATAGTAGTAATACAAACAAACTATTTACGGTACTCAAAATTTTTGTTTTTATTGCATTTATTTGTACAATTTAGTTTAAAATGTTAATAATTTGTGTTAGAAAAAAGTTTTGTCACACCCAATAAAGGTTTAAGGGCGAATCATTAAATACTAGGTGTGTTTAAATATAAAATTATTTGTGTACGTTTTACAATTTTTTTAAAAAATCGGAAAATGAACAAATTGAGTTAAAATTCAGAACAAGCGTATACCTTGACGTAATAAATAAGTGCACAAAGTTTCGTTTTAATTATAAATGTTAAGCATCATTGAGCGTGGTCAGTGCTGTATCGGTGACCGCAGAGAATGAATCGGATGTATTTACTATCTGAGGACGAGCGAAGCGAGTTCAAAGACGTGTTGCACTATAAATTTGGCGAATTGTATATTCTGAGGACAAGCGAAGCAAAATCGATGTGATGAGGAAGAGTTCTGAAGTACCCGATTTTTTAATTTTTAAGAATTGAAATAAATAAAAACTAGTCTACCAAGTATGACCAATCATATTTTTTAATGCAGTCGTGGAGATAGAAACGTAGAGATAGAAACTTGGAGATAGAAACGTGGAGATAGAAACGAATTTTTCGTATTACTCGATTGAGTGGTTATCTACTTTGATACGTTTTGAACCTTTAATTTACTCTGTTTAGTTATAGCTTTAATTAGTTTTGATATTGAATCTTTTATTCTGGGGTCGAGCGTGGCAAGACCAGAGTAATAACTCCTTCTTTCTTCTTGGAGAACCATAAAATTCCTTTTAGTCTAATTTCTCTCATGTTTAGTGCTGTTTCGTTAGTCAAGTTAGTTGCAATTTTTTTAATGGCACTTCTTTCGTAAATTCTCAGTTCGGACATATCAGTTTGGAAATAATATGTTAAAAAGGACAGTTTTTATTTATTTGGTTTTTTCGTTGCCACCAACCTCTGAAAAAATTGCATATGCTACATGACTGTGAAGTGATTTTTACTTTTCCTCACCTTCAGGAGGTATGTAGAGGAAAAGTATTGGTTTCACCCAAAAAATTGTAACCCGAGATTTCACTTGAATTATCCATTTTAGGTGTTTTTAGGACCATCTGAACCGATTTCAGCTTGATGTCTGTCTGTCTGTGTGTGTGTCTGTGTCACGCATAACTCCCACTGTGTTTATGCTAGATAGTTGAAACTTGGTACAAAAATCAGTCTTTGGATCTAGTTGTGCTGCCCAAATATCAAAATTTTATGTCACCATAAACCCTATTTGCTTAGTCAGCAAAAATTTAAAAAAAATCGTAAAAAATCGAAAAATTACCCGGTGAACTTGAATTTTGGCAGAAATATACCTCTTAATATTACAAACAAATCTTCCGAATTTCGTTTTGATATTGGCCGCCATTTTTAAATTATTTACTTTTGAAATTTAAAATTTTTACGCTTAATAATACCAAAAGTATGCACGTTTTTTTGACATATAACACGCCGTTGGAACCGCAAAAAAATAGGAACAAATATAAAAAACTCCGATCAAAATCCATTAATTAGTTAAAAAGTTATAAACGAACTTAATGATTAATTAGTGCGACACTTTTGTTAAACGTAAAAGTTTGTTTACATTTGTCAATATTACAAATTTCCGCCAAAAATTCAAATAATTTTTAAAAAACCGAGTAAATATTGGAACTTTTTCTCATTTAAGATTATGCGAAGTTTAACGTTCTTGTATGCATTTTTATACGGGTACGGGGTACCTCGGAAGTTTAAAAACCCTAGGCCATTTGCTAACCATCCTAGTCTGAGGACGATCGAAGCGAGTCCGAAGTACATAAACTCTAGGCCACTCGTAACCATCCTATTCTGAGGACGAGCGAAGCAAGTCCGAAGTTTAAAAACCTAAGGTCATTTGTTAACCATCCTATTCTGAGGACGATCGAAGCGAGTCCGAAGGGTGAGGAAAAGTT
Organism: Microvelia longipes; assembly: GCA_018340805.1. Lineage (NCBI taxonomy): Eukaryota > Metazoa > Arthropoda > Insecta > Hemiptera > Veliidae > Microvelia > Microvelia longipes. The sequence continues at coordinate 59,982,835 of JACMZG010001908.1, forward strand.
CCGAGGTACCCCGTACCCGATTTTTATTATTTATTTGAAGTATTTAGAATTATCTGCCTCCGTAGCCGCGATCGTATAGTACTGGACTTCGGCACCAGAGGTCCGGGGTTCACAGGTTATGCTCTCAGTTTTTATAAATAGAATTTGATGTAAAAAGATTTCGCAAACTCTAGCTTTACTTTGAGCATAGTCGACGTGACCCACCCGAGGTGGTTCCCGCAGGGAAAATACTCTAAAGGTCCAAAAGACCCTAAAACGGGCATTATTATTATTATTATTATTTACAATTATATTTACTTTAATAGAAAATTTAATAGCCACGGTTATGGAAAATCTCACTTTATAGCCTAAAAATATATATATATAGCCTTATTAGCCTGAAGATATATTTAAGATTTAAGATTTATTTATTATTTTAAAAGCATACATACAGTATAATATAAATATCAGCATAAAACATCTATAAGTAATATAATAATAATAATAAAAGTCTATTTGACAATGGAATATGCAAATGAAACTATGAAAATAATAAAATATTTAATAGCCGCATAAGCTATAGCTTGTGCGCGGCTATATATTTCATCATTATTTGTTTTTCCTTATAATTTATAGATAGTATTTGTTATTTTATAATGTTAATCATTTATAATAATTTATTTACAAATATTTGGTTAATTTATAAATTTAATTACATTTCAAAGGTGAAAATTTCATGCATTTTGGTTAATTAAAAACAAATCATATTTTTTTTCCTTTTCATTTTTTAAATAGAAAAAATAATACATATTATACAAAAAATAAAAACTAAGTATTTTAAAAGTAGATGGATTTAGGTTAGTTAAATATAAATACAAGTCTTGAGTTTTAGTAGGTGGCGGATTTAGCCACAGTATAACATCTTTTTTGTACTCTTTGAAGTAAAGATTAGATTTAATATGGTTAGGTAATTGATTAAAAATAATAGGACCTCTTGCTGCAGCGTGACGTTGCATGAGGGATGTTCTACATCTGTAAGTTCTCACAAGTCTATTTTGCTTATTTCTAGTGCTTAAATCGTAGTTTATATAGTTTTTTATTTCGTTAAAATATTTTAATAATACTTGTTTTGTGAATAATTGCTTAACAGTAAGAACAGGGAAATCCAAAAAGAGTAAAATGATATTAATACTTTAACACATTTTCAAAATAAAATTGGATTATTTTGAATTTCTTGAAAAACTGTTTAAGTCATTAGACTGGATGTAACAAAAAATGATCTTAAAACGCTTAAGGTAGAAAAGAGAAAAAACCAGGTGTTATCTAATTGTTAATTTTCTGTTAAATAATTCAGATAGTGTTGCCTAAAGGTCTGAGATAGTTAAATAAAACTGCTTTAGAATGAAGGGTTAAAGTGAATTAAACCAAGAAAGATACCCAACCCGCACTAGAAAACTAGGAAGAAACTTTAATTTGGTTAAAAAATTAGAGGAAAAAGAGATTGATGTTGACAAGTAAATTTAGGACTTTGTAATTTCTGACGTATTATCGATCATACAAACTAATTTCAGCATTTTTCATGATGAAATTTTTAACCAAATTTTAAATATTACTATTTACTGTGATAGTTGTAGATTAATATATATTTTTGTTGAACTTATTAAGTTCTTATAAGTTCAATTAGTGGAGATTTCAAAGCTAAAGTAAATTTTAAACACTATAATATACAATTAAATAGTGTAGAAAAAATAGAGGAAAAATGTGCTTATACCGGCAGCTCTGTAAACCAGATATTATAGCTTTTTTGTTTTCAAAACTTTTGCTTGATGGAGAAGAACCAATGAGAGGTCGTATTAATTTTTCCTGTCTCCTAATTGGCGCTAGCATTTTCAAGTCCCTCACCTGATTTTAGGTCTCTATTTATAAGAGTTTAAGCGAAGAAGGCAAACATCGAACATGAATTGAATTCACACCGCCAGGAGAAAAGTACCCTTTCTACCAGTACCCTGCCAAGAAGTCAGACTTTGCTAGTTATACAACTGTTCTTTCGATCTAGCCATTGCTGATGTGCACAACTAGCAGATAGTCTATGCTGTTCATCACCTTACTCCTGACACTCTCTCCAGTCATCACACTTGGTACAAGCGCTGTCCCTTGCTGAATTAGCTGCTGGTAGGTTTAGCTGTCCCTAAGAGGAATTAGCTGAAACCTTAAGGTTCTAGCACTGTCGTTCGGAAAATAAACGCCGATCCATAGAGAACTTTCCTTTTGAGTACAACCAAGCAAACTTCATCGGCGTGCTGTCGTTGCCTGTACAACAGTCCTTTTCAAGACCAAGTTGATGCTGACTCCAAAAATCTCTCCGCACCCTGTATCAATGCCACAATTGAGCATTGAAAAATTCTGTGTTGTGTGGCATTAACATACAAACTAGACATAAATATTAAACTTATTAACTAGTCAGCCAAACTGGGCGCAGTTTTTCTACCAAATTGGCAGAGCATCTTGTGCGCAAGGACAGCAAGTTTTACCAACACACGATTACGGAGGGCCATAATCAACATCACCAGGTTGCTTTTCTACATCAAATGTCTAAAGGTAGCGGACTAAATTTTTTAGAGAGGCTTGAAATCCAGCGTTTTTTAAACGAAGATGCGGATAAGTGCCTTAACGCTAGAAGCGAAGGTGGGGGCAACTCTGTGTGTGTACAAGCTATAGTCAAGGCGCTCCGTCCTTCAGTCAAGTTTGTACCATTAGACTCACTGGTAAACAACTGATCTACTTTTTTAATAATCACCGGTAGGTTTTGTTTTAAGTTTGTGATATGTTTAATGTTTTGTAATTTTTGTTTTTTTTTAACTCTTCATGTATTTTATCTTGTTTATTTATTTTGTTTGTTATGTAGGCACTGATGATGACCGTTAACGGTTGAAAGTCGGCTTTGTTATTAGTAATTATAATGAGTGGAGAGACGAAAACTTGTTTAGTTTAGTTTTTATTTCTTCTTTTATTTCTTCTTATTAACTAGTGTTAAGGGTAGCAGCCATTGTTTTAGCTAATATATTTTTATTTATATTTTATATTTATAATTGAATTTAATTATAATCGCCATGTCCTTATTGGCTAATTCGCGTAAAATCAACTGATTTTCAAGGAAAAGTGGTAATAATTACTTTAATTTTTATTTCTAAGTCAATTACGTAAGTACTTTCTGGAAACGAGTCATTATAGCTAACTTTTTAAAAACAGTTATTACATAATAAGCCCAGTAATGTAGCGCTATTGTGGTGTTAGTCCTAGGTACTTAGTATAGCTTCATTGTTTCATTCCGCGTCTTTTTCTGTGAATTACTTCCGTCTGTTTTTTCCTTTCTTTTAGCCCGTACAGTACGCAGGTACAATATTAACCTTATTTTGAAAATATCCTACATAATAAATTTAAAAAAAAATTTTTTTTTGTTTAATATTATTTTTAAATAAATAAATTTTATTTTATTAGTTTAAATTTTGTTAGTTTTAAATTTTAGTTTAATATTATTTACATGGCAAATAAATAAGTAGCAATAGTCTTTAATATTGCTAATGTTCGGTTTCAGCACCTCTCTCTCTCTGTTTCTCTTCTTCTCTCTCTCACTTTTTCTCTTCCTCCTCTTTGATTTTTTTTTTATTGAAAATAAAAATTGTTGGTTCCAAATTTAAACATTTATTAAGAATTAAAAAAAAATATAAATATAATATAATGCGTACGGATTTTAAGCAGAGTCCTCGCTCAGAATTATTTCTTGAGGACTCTTACATCATTTATACATGTCAAATTGTTATTCTGTTTTTCTAAATTCATCTATAAATAAATATATATTATTATTTTTATTTATTACTTTATTTCAAGTACGTAAAACTTAGTGCACTGTTTTTTTAATGCTCTAGCCATTGGAAATGCTAAATATTATTCAAATAGCAGTTTTCTGTTGCTTTTAGTATCATCTGTGTTCCTATTTCATAGATCCCAATGCTATTAAACCTGATCTAACCTGAGATAGGGAAATGAAACCTATTAAGTCTGGAGAAAATATAAATACTCGGTCTAATTCTAGTCGTATGTTACTGGGTAACGAAGAAAAGAGCTTCTCCACAAAAAAATTGTTTATTGGCAAAGCGCTTTCAACCTAACATAAGGCCATAATCCATTATTAGTTTTAGTGCAAATAAATTATTAAAAATTAAAAACAAATAAAGAAAAATGCCAAATAAAGAAAAATAACAAAGAAACACAAACAAGCAAAAATATGATTTTGAAAGAGCAATAGTGGAGTTGTTCATAATGAAAGGAACGAAGAAAAGAGTCTCTCCACAAAACAATAATTTATTCAAAGCGCTTTCAACCTAACATGAGGCCATCATCAGTGCCTGTACAAAGAAATAGAAACCATAAAAAAATAATCATAAATAGTCAATACTAAAACAATAAATAAAAACAAATAAAATACTTAACTTTAATACCTTTTAATAACTTAACTTTGTTATTTATTTGTATTGTATTTGTTTTTATTTATTGTTTTAGTATTGACAATTTATGATTAATTTTTTATGGTTTCTATTTCTTTGTACAGGCACTAATGATGGCCTCATGTTAGGTTGAAAGCTCTTTGAATAAATTATTGTTTTGTGGAGTGATTCTTTTCTTCGTTCCTTTAATTAAGCAAAAATACTTAAACAAAACCACGGAAATAGAATAATCAAAATAAATTAATATAAGTAAAGCTAACAATAATAAATAAAATAAAATTCATAATAATAACTTTTAGGCGAAGTATATAAAACAAATACAGCAAATAAAATAAATTACTATAAAAATAAAGATAAAAGTTCAAAAAAATAAGTTATTAAAAATTGATTAGCTTATATTAAATAAATATTTATATTTATATTATAATAAATATTTAATTAGCTTATAATTTAGATAAAGTTAGAAATACATGAGGCTACATTCTTTTTTGTCGTAAGTTGTTGGATGTAAGTGTCCAGTTCAAGCATCGTCAAGCATATCAAGCGTCAATTGTTAGGCCTGAGTATGTAGTCTGTTTCGCTTTTGTTAATGAACCAACCTCTTACTCTGTAAGATGCAAGTAGCGAGGAGTCTGTCACGTGCACTCTTAGCTTCGTGAGTTCAGGTTGTCTGTTTGTACGATTCGTAATCAATTGGTACAAATCACTCAAGATGTATTGAAATACCTGGAGGGGACAGTAAGGTTAATAGTTTCGGATTTTAAGTACAAACACATTACTTTAGGCTCTCATGAATATACGGAATAATTAAAAGAACTTAAAAAATCGGGTACGGGGTACCTCGGAACTTTTCCTCACCACATCGGATTCGTTACGATCGTACTCCCTACTTCGGTCTCGCTTCGCTCGTCCTCAGATAGAAATTACATTCCCATCGGTCACCTATCCTGGCTCTGACCTCGTTCGATGCAGTTTAATAAGACATAATAAGTATGCTTTATTCCATTTAAATAATATACAAATCAAAAAATACATATAAATAAATTTTGTACAAAATATAAAGTTATACTATACTTATATTATATGTTAGTAAGTTAATTATATGTATTATATGTAGTAGCCTCATATATTTCTAACTTTATTTAAATTATAAGCTAATTAAATATTTATTATAATATAAATATAAATATTTATTTAATATAAGCTAATAAATTTTTAATAACTTATTTTTTTGAACTTTTATCTTTATTTTTATAGTAATATATTTTATTAAGTTAATTATAGAGTTAATTATATGTAACAGCAATAGATTTCTTTCAAAAATGTGAGTCCTCAATAGCGATTGCTGGAGTGAGGACTCAGTCACTGCATTAGCATGTTCTTAATAAAAATATATATATATACATACACATACATGCTTATGTTTATCTTTTATAATCCAAACAACCATAAATATACTTGTCGTATTAAAACAGAACTTAGTATGCTTATTTATTTCGTAAAGGGATACATACCCTTGTACCGAATTTCAACTCAATTGGATAGCGTTTCGATTTTTCTATTTAAAAAAAAACGTACACCAGACATTTGATAAAAACTAAACTAATGCTGATTAAAAACGAGATGAAACTTAGCATATATGTTGGTCTTTTATATATGACTACATGCGTGCAAAATCTTAAACCGATAAAGAAATTTTCCGTTTTATGAATTACCGAATTTTTTTAGTGTCATTATTGGGGGTTAATGAGATCATAAAAAATATTTGCTGGATAGTACAACTAGACCGAAAGATAGATTTTTACCGAGTTCCAACTCTTTAGAATAAATACACTGACAGATACGATCATAACAGACACACATACATACTCACGCACATATACACACACATACAGACAGATAACTTAGTGAAAATCACTAAGAGGTCTTAAAAACACCTTAAACGGATAATTCCGGTGACATACCGGTTTTGGATTTTTCGCAAACACAATACGTTTCCTATACACCTACTGTATAAATGAGGAAAAATAAAATATAAATGGTTTACACATCTTTCATAAATCCTAAATACCAAAGCCGTGAACCAAGTTTTACTTTTTAACCTTTCATAATTTTCAATTAGAGGTGCTTTTAAAACATATTTTTTCTTATTTTTCTCTAGTTTCCTTATGAATGAATTTTGAATGGAAGAAAATATACAAATTGATCAACACAGTCAATAATTTATTCATTGTTTAATTAATAAAATCTTAATTTATTACATGATCCATGTTGAGAAAGGTGTGCTTAACAATACCAACATGATGCCACATAAAGGTATTCTAAATTATTCTATAGAAGATACGAATAACTCGATGAGAAACATTTCATTATTCATAATTTACTTAATTTATTCCCTTGTTTTGAATTATAAGAATATTAAACATCTGAATTAATAAAGATTCAGTGAAACTGAAGCTCATAGAATTTAATTGTTTTTATGAATATTAAAATTTAATAAAAAACAATCAGGTATGGGGTACCTCTGAACTTTATCTCAAAATATCAAATTTGCTACGCTCTTCTTCATCCCTTTGGATCGATTTACCACATATAGATGTACATTTGGGTCAAATTTCAAGTTCGTTTGTTCAATTGACGATTTTCTCCATTTTTTTATAAATGGTGACTCAGCAAAATAGAAGACCGTAGTCTTAAAAATATTGCTTTATCTACTCCTTGTATTGTAAGTTCTACATACAGTCTTGTTATCTCACACTGTAAATGTACTTTTACTCCCTAGGGAGGAAAAGTGAAAGTGTTGCCAATTTAACAGAATTTTTTAGTAAAATTTTTAGGAATTTTAGGGAATTTTTAGGATTTTTTTCGGTGTTATGTTGGTACTACGGGTAGAATATACAATATACACACGCTAATGTTTAAATTACAAATATAGTATTACACATTATTCTATTGACAGCTTACAATAAAATAATGTGAAGATTGTGGCTTTATTCTCTCTTCATTAGAGTAATTGACATGGTAAGAATAAACTAAACTAACACAATAACAATTAAGGAGCTGAATAATATATTAATAGTTGTTAGTATTAGTTCTCTAGTCGTAGATAAAATTTAATATGCAACAGGGGATGAAAGTTTTCAGCTCTCATATTATCTCCCTGGTCAAGCCTCGGGAGCCAAAATGTTAGTTAACACCCTCGGCAAGCCTCGGGAGCTAACTAGTTTATCTCCCTCAGCCTACCGGCCTCGTGACCTAATGAAGTTTCCTCCTTCGGCGCTGCCTTAGGACGAAACTTTAACTTGAGCTGTAAAACTTACTTTCATCCCTTGTTGCATAAATAATTATTCCGGATATTACAATACCTTATGTCTGATTTTCGTGTCAAGTTTCAACTCTCTGGCGTGAGTTGAGCATGACAAAGGATTACATTCACACACTGACAGACAAACGGCACGAAAACACTCGGAACAAGAATGTTATAAAAATGCCTGAAATAGATAATTATGATGAAACCGGAAATTCCGAATATCAGGATAAACACAATATTTTTCTTGTACACCAACTATGATAGGTGAGTAAAAGTCAAAAACAGAAAGCGTTTCACGATCACGGAGTAACTCTCGATGAATATCTAGAAGGGGAATGTCATTTAAATTGATCAATTTATAGCTTTTAATTTATTAGATTATTTTTTCCTCCAATATTAGATGAACCTTTATAATAAAGTTTATAATATAATAATAAGCTTTATATTATAAATAAAGCTTATTAATATAGAAGATATGTCAGCCTCCATGGCCGAGATCGTATTGGCACTCAATTTCGGCACCGAAGGACCGGGGTTCGCAGCCCGGGCTATGCTCTAAGATTATATGAATAATAGTTGTATTAAAAAGATGTCGCTAACTTAAATTGATACTTAGAGGATAGTAGACGCAATCCACTTGAGGTGGTTCCCACAGGGTGATTACCCTGATGGGCCGAAAGTCCCTAAAACGGGCATTTTATTTTATTTTATATAAAAGGTCATCCAGATCTTTTCTAAAATAATTATAGGGGTAAGCGTACAAATTTTCAAAGCAAACAAATTGAATATTAATGATGGATCTTGACTTAACTTTCAATTATACCACTGACTGATCACAATTTATGTCTTAAATAATATTAATAATTATATTTATACATCTTAAATAATACAATTTTGTATTATAAAATAATAGACGTAGTGTAAACAAAATTTTAAGTGCTTACAGGTCAGAATCTAATCGACGGATTATGACTAAACTTTTAACAACTACTCATATGTCAGAATAGAGATGTTTACGCATATCAAGATCTGTTCCTCATTAATATATCGTATAGAGTTAAACAACATTTTTATTACAGGAATTATTGATTTCAGCTTGGAATCTACTTGATGAATCATACCTATATAGATATTATTTTACTTAAAGCACTTAAGTTTCAGTGCTTTAAGTTGCTGTCAATTAAGTATTTTGAGAAAGTGGGTTTGATGATTAGACTACCAAGCTTTATAAATAATAGATATGTTTATGATAAAGGAATAAGAAACTTTGTTTAAAATTGGTTTAATTTACTTGAAGATCAGTTTTTTTGCATGACATATAGTTGTTTTATTGAATTAATTATATCTTGAAAAATTATTTAGGAAGATATGCAAATATATTTGCATGTTAATAATCAATAAATATTTGTTATACATTGATACACAAGAAAGAATAGTTCTATAACCCAATGGTGTGGATATTTGCTATGTAATTATATTTTTTTTATTTTGCCTAAAAAAATGTTCAATTTATGTCCTATTTTGTTATGAATATTATTGTATTCCCATCAAAAGTCAAAACAAACAACAACATTTTTAATCGTCAACTTACCAAGCGATCATAAAGCAAAACTTGAGAATCGCCAGATAGACAAAAACAGCTTAAACAAAGAATTTTCTTGCTGTTTACATCTGTAAACAACTTCTATTTTTTGTAGTCCTCAAAGAAATAATTAATAATTTATTGTTTGATAAATAAAATATTTGCCGAACCAAGCTCGGCTATCACTGCTAGTTGTACTATAAAATATAATAATAAATAAATAGATATTTATTAGAAAATATAATTAAAAAATTAAAATTGAAAATAAGAACAACTAACTCAGCATTTAAGTAAAGCAAATTTAAAAGAAAAACTTACATATACTCATCCGGATACTTATGCATGATCGTGATGGTTCTATGCTTTCTTATTTTCTTTTTATAAGCCCTCTTAGCACTTCTCAAACATCGTCTTAACTTCCCATACAATCATACGTGCAATGATTGTATTCTATTAAGAACTAATACTAACAACAATTTTACCATATTTATCATCTTAAGTTCAATAAAATTAATAAATTGTAAAATTTAAATTAAGAAAAAAACTTTTAATAACTAAGCACGTTATCTTTATGAACATAGTAACTTCTACCGTTAATGCTTTTAAATAATTTTATTACAACTAATCAGTATTTATTTAAATATAAAAAATTCAATACTTTTTTGAAAACTCTAATTTTGAAAGCGTCAATATTTTATTTACACTAAAAATTTCTAAGATCTTTTGAAAGTTTTAATTTGTACTTTTTCAAATTTTGTTGATTTTATTTTATTTATATTTCTATTGCGTCACGTGGTTACGTGAGTTGTTACGATGTATTCGGTCGGAAATTGAAACTGCTGCTCGGATGTTAAATGTTCCGAGGTTGAAACCCGAATAAAACCAAGATATACATGGGGTTGAAATAAGAGTTAGATTTCAAGAATTGCCTCCCTAAAGTTTCGATAAAACAACGCATATGAGCGCTAGTATCGCTTTTGTTTTTCCTCTTTTAAGAACTACACAATCCTTTTACCCCTTTTTAAGATAACTAACTAGTTGTGAAAACATTGCCTAAGGCAGAAAGAAGCTTTTTCTCTGTCTAAAAAGTTTTTTATTCTTTTGGTCTTTTTAAAATCTCTTGGGTTGTCGTAGAAATTTCTCTCATGAGAGACTCTGAAATTCAACCGTCTTTTATTCCATTAAATAGATTAACTTATCTAATTTAAACCTTATACTTTTAGTTTACCAAGTTCTCACATGCCAATTTAAGTCAACCCAAACTTTTTCACTTCAATTTCTTTAGTTTTTCATTTTAGGTTTCTCGTCATTGATTCTGTGAAATGTTTAAAAAGCCATATTTAGCCAGTAAAAAGAAAAAATAAAGAAACAACAAAGAAGAACTAAGGTGAGCGTTAATGGAGTTCATCTTAATAAAAGATAAAGAAGTCTCTCCACAAAAATATATTTTCTATAGCAAAGCGCTTTCAACCTAACAAGAGGTCATCATCAGTGCTAGCCGTTGAATAAAGAAGAGATGAGTCTTATAGAAAATATATTTTTGTGGAGAGACTTCTTTATCTTTTATTAAAGAAACAACACTTTCTCAACGAGTCTGGGTTTGCTGTGAAAGATAAGCTAGTTGATAGGAACTAGAAATTGCCGTTATTGGAAATATTTACAAACATTAATGCCTCTTATAAGATATAGTAGTGAACAAATCAGTGGTATTTATTTATTTATTTATTTATAAAATTTTTTCAAATACGAGCCCTCAACAGCATTGCCACAAGCGAGGCGCTCTATAAGATTTTATACAAACAAAAAATAACAATTAAGTAGATAATTTAAAACATAAAAAAATAAAAATAGGTTACAAAGTAAATGATTAAAGCAGCAATAAAAGTTAAAAAAGGAGCATTAAAATTTAAAAAATTTGAGTTGGAAAAAATAATATTGAGAGTCAGTTACTTATTTTAAAATGTGCATATGACATAAAAAACCTATACTAAGAAACAATATAATTTAAAAAAGTAATAAAAGTAATAAAAACCTACGGTAACTAACATGACTAAGACTAGACATGAACAAGATGATAAAAAAAAGTTGACTAGAGAGAAAATGAGATCAGTTAAACATTTGGTATTAAAATTATAAAAACGCAAAAAGAATAAACAATTAAAAGCATTTGAATTAAAATAATTAAATAAATAAAGCTTTCCAAAAAAAGGCATACAATACAAGATTACTGACTTTGGCGAAGGGAAAAGATAGAGCGAAGGGAAGAAATATCATGGATATGGTTGATGTTTGAAAGGACAGGATTTAAGGAAGAAACGCAGCGGACAAAAGGATTTAATGGAGAGAGATGACGGATGTAGAGGGTTCGGCCGACTCGTCTTCCTGGAGGAAGAACCACGACTTGACTCACCTCATCACATCTGTAGCAGCCTGCAAGAGTCTTAGCTAGAAAAAGAGCCTCAAAAGCTGAACGCCTCTCAGAAAGAATCTCGAGACCTAACCTCCTGCAGAGTGACTCGTACTTATAGAAGCACCTACGATATAAATACCTACAGTAAACTGCTCTGATGAATCTTCTTTGGACGCGTTCGATTTCCGCAGATCGACCTTGAGTTAAGATATTCCAGACAGGTACAGCATACTCAAGACAAGGACGGACGAGAGATTTATAGAGAGTGAGTATAACATCAAGAGAAAGACCACGTGAGATAGACAAGATGAGACGAAGAGCACGTTTTGCTTTAGCAATCACATGAGACTCGAAACGAAGTTTGTCATCAACCAGCACACCTAAATCACGAACAGAAGAAACAGTAGACAGAGGAGAACCATTAATAAAATAGGAAGAGGAGGATCGTTAAGAGAGGAGCGAGAATAGGAAACATGATAGGATTTTTCTGGATTCAGCTCCATGTTGTTGTTAGTAGCCCAGTCGTGCACAGCATCGATGTCACTCTGAAGAGCTCGTGGTGCAGCAGCATCATTCTTTTTTACAACTTTCCAGATTTGTAATCGTCAGCATAAGAAAGATCATCACTAGACTGATTTGAAGGAAGATCGTTGATAAAAAGATTGAATATCAGAGGTCCGAGGACAGAGCCTTGGTGGACGCCAGAAGTAGGAAAATATGCATCAGAAAAACAAGAACCGACTCTAACATAGCAGGAACGATCGCGAAGGTAGCTATGGAACCAGGATATCAAGGAGGGATGAAGATTATACATAGCGAGTTTGGTAAGCAAAAGCCCATGATCTACTCTATCAAACGCCTTTCTAAAGTCAAAGTATATAACATCGACTCTGTTTCCATTAGCTACTTCAGGACCTACTCTGGAAAAGAAAGAGATAAGATTGGTTGTAGTTGAGCGAGAAGGACGGAAACCATGTTGAGACCTATTGAGCCAAGGATCAAGGACAGGAGCAAGAGAAAGATGAATTACACGTTCAAACACTTTACAAAATGTGTTACAAAGAGAGATGGGTCGGTAGTTGACTATAGAAGTTTTATCGCCGTTTTTAAATATAGGAACAACGATAGCGGAGTTCCACGCTGTAGGGAAGATGGAGGAATCGAGACTTTTATTAAAAATATTACAGAGCACAGGAGCAAGGATATCGGCTAAACCTTTGATAAGAAAGGAAGGAATATTATCAGGACCAGAAGATTTAGTAGGTTTAAGGTAATTAATGGCTTGAAGGACAAGTCGCAGGAGACAATTGGAACATTATATGAACACTAGGAGAAGGTGTGGAAGAAGAAGGAGTTGTGCTAGGAGAGGATGGGATAAAAACAGAGTTAAAATGATCAGCGAAAGCTTGAGCTTGCGCTGAGGGTTCATTAAGTTCAATATTATCTTTTATAAATACATTACTATTATCAGAGCCACGTATTGACTTTAAATGTTTCCAAAAATATTGAGGATTACTCATAAGTGAATTATTAAGTTTTTCATTATGATAAAGATTATCCTTAATAATACTTTCATGCGCAAGTTTTCTATAAATACACTGAAGATTTTATAAAGTTGTTTACCAGACTTACTATGACGGTTGAAATAAAAATTCTTTTTTCTTAATTAAATTAATAGTATTACTAGAGAACCATGCAGGGAATTTACTATTACTTGGCCGATAAGTAGGTACATAAGAAGTTATAGCATTATTTATAGCTTCCGACAGGTGACTGACTGCAACGTTAACATCAGGTTCTTCATAAATTGATGACCAGTCGAAATTTTTAAGATGGCGGTATAAAAGATAAATAATCTCCTTTAGCAAAGTTGTAAATGAGATGAGCAGGTGGTTGAGAGCGTTGTTTAGATAGAGATGACTTGAGAGTTGCCATAAGACAGGGATGATAGACATCTTCAGGTACGAAGGGTTGAAGATGGTGTTCAACATGCTTGACATTGCTGTTGGTAAATATCAGGTCCAAAGTTTCCCCAAATGAGTTATTAACAGTATTACACTGAATAAGGTTTAACTCATTTGAAAGGGATAATAATAAATCAGCTCTGCGTTTTTTTACAAGGAGGCCCAGCGTAGGTTGAATTATGCCAGCCCGTTTTAGGGCAATTAAAATCGCCAAATAAATACACTGGAGAGTCCGAAGGCAGGAAATCCGCGAGGTGAGTGACATAATCCTCAAGAGATAAATCACTTACGTGATCTGGTAAGTAGTGATTTCCTAGGAAGATCGATTTATGATTTTCCACGAGAATTTCGACCCAAACACATTCAGGTAGTGTTTCAAGATCCTTCCTGCGCCTATACTTGAGTTTTTTTAGACAGAGCTATACAGGAACCACCCCCATTTTGCCCACCGGTAACATCGTAATCACGATCGGAACGCTCCACCGCAAATTGCGGGGGAAAATAAAAATTACTGAGACATGATGAATTGAACCATGTCTCAGTTTAATAACAAAAACATCAGCGTTAGATATACAAGTAGAGTTGAAAAAAGTGTCTCTTTTGGTCCGTAAACCACGGACGTTTTGATATTGAACGTGTAAATCCATCATGTTGAAGAATCACCGGTCACAGATGATATAGATTTAGATGGTGAAGATTTTTTATAAAAAAAGTTCATACTAGGCTTCAAAGTACCTCTGAATTCTTTAATTAGGAGACCAGAAGGCCAGATGTCTGGTTTTAAAAAGATCGTCAAGAGCTGATTTTTAACGGAAATGTGAAAAGAGGCGTAGTTGTTAGTTCGAGTAGAAAGACGTGTGACTTTAGCATCCGATATATTGGCTTCGGAGGTATGGGTATAATACAATAGAGTATAGTATACCATAAGGTAACGTAGTATAGGTATAGCAAAATATAAAAAGTAATACTCTTATGGTTGTATAGTCTTAGTATACCAGTGCTAACAAAATTATAACAGCAACAAATTTTTTTTTCACCGGAATATCAGGTGAAATTCCAGTTTTTGGTTTTTTCGCAAACACGATACTTCTCCTAGGTATAGATAAGGAAAATGAGTTACCTTGAACAATTGAAAGTTTTGGAAATACGAGAAGATAAATTCAATTAAATAGTCCTGTATAATGCCGTCTTTTTCTTAATAAAACAAGAAGCATTAGAAATCTCGCCGCTCCAACCAACAACTGAAACCAAATTACAAAAAAACTTAATAGAAGACATCATCCTGGCATCTAAATAAAATGTTACTTTGTTTCAATCCATTAATCATAGCGTGGTTCAATCAACTTAACTATCGAAAACAAACGTGTGTACAGGGTGTCCTAGGCTGGTTTCACAACCCATGTTGCAGTCAGTAGCTCTGAAGCAGTAACACATTAATATAACTATAATAAAAGGTTACATCTTTTGACCATTTATTCCATAAAAACATAGAGATATTATTAACACAATATCTGGCGAGGGTGTCCGCATGTCGGGCGAATTTCCTTTGGAATGTGTGTTTCTTTGGGAAGTTACTATATCTTGGTTGTAAAAACTTATTTAATTTATATCATTTTGATACTACCGAGTTTTGCAAAACATGAATAGCCGACACAATATAATTGTGCGAGAGACACCCAATATGTTTTGACCTGATATATGTTTTGCTTGCCATGCATGGTGGCGGTAAGAGAGCACTTCTCGTTTCTGGTAAATACTTCACATTTATTCTTCGGAATTAATTGAAGGTCAGAGTGAGTTCAGGCTCTGTCGGCGCCCTAGTTGTGAGACTACAACTTTAAATAACAATCTGTAGTAGAATCATCACCCTATCCTTCTATAAAGCTTAATGCTATCAAATAGTCTACCATATTAAGTTTCAACCATATTCAGCTGGTTTATGTTTTTAAACGTCTATTTCGTCGTTTACTTTCTCGGAAGATCTTGTTTTTTGTTGTTGTTAAATTTTTTTTTAGTTTATTTTACATTTTTTTAATGCAATAGTTGTTAAATTAACCTTTTGAGGATATAGTAAGTTTTGTTGTGGTTGAATTTAAATTGGTTAGTTTTGTATAATGTTTTGTTTTAGTGATGTTTTAAAATGTTTTATACTTGTTATTTTGTTTAGGCTTGAAGATGACCCAAGGGGTTGAAATATATAGCTTCTATTTTTAAAAAAAAGTAGTAGAACTGAAGTCAACCTTTTCCAAATAATAATTTTTATCATATTTTATTATTATATATTACAGACATGGTATTATTTGATTTGTTTATATACACTTTTATTTTATTTTTAACAGATTAAAACAAAGAGCCATAAATAAAGAAGTGATTTATTTAAAGCACTAAAACACTAGAAATAATCTCTGATGAAACTTCTCTAAAACCACTTTATGCAAGTTATTATACCTCTGTTAAGAATATTAAAGGCAAAACAGTTGAATTCTCTGAGACTTAAATCTCTCCTAGTTAATCCCTTAATAATAGCCGCAGCAAGGTAGCAGTTCTTCACTTGCCAAGAACCCACCTTTCCCGTAACCTCCCCCCCCCCCCCCCCCCGTTCACCACCGCCTCTATACTTCTCGGCGTAAATGTAGTCTGTTTAAAACCTCTCTGTTAAATCCTTTCTTTATTTATTATTGTTGTTGTTTTCATATAATTTCTTTTTATTTTTCCTCACCTACCACCGTAGGTATTTAGGAAAATTATTGGGTTTCCTTTATAAATCCAATACTGCGGTTTCACTATAATTTTCTGTTTATTATGACGTTTTCAGTTGTTTTCAACATGCTTTCTGTCGGGGTTAGTCCCGGTCATTTGTTAATGCCGAGGTCTGACCCATTCCATGATAAGGAAGCGCAGTCCCGATGGAAGGATAAGCTAGTCAGTGTAAGGCCTGGTTACAGGGCTGACTTCATGAGAACTTTGATGTCATCGTNATTTTAACACATAGAGTGCAATCCCTATTTGTAGGACCCAGCCTTTAGCGTTTCTAATTAAACCTCTAACAAATTACTAGAATCCAATATACTAGTTCTTAAAAACAGTAATATAAAAGTAATAAACTACGGTACTAACATGACTAAGTCAAACTACATAGACATTGAACAAGATGATAAAAAAAAAGTTGACTAGAGAAGAAATGAGAACTCCAGTCGTTAAACATTTGGTATTAAAATTATAAAAACGCAAAAGAGAATAAACAATTAAAGCAATTTGAATTAAAATAATTAAATAAATAAAGCTTTCCAAAAAAAGGCATACAATACAAGATTACTGACTTTGGCGAAGGGAAAAGATAGAGCGAAGGGAAGAAATATCATGGATATGGTTGATGTTTGAAAGGACAGGATTTAAGGAAGAAACGCAGCGGACAAAAGGATTTAATGGAGAGAGATGACGGATGTAGAGGTTCGGCCGACTCGTCTTCCTGGAGGAAGAACCACGACTTGACTCACCTCATCACATCTGTAGCAGCCTGCAAGAGTCTTAGCTAGAAAAAGAGCCTCAAAAGCTGAACGCCTCTCGAAAGAATCTCGAGACCTAACCTCCTGCAGAGTGACTCGTACTTATAGAAGCACCTACGATATAAATACCTACAGTAAACTGCTCTGATGAATCTTCTTTGGACGCGTTCGATTTCCGCAGATCGACCTTGAGTTAAGATATTCCAGACAGGTACAGCATACTCAAGACAAGGACGGACGAGAGATTTATAGAGAGTGAGTATAACGTCAAGAGAAAGACCACGTGAGATAGACAAGATGAGACCAAGAGCACGTTTTGCTTTAGCAAAATAGCAGTCACATGAGACTCGAAACGAAGTTT
This sequence comes from Microvelia longipes, assembly GCA_018340805.1. Taxonomy (NCBI): domain Eukaryota; kingdom Metazoa; phylum Arthropoda; class Insecta; order Hemiptera; family Veliidae; genus Microvelia; species Microvelia longipes. The sequence continues at coordinate 60,000,452 of JACMZG010001908.1, forward strand.
GTCATCAACCAGCACACCTAAATCACGAACAGAAGAAACAGTAGACAGAGGAGAACCATTAATAAAATAGGAAGAAGGAGGATCGTTAAGAGAGGAGCGAGAATAGGAAACATGATAGGATTTTTCTGGATTCAGCTCCATGTTGTTGTTAGTAGCCCAGTCGTGCACAGCATCGATGTCACTCTGAAGAGCTCGTGGTGCAGCAGCATCATTCTTTTTTACAACTTTCCAGATTTTGTAATCGTCAGCATAAGAAAGATCATCACTAGACTGATTTGAAGGAAGATCGTTGATAAAAAGATTGAATATCAGAGGTCCGAGGACAGAGCCTTGGTGGACGCCAGAAGTAGGAAAATATGCATCAGAAAAACAAGAACCGACTCTAACATAGCAGGAACGATCGCGAAGGTAGCTATGGAACCAGGATATCAAGGAGGGATGAAGATTATACATAGCGAGTTTGGTAAGCAAAAGCCCATGATCTACTCTATCAAACGCCTTTCTAAAGTCAAAGTATATAACATCGACTCTGTTTCCATTAGCTACTTCAGGACCTACTCTGGAAAAGAAAGAGATAAGATTGGTTGTAGTTGAGCGAGAAGGACGGAAACCATGTTGAGACCTATTGAGCCAAGGATCAAGGACAGGAGCAAGAGAAAGATGAATTACACGTTCAAACACTTTACAAAATGTGTTACAAAGAGAGATGGGTCGGTAGTTGACTATAGAAGTTTTATCGCCGTTTTTAAATAGGAACAACGATAGCGGAGTTCCACGCTGTAGGGAAGATGGAGGAATCGAGACTTTTATTAAAAATATTACAGAGCACAGGAGCAAGGATATCGGCTAAACCTTTGATAAGAAAGGAAGGAATATTATCAGGACCAGAAGATTTAGTAGGTTTAAGGTAATTAATGGCTTGAAGGACAAGGTCGCAGGAGACAATTGGAACATTAATATGAACACTAGGAGAAGGTGTGGAAGAAGAAGGAGTTGTGCTAGGAGAGGATGGGATAAAAACAGAGTTAAAATGATCAGCGAAAGCTTGAGCTTGCGCTGAGGGTTCATTAAGTTCAATATTATCTTTTATAAATACATTACTATTATCAGAGCCACGTATTGACTTTAAATGTTTCCAAAAATATTGAGGATTACTCTTAAGTGAATTATTAAGTTTTTCATTATGATAAAGATTATCCTTAATAATACTTTCATGCGCAAGTTTTCTATAAATACACTGAAGATTTTTATAAAGTTGTTTACCAGACTTACTATGACGGTTGAAATAAAAATTCTTTTTCTTAATTAAATTAATAGTATTACTAGAGAACCATGCAGGGAATTTACTATTACTTGGCCGATAAGTAGGTACATAAGAAGTTATAGCATTATTTATAGCTTCCGACAGGTGACTGACTGCAACGTTAACATCAGGTTCTTCATAAATTGATGACCAGTCGAAATTTTTAAGATGGCGGTATAAGATAAATAATCTCCTTTAGCAAAGTTGTAAATGAGATGAGCAGGTGGTTGAGAGCGTTGTTTAGATAGAGATGACTTGAGAGTTGCCATAAGACAGGGATGATAGACATCTTCAGGTACGAAGGGTTGAAGATGGTGTTCAACATGCTTGACATTGCTGTTGGTAAATATCAGGTCCAAAGTTTCCCAATGAGTTATTAACAGTATTACACTGAATAAGGTTTAACTCATTTGAAAGGGATAATAATAAATCAGCTCTGCGTTTTTTACAAGGAGGCCCAGCGTAGGTTGAATTATGCCAGCCCGTTTTAGGGCAATTAAAATCGCCAAATAAATACACTGGAGAGTCCGAAGGCAGGAAATCCGCGAGGTGAGTGACATAATCCTCAAGAGATAAATCACTTACGTGATCTGGTAAGTAGTGATTTCCTAGGAAGATCGATTTATGATTTTCCACGAGAATTTCGACCCAAACACATTCAGGTAGTGTTTCAAGATTCTTCCTGCGCCTATACTTGAGTTTTTTAGACAGAGCTATACAGGAACCACCCCCATTTTGCCCACCGGTAACATCGTAATCACGATCGGAACGCTCCACCGCAAATTGCGGGGGAAAATAAAAATTACTGAGACATGATGAATTGAACCATGTCTCAGTTAATAACAAAACATCAGCGTTAGATATACAAGTAGAGTTGAAAAAAGTGTCTCTTTTGGTCCGTAAACCACGGACGTTTTGATATTGAACGTGTAAATCCATCATGTTGAAGAATCACCGGTCACAGATGATATAGATTTAGATGGTGAAGATTTTTTATAAAAAAAGTTCATACTAGGCTTCAAAGTACCTCTGAATTCTTTAATTAGGAGACCAGAAGGCCAGATGTCTGGTTTTAAAAGATCGTCAAGAGCTGATTTTTTAACGGAAATGTGAAAAGAGGCGTAGTTGTTAGTTCGAGTAGAAAGACGTGTGACTTTAGCATCCGATATATTGGCTTCGGAGGTATGGGTATAATACAATAGAGTATAGTATACCATAAGGTAACGTAGTATAGGTATAGCAAAATATAAAAGTAATACTCTTATGGTTGTATAGTCTTAGTATACCAGTGCTAACAAAATTATAACAGCAACAAATTTTTTTTTCACCGGAATATCAGGTGAAATTCCAGTTTTGGTTTTTTCGCAAACACGATACTTCTCCTAGGTATAGATAAGGAAAATGAGTTACCTTGAACAATTGAAAGTTTTGGAAATACGAGAAGATAAATTCAATTAAATAGTCCTGTATAATGCCGTCTTTTTCTTAATAAAACAAGAAGCATTAGAAATCTCGCCGCTCCAACCAACAACTGAAACCAAATTACAAAAAACTTAATAGAAGACATCATCCTGGCATCTAATAAAATGTTACTTTGTTTCAATCCATTAATCATAGCGTGGTTCAATCAACTTAACTATCGAAAACAAACGTGTGTACAGGGTGTCCTAGGCTGGTTTCACAACCCATGTTGCAGTCAGTAGCTCTGAAGCAGTAACACATTAATATAACTATAATAAAAGGTTACATCTTTTGACCATTTATTCCATAAAAACATAGAGATATTATTAACACAATATCTGGCGAGGGTGTCCGCATGTCGGGCGAATTTCCTTTGGAATGTGTGTTTCTTTGGGAAGTTACTATATCTTGGTTGTAAAAACTTATTTAATTTATATCATTTTGATACTACCGAGTTTTGCAAAACATGAATAGCCGACACAATATAATTGTGCGAGAGACACCAATATGTTTTGACCTGATATATGTTTTGCTTGCCATGCATGGTGGCGGTAAGAGAGCACTTCTCGTTTCTGGTAAATACTTCACATTTATTCTTCGGAATTAATTGAAGGTCAGAGTGAGTTCAGGCTCTGTCGGCGCCCTAGTTGTGAGACTACAACTTTAAATAAACAATCTGTAGTAGAATCATCACCCTATCCTTCTATAAAGCTTAATGCTATCAAATAGTCTACCATATTAAGTTTCAACCATATTCAGCTGGTTTATGTTTTTAAACGTCTATTTCGTCGTTTACTTTCTCGGAAGATCTTGTTTTTTGTTGTTTGTTAAATTTTTTTTTAGTTTATTTTACATTTTTTTAATGCAATAGTTGTTAAATTAACCTTTTGAGGATATAGTAAGTTTTGTTGTGGTTGAATTTAAATTGGTTAGTTTTGTATAATGTTTTGTTTTAGTGATGTTTTAAAATGTTTTATACTTGTTATTTGTTGTTTAGGCTTGAAGATGACCCAAAGGGGTTGAAATATATAGCTTCTATTTTTAAAAAAATAGTAGTAGAACTGAAGTCAACCTTTTTCCAAATAATAATTTTTATCATATTTTATTATTATATATTACAGACATGGTATTATTTGATTTGTTTATATACACTTTTATTTTATTTTTAACAGATTAAAACAAAGAGCCATAAATAAAGAAGTGATTTATTTAAAGCACTAAAACACTAGAAATAATCTCTGATGAAACTTCTCTAAAACTTTATGCAAGTTATTATACCTCTGTTAAGAATATTAAAGGCAAAACAGTTGAATTCTCTGAGACTTAAATCTCTCCTAGTTAATCCCTTAAATAATAGCCGCAGCAAGGTAGCAGTTCTTCACTTGCCAAGAACCCACCTTTCCCGTAACTCCCCCCCCCCCCCCCCCCCGTTCACCACCGCCTCTATACTTCTCGGCGTAAATGTAGTCTGTTTAAAACCTCTCTGTTAAATCCTTTCTTTATTTATTATTGTTGTTGTTTTCATATAATTTCTTTTTTTTATTTTTCCTCACCTACCACCGTAGGTATTTAGGAAAATTATTGGGTTTCCTTTATAAATCCAATACTGCGGTTTCACTATAATTTTCTGTTTATTATGACGTTTTCAGTTGTTTTCAACATGCTTTCTGTCGGGGTTAGTCCCGGTCATTTGTTAATGCCGAGGTCTGACCCATTCCATGATAAGGAAGCGCAGTCCCGATGGAAGGATAAGCTAGTCAGTGTAAGGCCTGGTTACAGGGCTGACTTCATGAGAACTTTGTTTGACCTAAGTCATCGTTGGAACGTCGAGGAAGACAACCACCCAGATCATTCAATTGCTCTTGATTGTGAAGAAGTCTTCGGTGCTTGGGTTGGGTTGCGTCGGGGGGTTTCCGGGGTCCCCGGTAGATCCCGCGACCGCCGAGAGGCATCTGAATCGGGGTCTCTTCCGCTTTTGGAGGTGGTAGAACCTTAACAAACATCCTGGAATCTTCGGGTTCTACCTAGCTAGCAGCAGGGTTAGAGGTATTGGGGAGGGGTGGGAGGTTTAGATTCGCTGCTGATTCCCCTGTCAACTACGAGGTCAGTAGCTATGCCAATAGTCTTTCTTTGGAGGCGGCCTATTTGGTGGCCTCCGACTGGTCTACGCTAGTCAGGGGTCTCAGGGATGGTAACAGACGCACGGTTTTTACAAATTATAAACGGGGTAAGCTGGCGATTTTTCTGTGGTATAGTGGTAGTTAGCAGAGCACTTCCCACACTCTGGCGGCATAAAACTATTCCTTTTTTATATTAACAACACCAACTTCGTCTTTCCACCAATAAGCTTTACTTTAACTCTGAGCAGAGCCGGCTTTCGGCAATAATGCCATCTACAGTGCCTAAACAAGTAACAATCATAACTTAACAAAATAACTTAATATAAATAACCTAATCTTAACACACTAAATAAAAGGTCCAAAAAAATAAAATACAAAGTTAAAAAAAAATCCATAACTAAAAAAAAAAATCGCTTAATTACCTAGACCTTACGTTATCAAAACTAGGAAACACCATAGACGTCTCAATTTACGCAAACTTACGTGTACTGATACGTACTTCATGCTTCATCAGGCATCCTTGGGCCAGAAAATGGCGGCTTTTTCATAGTTACACGCATCGTCTGGTGAAACCCTCTCCACTAGAGTTAATTTGATAAGGAAAGCGTATCTTGCACCTTATAGCCACTAATAACGGTTATGACTCTTCCATAGTAGATAAGCTCATAGAAAGAAGGAGAGCAGAAAACGCTTAAACTTATTTATCCTGATGGCCAAGAAGGCACGCACAGTGATGTAACCACTAAGTGGTGCTCAATCCCTTACATTGGGCCAGTTTCCACCAAAGTGTCTACTTGCCTCAAAATGCCGGTTTACGAACAGCTTTTCGCTCTAGAAGCACCTTAAGGCACGAACTTTCTAAACCTAAAGATACAGTAGACTCCTTCGAAAAAAGTGGTGTATATATTATAAAAGTGCGGTTTTCAAGACTGCAAGAAATTTTACTTAGGGCAAACAGGGCGCAAATTTTCCACCCGTTTCAAGGAACACCTGAAAAGGCCCAACGAATTTTTATACCCACATTTAGTACGGAGGCACTGGTAAGGACGGTCATGAGGTGGTTTTTCTGCACTTTGAGAAACAAGGGCGAAAATTAAACTCGTTTGGAGAATTTTGAAATTAGAAGGGCTCTAGAAATACAACGGTGATGATTGCTTAAATGATAAGACTGACGGAGGGGGCTCGGTTATAATTCAAGCTTTAGCGAGTTCCATTAAACCTCCTTCAGTCAGACTCCAAGAATTGAAAGACTCAACATCTCACGGTAACTTCCCTTTTATTTTATTAATTATTTTATTTGGTTATTATTTATTATTTTATTTATTTATTATTTTATTTTATTTATTTATTATTTATTTATTTATTTATTTTTTATTCATTTATTATTTTATTCATTTACTATTTATATTTATTTATATTTTATTTATTTATCATTTCATTTATTTATTATTATTTTATTTATTTATATAAACTTATCTATTTTTTTTTTTTTTGTTTTTTTTTTTTTAGTATGGATTTTTTTTAACTTTGTATTTTATTTTTTTGGACCTTTTATTTAGTGTGTTAAGATTAGGTTATTTATATTAAGTTATTTTGTTAAGTTATGATTGTTACTTGTTTAGGCACTGTAGATGGCATTATTGCCGAAAGCCGGCTCTGCTCAGAGTTAAAGTAAAGCTTATTGGTGGAAAGACGAAGTTGGTGTTGTTAATTTGTAGACCATTCCACGGGCGCTCACTGAAGTTATTCCTTTTTTACTTTCTGAATAAAAATACACATTTTTTGTGTATATGGGAGTGTTTATGAGGCTGTGTCACGCATAACTCCCATCGTGTTTATACTACAGTTTGAACTTGACGCAAAATTCAGACAGAAGGTCTTATTGCGGAAGGTACAATAAGTTTAAACATCGTTTAATTTTTCTGCTGTCATAAAAATTTTAAAAAATTTCTTAAAAATAGACTTTTTCAGATCGAGTTGAAATTTGACACAAATTTACATCATAAATGGTCAATTGATCCACTAAATTCATTTGATAAAGTTTATAATTTTAAAAGTACTAACTGAAAGATGAGATCGAAGTAATACCAAATTAAGCTTTGAATAAACATGATAATCCGAGGGCTAGCAAAGCGAGTCCAAAGTTGTGAATAAAAGTACCAAGAGATACCCCGAACCCAATTTTCATTGTTGCTCTAAATTAAATTAAATTTTACACTTAATATTAATTTATTTATTAGTTTTATTATTATTTATTAACAAATAAATGTAATTTCCATGTATAACACATAGTAAGTTAGACTTCTAGGATCGAGCAACCTTAGCAAGATCTCGATTTTCATGGGCTTAATTAAAGGGAGTTTTTCTGTTCTCCCACGAATTTCTCGTCATATTTTGGGACAATTTTGTGTTATGGATTTATCGTTAAACTCCATTTTGAATAACCAAATATAACTACCACCAACCAAAAAGTAACCATCTCTAACCAAAAATAACCCGATAATACACGCTAACTTCATAATAGGTTAGGTAATTGTTGTTAGTTACGTTTCGAGTGATTACCGACGGTAATTGGTAATAGTTCCTTAGTCATCTAACGTTAAATTATACATAAAAACTAAATCTAAAAAGAGAAGGGGAACAGAGTGAACCTACAAAACGTTAAATGAGTGATAAAATTGGTTTAATTATATTGCTAAAAGTACGCTAGAGACTGCTAGACTTAATAGAGGCACCAACGAGAATCCAAATTGTATTTCAAAAACATGAATCCATCTAAATTTTAAAGCTATCAAAAGTAAATAGGTAAAGATTAAAAAAACGTTATAGAAAATGGTATTTTCTCAGTTTTAATAAGATTTCCCAGGTTAAATATGAGATGATTTATTAACTTTCATAAATCAGCATTTCTTCCTTTTCGACTTTTATATCAAAAAGTATTTAATTTTAAGAAACTTTATTATTAAATTTTAAAAGAAAGAAGTTAAATTAAAGAATTTTAGTTCAATGAATATACAACTTTAGAGTTATTTCATAGTTTTGGGCTTTAGGGTAAGAATATTTTGCGATGAGTAGAGCTATCTCCGTCTCCTTCTAACTAACTACTTAGTCTGTGTCTAACTAATTACTGATTACTTAGCTAATTAAAAGCATAGTTCTAATTTTTTATTAATTGCAAGTATACAGAGCATGGAAGAAAACATGCTAAATCTATTAAATAAACAAATAAACTAAATCTCTTGAAAGGCGCTTAATGAGTTAAAGTTTATCGGAGTTGCTATTTCTCATAGTTGCATCTGATATTACTTGTATCACGAATAAATCATTAGTTAAAACTCATAAACTTAAAGCTTATCTGTTAGCTCTAGTTTCACGTACGGAAACTAAATAGCTATTTATCATATAAAGGGCCTGAATCTATGTATCTGTCTGTGAAAGTACATATTTTATAATCTATTTGTAATTAATTAACCTAGCATGAAACACGGCGTTATTAATCAATAATAATACACAAGGGTTGGATCCTCGATACATTTTCACGCGAGTTGGAATTCGCTGCACAACATAATCATCGCTTCGCTTGTACTCAGTATTTACAGGAGTCCCAAAACATTGAGGTGATATTTCGGACTCAATGAGGAAGATGCATAAATTTTAACCTATAGTTTTTTATTTTGTTAGGTTAATTGAGGTAATAAAAAATTTATTTCAAAGAAAAAAATTAAAATAATAATTGTAAAAATTTTTATAACCAATTAAACAAATTTAATATTTAAAAAAGTAAGATTGCGACAAAAAGCTATTACGTCACTTTGGTTTAGTTGATTAGTTCATTTTAAATCTCTAGGTCAAATGCTAAATCTAACAAATGTTCAAAACTCAATTTTAGTTATATCAGTTTTCATTGTATTGCGAGTTATTTTTAAGCCTGCAATGCAATATTATCATGCAAACCTGGATCTAAAATGTTTTAGGCAAAGCCGTTCGGATATCAGTGAAACAAATAAAGTTTTACTTGATTGTTGTTTACCTTACGTTTCGTTCAAAATATGACATTATTGCTTAGAAGTGGGGTAACTAGTTATTATTTTATTAGTCTGCATTATCTTTCGTAAAAAATCACGCGAATATTTGCTAGTTTTAAATTATTTTTGTTCAAATTAAGTATGACATATATCATCTTACAGTTGGGACGAGTGAATCCGGTTTCTAGCAGTATTCGGCGTTGAGAAAAGTAGGATGAACAACAAGCCCTTGAAAATTTATCACTGATAGTTTATTATGTGCACAAAACATTTTTAAAACACAAAATTACCAATAATATTTCGTTTTAATTATTTAAAATAGCGTAAATATAATTATAATATTATAATTAGAAAGTTTAAATACATCGATAACACATAAATTATTGAGTAAATTTTAAAAATTAATTAAAAATAATTGGAACACTTTTAAAAAAATTGTAAATGCTATTATTCATTAACTGTAGTATACTTTAAAATAAAAATATATTTGGCAAACATGCATCTTCCTCAATCCCTCGTACTTAGAATATTTAAAATCACTAAAGATGTACTTCACTCGTATTCCGAATACATAAGATAACCGAAGTAATGAGGTAAAACTTCGTTTATTTTCCGCTTGCCCGTATTAGCGAAATTTCTCTGAAAATTTCTCTAATGTGGTGACTCGTATGGCGGGAGTTCAACATGTAAATGTGAACAAATATGCGAATTATTATCCAATTCTAAAAAGTTAAATAACAGGTGGTGACACTACTTGCCAAAAACAAACAAAAAATCCATGTATCTGAAAATACCAAATACCTAGGAATAATTCTATAATATTCTGTTGTTTTTATTGTTATAATTTTTTTATAAATTGTATTTATTTATTTATTTTTTCTCTTCATTATACTGCATAAATCTCAATTATATAATAGATAAATGCAATAATTAGTGTGTTAATAATAGTTGTAGTTTTAGGTTTTATTTAAAAGAATAAAAAAATATAATAACTTATTATATTATAACTTATAATTATTATAACGTAACTAACCTTAAAATATTCAAAATAAACTAATATAATAAATGTATAAAAAATGTGATCACCTCCAAATTTAAGTATTCTGTTAATTGGACGCGTTGCACTAACAAAACATACATTACTAAAAACCTGTAAATAGCAACAAATAATGATAATAAGAATGTACTAACCAATTTGTTGAAATGTATTACTCAGGCTTGTGTCGCGCACAAGCCTTGAGCTTATGCGACACAAATGGTCAATATATATTATTTTATTTATTTATAATTTGCAATTTAATAATTGTAAACAGGTATTTAGGTATAAATAAACGATTACTATTTTTTATGTATTTTTATTTGGAAATAAAATTATATTATTATTATTTTTATTACTGCAATACAACTGCTCAGGTTATAAATCACATTCCGAAAACTTCAAGGATCTTGAATAAAGGGGATGACGCATTAAGGAACATTTCTAACCCCATGGAAGTTGTATGAGATAGAGAAATAAGAGCAAACTTACCTCCCTCTTGGTTATAATAAAAAAGGCGCCAAACACAGGTTATGTAGCAAGGTTGTCGAGTTTGCTTCTCAACTTTCTTCTTTGCTTCTCAAGATTGTTAAGTGCTTCTCAATGTGCTTGTTAAGTCATTTGTGTCATTTAAGTCTTAGACCCGTATTCAAAGACGTTTCCTAACATTTTCCTAACATTTTCCTAACATTCTCCTAACTTTTTCCTAACATTTTCCTACATTCTCCTAACTTTTTCCTAACATTTTCCTAACTTTTTCCTAACATTTTCCTAACATTCTCCTAACATTTTCCTAACGTTCTCCTATCGTGTTTTAAAAGTCTTTTAGAGGCTTCGCATGATTTTATTTAGTAAGAACCTAAGGTAGATATGTCAAAAAGTGATACCAATGTAAGTAACGTAATATATCGCAAATTATCAATGTTATTAACTTATTACCTGGATTTACGACACACTTTGTCATAAACAACAATGCGGCCTCGCTTTGGCGAATGTTAAATATATTAGAAACTTTATTTACATATGTTTTCAATACAATAATGTTCAATTATTGTAACAGCTTTCATAAATAAAGCAGTATCAAGCGTTTCAAGTTTGAACGTGGACAGGTTGTACGAATCCAAGGTGTCTAAATGAAGACCTGTTAATCAGTGCAACACTGTTTTCATTTTGCTAAATCATTTACACAATTTTGTTTTTCGTATTTTGTCATCAAATTCATTTTTGGTTGTGTAAAATTTTTTTGGTATAATAATGGCTGAATTATTCACACCGGACCAACTGAATTCCCTCTTTGAATCGATAGCCCGCCACAAACAGACCATAGAAAATAAAAATCTGATTGTGTTAAAAAGAATTTCAGGGTAAACTCCCTAATAGTAAGGTAAGTGGATTACAGTATTATGTAAATTTATGTAGATAGTTATTAATACGACAAAGTGTGTCGTAAATCCAGGTAATAAGTTAATAACATTGATATTTTGCGATATATTACGTTATTTACAATGGTATCACTTTTTGACTTGACTACCTTAGGTTCTTACTAAAAAAAAAATCATGCGAAGCCTCTAAATGACTTTTAAAACACGGGAACGATCGTTTAAATTTCGTGGCTTAAAAACATTTCCCTTACCTAAACCTAAGGTGAGTGTTAGGAGAATGTTAGGAGTTAGGAAAATGTTAGGAGAATGTTAGGATGTTAGGAGAATGTTTGGGAAAATGTTAGGAAAATGTTAGGAAAAAGTTAGGTGTTAGGAGAATGTTAGGAAATGTTAGGAAAAAGTTAGGAGAATGTTAGGAAAATTTAGGAAAATGTTAGGAAAACGTCTTTGAATACGGGCCTTATTTTAAATTTTGGACTATACTTTGTCACTTCAGTGAGTGATAATTAAAGCGTGTTTTGTTATAACCGTCTCAAGCAATAAACAATAGGAAACCATTGAGAGGTAAGTTTGCCTCTAAAATTTAAGACCTGCGCTATTATAAGAATTGTAAACATGCGCAGTTAGTACAATGCATTTGCAGTTGGTTTTTGGCGTGTGTTTCGTGTTGAATTCTCTATATCTTTTAGTTTTTTTGATGGGGTCACTTTTTTTGATGGCAAATCGACTTAGTGCGTCATCCCCTTTATTGAAGATCCTGCTTATATGCAATGATCTTTGCTTATATTTATAATTAAAAAATATTGTAAATAGGCTCGCTTCGCTCGCTAGATTGCGTATATTTATAATAATACATAGAAAAAAGGCTCGCTTCGCTCGCTAGATTGCTAATATTTAATATTTAATGCATTGCAGAAAAGGCTCGCTTCGCTCGCTAGATAGCTTATATTTATAATAATACAAAAGTTAAAAATAGGCTCGCTTCGCTCGCTAGATTGCTTATATTATAATAAATATATTGTAAAAAGGCTCGCTTCGCTCGCTTTTTTGCGTATATTTATAATAATAAGTAAAAGAAGTCTCGCTTCGCTCGCTTGATTGCGTAGATTTATCTTCATGCATAGTAAAAGAAGGGCTCGCTTCGCTCGCTAGATTGCTTATATTTTATAATAAAATATATTGTAAATAAGGCTCGCTTCGCTCGCTAGATTGCGTAGATTTATATTGATGCAAGTAAAAAAGGCTCGCTTTGCTCCCTAGATTGCTATATATTTAATATTAATGCATTGCAAAAAAAGGCTCGCTTCGCTCGCTAGATAGCTTATATTTATAATAATACAAAGTTAAAAAATAGGCTCGCTCGCTCGCTAGATAGCTTATATTTTATAATAATAGAAAATTATAAATAGGCTCGCTTCGCTCGCTAGATTGCTTATATTTATAATAAAATATATAGTCAAAAAGGCTCGCTTCGGTCGCTTTTTTGCGTTATTTATATAATATATAGTAAAAAGAAGGCTCGCTTTCGCTCGCTAGATTGCTTATATTTATAATAAAATATTTGTAAATAAGGCTCGCTTCGCTCGCTAGATTCCGTAGATTTATATTGATGCAAGTAAAAAAGGCTCGCTAGATTGCGTATATGTATAATAATACATAGAAAGAAGGCTCGCTTCGCTCGCTAGATTGCTTATATTTAATATTAATTGCATTGCAAAAAAGGCTCGCTTCGCTCGCTAGATAGCTTATATTTAATAATACAAAGTTAAAAATAGGCTCGCTTCGCTCGCTAGATTGCTTATATTTATAAATAAAATTTATTGTAAAAAGGCTCGCTTCGCTCGCTTTTTTGCGTATATTTATAATAATAAAATAGTAAAAGAAGGCTCGCTTCGCTCGCTTGATTGCGTAGATTTATATTCATGCATAGTAAAGAAGGCTCGCTTCGCTCGCTAGATTGCTTATATTTATAATAAAATATATTGTAAATAAGGCTCGCTTCGCTCGCTAGATTGCGTATATTTAAAAAAATATTTTGTAAAAAAGGCTCGCTTCGCTCGCTTTTTTGCTTATATTTAATATTAATGTGTAGTAAAAAAGGCTCGCTTCGCTCGCTTGATTGCGTATGTTTATAATTACATAGTTAAAAAGGCTCGCATTAAATTTTATTTTTTTGAGTTTATTATTTTAGCCGCTATTTTTAAATTATTAAAAAAATTTGAAATGTTGACCATGAAAAATATATTTTCTTTTTCTACTCTTTAAGAGCTTTTAAACGATATACGTTCGTTCAATTAAACAGTCAGACAGTAAAGGGAAAGCCACTCTGCACGTCTTAAAAACGCCAAAATAGTTACTTTAATAAAGCATTCCAGATTCAGATTATAAGTACAACACAGTTCTTTTCTATACACCTACAACCATTAATGCAAAAAAGTTATAATTATACTTAATTTTTATATGTTAAATAAACATTTACTTTGGTCAGTATAATAAGCATATTTATAAACACATGAACGAGCATAACAGCAAAAAAAAATATTAGAAGTTATTACCCTCTCATGAAAACAAAAACTCAAAGCACATAATAACGAAAAATGTGTTTAACATTTTACGCTGTTAAAACATGAGCCACTATACTACATCAGTATTACTCTTTTATCTTCAAAAACTCTAATGGATGTTAATTAATGCTGTTTTTTGCAGAGTATTTCTAAAGTATATTCAGTGTCAAACTATGTTTTAAACATTTTGGAGAGTTTATCATTAATTTTTATTTGGTCACAATTTTTTTCATTTTAAAAGATTAAGTTTAGTCAGTTGTGAATCACAGTGTAAATATAAATATATAGTTAATCTCTATTATTTTTACTCTCCCAAAATAGCTTCAATGCGTGAGAAGGAGTCTACATGTAATTTAGTTGTGGTGTGAAGATTTAGGTCTTCCGGTGGTGACCGCGTCAATGTAGATGAAGAATCCGACGTTTCGCTTCCACTGTGGGAGGCATCTTCAGCGATGTAGGACATGATGGAATGCTCTACAAAGCTGAACTCATTCTTCGTCTACATTGACGCGGACACCACCGGAAGACCTAAATCTTCATGGCAATAACCGCGAAAGCCTACGCAGTTTATTAGTTGTTGTGGCCTACTAGCCGAGCGGATTTCTTTTGGAATCGTTTTTTCTTTTCCACATTTATACTGTTGGAAAAGAACATTTATGTTTGCAAAAAATCAAAAACCGGAAAGACACCGGAATTATTTGTTTCAGGTCTCTTTAAGACCTCCTGAGAGGTTCTCTCAAAATTGTCTGTCTGTATGTGTGTGTGTGAGTCTGTTATCATCGTAGCTCTCAGTGCATTTATGCTAGAGAGTTAAAACTTGGTACAAAAACCAGTCTATAAGTGTAGTTGTGCTATCCGGAAAATATTTTATCTACTCCTTGTATTTTAAGTTTTACTTTACAGTCTTGTTATCTCTACACTGTTAAATGTACTTTTACTCCCTAGGGAGGAAAAGTGAAAGTGTTGCCAACTGACAGAATTTTTTAGTAAAATTTTTAGGATTTTTTTCGGTGTTATGTTGGTTACTACGGGTAGAATATACAATATACACACGCTATTGTTTAAATTACAAAATATAGTATTACACATTATTCTATTAACAGCTTACAATAAAATAATGTGGAAGATAGTGGCTTTATTCTCTCTTCATCAGAGTAATTGACATGGTAAGAATAAAACTAAACTAACACAATAACAATTAAGGAGCTGAAGAATTATATTAATAGTTGTTAGTATTTAGTTCTCTAGTTGTAGATAAAATTTAATATGCAAACAAGGGATGAAAGTTTTCAGCTCTCGTATTATCTCCTCGGTTCAAGCCTCGGGAGCCAAAATGTTAGTTAACTCCCTCGGCAAGCCTCGGGAGCTAACTAGTTTATCTCCCTCGGCCTACCGGCCTCGTGAGCTAATGAAGTTCTTCCTTCGGCGCTGCCTTTAGAACGAAACTTTAACTTGAGCTGTAAAACTTACTTTCTCCCTTGTTGCGTAAATAACTACGTATGACCTCATTGACCCGCAATAATGATAGCAAAAATTTTGAAAACTCATTAAACACGGAAAATGTTGCGATTAGTTTGAGATTTGGCCAGCATGTAGCCATCTATATGGCTGAAATATGATAGAAGTTTCATCTCAATAACAGCATTATTTAATTTTTATCAGATGAATTTTGGACGTTTTTTAAAAAATCGAAAAATAAAAAACTTTTAGTTCTTCAAGTAAAAAAATCACTCCGTATCACTCCGATTGATGACGTAATAATAGTTATTTATGCGCCAAGGGAGTAAAGAATGTCATTATTTCCCTGAGCATTATGTTGGTTTCTGAGGCGAAAGCCGATGGAACCAAAGGGATTTATTTGTTTAACTCCTGAGCGAACCGAGAGTTATAGCTACCTTACTCCGAGGCGAAGCCGAGCGAAGGGAAATTATTATGCGACGGGAATAATTGGTTATTTTACTCCCAAGGTGCATACAAGATTTTATCTCCAGACGTCGACATTGAAAATAAGTAAAGAATGTCTTTTTTCATTTCTTTTTTCAAGATTTTTCACGAAAATTATCTTACCTTTATCATAAGAAACTCGTCGTTTGATGAGTTATGCAAAAAGTCTTTAACTTGATTCTTAGTAAAAACATTCGCTTTCTTTGCAACATAACCTTCGTTTTTTTTTTTAATAACGCTATTAGTGATGCATAGCTTTTGATATTAAAAGTTTCTCTCACAAAGCAAAGATGATTTGATCATTGAATACAGTGACCGCAGACTTGACGCTTGTTTTGTTTTTCATTCATTATTAAAATAAACAAGCGATGCATTTTCACTTACTTGTTGTATATTATGATCATGACACCAACTTTTAAAATTGTTACTTGCTTTGTCATATAACTTTTTCGATTTCGTTGGTAACAAGTTTTCTTTTACCAAGTTTGCTTCAATAGCAATGTCAGGAGGTGTATTGTTAAAAAGTTCGTCAATATCACAAACAATATTATCTGACATAATTGAAATATTAGAGCAGTTATAAGTGATATTTGATCTAATCATAAAAGTTTAAGACAGGTTAAACAGTTAAAGCTAAGATTTTAAACTAAAAAAACTTTGATTTAATGATATTTTGTCGAAAAAAACAATGAGTATGCAAATCTTAAAATGATTTAAAAAAATCAGGATAGCCAACTTATTTTTTTTTACTTTTAAATAAAGAACTAGCTTTTATTTTTTAAATTATTTATTCTTATATTATTATTAGCATTACACTAGTTCTACTTAAAATGATTGTTAATGTTATATTCTTTTTTTATACATCTTATTCTTGTATATCTTCTTGTTTATAGGTTTCTTAGTTTTCAAATAAAAATTATATACTATTCAGTTTGTCGATTATTAAGTTAAGTTGGCAACTGTTACTTTTTACTCCCAAGGGAGTAAAAAATACTTTTTACTCCCTTGGGAGTGAAAAGTGATTCTGTACTCTCTTAAATCTAGTCATTAAATTTCGTATTATATACCGTCTGGAGATAAAGTAGTTTATTGAGGCCGTCCACTTTTTATATGAAATAGCTTTATGAACTTATTTTTTTAAAAATAAACTTAATTTAGTGGAAATTTGGTACAAGTGTTTACCTTTACGCTGGAAATAAAAACGGATGTATTTACTATCCGATACAACACTGACAAAAATAATTTGTGATTTGATTTATGACGAGTCATCTTAAATATAATTTTAAATAAAATCATTAAAATTGGCTTATAGTGCTATATAGTATAGCAATAAGAGCTTATTTGCAAATAATAGCTAGTAGCTATTATTTGCAAATAAGCTGCTGTTGCAATCATTTTTAGAACTATAAGCCTATCTTAATTAATTGATATAAAATTTGAAAATTCTATAAGATTTCGGTCAATAAGATCGAAAGAAAAATGGAAGAGTTTTGTTGAAGATTATTTCACCCTGAATTGAAAGAGCTACGCGCTTAATATTTTAAAGCCTTCGTCAATGCTATTTTTACAAGAATAGAAACACTCTAGGTTTTTAACTAAAATGCTAAACCCGCCTGGCAGACACAGAGAGCTAGAGTGAAGAGAGGGTATTAGTAAATTGAAAATAAAGGCAGTAAATTATGTCGAGACTAAACAATTTATCGCCTTACTACATTATTTTTCTCTAGCTCTAGACTCTAGATTAAACTTATCAAGTTAAAAACACAAAACATCATTCCGTCCTCACTCCACGGATTTTTTTATAAGATTGATGACGTAATAAAGTAGTTTAATGAGACCGTCCACTTTTTATAAGAAATAGCTTTATGAACTTCATTTTTGGCGAAAAATTTCGCCCTAATCTGATAAGTGCTTCGAGAGTATAATCATTTTGGACGATGAAACGTCAAAGAACTCTCAAATAAATAATAGGTTACAAAGAAGTCGTATATTTAAGAAGAAGAGTGTATTTAAAGAACCTATGCCGATTTAGCTTTTAAGATAAACAGTCATCTTAAGAATTAGTAAAAGACATTATTTTTGCTCTTTCACTTGAGTCTTACATAAGTGAAAAATTTTTAAAAGTCCCACAACCTTAGAATAATACTATATATAGAAGGAGCACAGGACCGTAAAAACAATGTAATTCCACTGATAACACGAAAGCCGGTTGACTGGTGCACCTAAGTAATGCTGCCAACCTGACAACAAAACATTATTTTAAACATGTGTCATAAATATCTATTAATGAAGAAAGGTCGTAAAGAACAAATATAATAACTTAAAATACCTGCTGAGTATTTAATAAAACCGGTCTTAGATGGCAAAAGAGTGGCGGAATACAAGAATCTACATTTAGTTGACGAGGACTACTTTTAATATAATTTTTAATAAATACGTTAAACTACAATTTAAATGCTTTAAATATTGTAATGCACCGATATTTATATTAGTAATTATGAATAATCAATCATTAATTAAGAATAGAACATAATAATTCAGAAACCGGAAGTATTGCCAACTTTTATTTAGAAAATTGTATATTGTTAGGGTGGCAGCATTACTTAGGTGCACCAGTGAACCGGGTTTCGTGTTATCAGTAGTGCTCCTTCTATATATAGTATTATTCTAAGCCCACAACAAACTTCAATAATAGTTTGACGTAAACCATACATGACGTAAACGACATTTGAAACGACTTCGTATGTATTTTATAAACAATAGAGCTCTGTACATATGTATGATTGATATATTACCTACTTCCATCTGAGAAAGAGTTTGAAAGTAATCCTAAGCAAAATCATGACCTCTAACTCATAAGCTCATTTTCTTTGAAAAATCGCTAAACACGTCAAGCGACTCGAACGTATATGGATAGATCATAAATATACAACACATCTTCAAATCCGCGGCGGATAGTTTTAGGCGTAGAAGTTTTACAGCTCCGCTATAAACAAACTTTTTTTAGTATATATGTATTATTATTTATAATTATAATATTTTATAAGTATACATATAATGATCTATGAAATCGTTATTTAATCGCTTACTATTTTTCATACGAAATATTAAGGCATATATTAACATTTTTTTTACTTTTTAGGAAAAATAAAAATATTTCGCCGCATCTTCCTCGATTTTTCTCAATCGCATTTTGCCAAGAAACAAGAAAAAGAGCAACTAAGGAAAGGAGATGGAAAATTTACTCAGATATTTTTGTAGGAAAGCCGGAGTTAGGAGTATATTAGATTTGTTACAAGGAAAAACGTCACATCGTGTAACACTATATTATGTGGCCTTATCGTATTTTCTACACAGCCTACGCAACATATATCTACTACTAACAGCCTCATCGTAATAGCTAAAGGTCGACGACCAACAGAAGAAAAATTTAGCAAATAGAGTCACTCAAAAACTAAAAAAATTCAAAATAAAAACATAAAATATACATAGTAAGAGTCCATCTATAAAAGTAAAAACTTAAAACTGTATTAAGGGTCTTTAGGAGTATTAAAATCTTTAAACTGTATTAAGGGTCTTTAGGAGTATTAAAATCTTTAAACTGTATTAAGGGTCTTTAGGAGTATTAAAATCTTTAAACTGTATTAAAGGTCTTTAGGAGTATTAAAATCTTTAAACTATTAAAGGTCTTTAGGAGTATTAAAATCTTTAAAACTGTATTAAGGTCTTTAGGAGTATTAAAATCTTTTAAACTGTATTTAAAGGTCTTTAGGAGTATTAAAATCTTTAAACTGTATTAAAGGTCTTTAGGAGTATTAAAATCTTTTAACCTGTATTAAGGTCTTTAGGAGTATTAAATCTTTAAACTGTATTAAGGGTCTTTAGGAGTATTAAAATCTTTAAAACTGTATTTAAAGGTCTTTAGGAGTATTAAAAAACATTTTAAGACACCCTACACCCCAAATTCTTACAGTACTTTTTAAATAAGTTCATAGCTTTCTATTATGCGGCAGTCTATGGTTTTAAGTAAATCTAAACTCACTAAAGAACTAACAAAAATAATGGAAGTGCGCTGAGGACGCTTAGTAAAGTCAGGTTTTAATTAAATAGCAAAAGTTCATGTTAGTAAAATGACAGAAATTTTTTTAAATTTAATTGAAATAAGAAAATATATTTTTACAAACAGGAGTAAGTACTGACCAGGCCCATAACCAGGTAGGGGCCAGGAAGGCATCCCCCCCCCCGCTAGAAAACATTCCGCCCTCTCTAAGTAAGTAGACTTTAGTGAAATTCTCTTGTAGATGGGTGAATTTCGCCCCCTCAGGAATTGGTTCGCCCCACCCTTACGAGTTTTGGCTGGCTAAGGGCCTGGTACTGACTTTCGTAGTAATCAGAATCAAATACTGCTCGAAGCAAGTATCTTTCACGTTTCGTTGGTTTTATTTAATTCTTGGTCAGTCTTAACAAAATGAAATACTGGCGCCGAGATGGAGAAGCTGGCTTTGAGTAATTTGAATACTTAGCGCCACAAAAAAAAACACCAAGCTATTAATAAACATACACCATGCATTTTTATAAAAGTAGTTATTTCTTGTGTTTTTGCGAAAATCTGTGATAAATATTGGAATCAAATACCATAGAATTAAATGTGATTTTTATTTTCAGAATTTGAACCACTGAAACGGATTTAATATTCACTCTCATAGCGATATTCTTTTAAAGAAATTCGCTTAAGTATAAAAATGTTTTAATCAAACATTAAAATAGTAACATAATTAATGTAAAGTTTAATAATTCTCGAATAGGCAATATAACTAGTAACTCTATAAATACATAGAGACATTGACACGCCTATTTATCTATTGACTCAATATTTACCACTCATAAGCACGCGACCAGACCAGTGTCAATGGAAATATAAAAATATATCTAAATAGAATTGAGTCGGTCTACTATTGTCCTTGTTTGATGATAGGACCAATTAAACTAACATTCATGAATCTCCACGGGGTAAGGCCTTAAGAAAACGTTTTATTGTTTTATTGCAAGTAAACAAAGTGATAAGACAACTCATTGTATGTTGAGAGAATTCTGTTATCATGTTAATTCTAAATCATCTCAAGTCTGCATCGAGTTATGATGAAGATAAGAATCACATCAGCTAAAGTTAAACTCTACTTAAAAGTTTTTGTAGGTGAGTTTCTTTAATTTTATATATATGTACTATATGTATAAAATATTACGACAATTGAGCCTGAATCAACCAGCCGAATTTGAACGACGGTTGAAGAAAAATTAGTTTGAACCAACATTAATATTCGCTAAAATAGTTTGAAACTCTAAACTAAATAAATGTTACTAACTTGTTTAGTAAAATTTGCTTTTAAACAAATTAGAAACCTTAAATAGTATTCTCAAATGTAGTTTAACTAGTAAAATGAGTTAACAACAGTTTACTTGAAGTATCGAAATTCAAGGGTGCTTTAACTCTAAACCCATTTTTTAGTTTTTTTTTACCTACTAACAGTCTGTAGTTTAGGAGTCTATTGGGCCAATGTTTATGAACTTTTTTTATTTTTGATCTACAAGACACGTTTTTTATAATACGACACACGGCTAAAATCAATTGACAGCGAGGAAAAAATTATGCCAGGATGAGGTTATTTCTGGGCGTTAAATTTCAAATCAGGCCAACCTTAATGGTTCTTTAACACTATTTTTCCACGCGCTCAACTGATTTCAGCCGTGTGTCATACTATAAAGATATTATATTTTTATGCACCTTTAGCCGTTTTCACGCTACAGACTACAGACCATCAAAAACCATTTTTTTACGTACAGAAATTATTCTATTATTATTATTAGTGTCAAAACCTCTCAGTGTATATTAATACACTGAGAGTTTTTGACACTATACAATGAGTTTTAGCAGAGTATTTTAACTTTCCTTTATGTCTTGGCGACGCGGAACGCAACTGCGTTCCTGAATATGTTTAAAACTTAGGCAAAAATTGACTCGATGACCAAGAAAGCGCACATTTCAAAGAAATTCGCCTGGTTTGTGGACTTCAGCGGCAGAGTATATACAAACTCTGCTGCTGAAGTCCGCAAGTTTGTGGAGCTGAAAGTCGGCTATGAAAAGTACCCTTATTGTAATTATTTCTTGAATTTTTCACACGCGATTTTGAACACATATTGAACATTTTAGTAGCCTTTAGGCATTAAAGCTTTAAGTAACTTGTAACTTTTATAAGTTACAAGTATATTTGCTCAGTGATAACTTTTACAAAGCCGAATGTTCTGTTTACAGTTGATTTGCTGTATGTATCTGTCGGATGCGTTTTAACATGGCCCAGTCCGATATGCGGACGATTAGGATTGACAGATGACGAAGCATCATGGGTTGGATCTCTAATGGCGTTAGGTGCAGCATTCGGACCTGGATTGACATCGTGGGCACAATCACGTCTCGGAAGAAAACCAGCTCTGATGCTTGCTGGAGGAGGGTTTTTAGCTTCGTGGGTTATTCTAGCTTCAAGTGAAGATTTTCCAGTAATTTGCGTGGGAAGGATTTTAGGTGGTGCTGCTATGGGGGTTGCTTTTATTGGAATACCTGTATATCTCACTGAAATATCTGATGTATGTAGTGTTTTTATATATTTGAAAACGCTAAGCCTTTCGCTGTATTAAATTGTGCTTTGAGTTTATGTTATGTTATGAGTTCGAAACCTTGGACTAATTATGGAACGCTGGCAAGTATGTTGCGGCTTAAAATTTGTACTTTAGAATAGACGAATTGAAGATTTTCATATGGAAAATTCTATTTTAAAAATATTGATTACAACTTTTTATACGTAAAAGTAAAGTGACGGATATGATTTAAATTATATAACGCGCATATTCAAACCAATGTTGCCAAAATAACATCACGATGATCTCGTGTAAAGTCGTATTTAAATTTGAAATTTGGATTAACATAAACACATTTAAAGCTATGTTGGTAAATACCGGTGGAACCGGCCAGCAGTGCCGCTAGGCACTGCAGGCTCTATCCCTGAGAGCCCCTAAAATATGTTTCACGCCTCTCAATGTATTAAGATATGCTATCCCCTCTCTAGTAATATATCTCTATGTCTGGAAAGATGTTTCACGCCTCTCAATGTATTGAGATAGGCTATCCCCCCCCCCTAGTGATATATCTCTATGCTATTATATATTTACACCGGTTATGTTTAAACTTTAGATTATGTTTAAACATTGATAGATTATTGTTAACTTAAGAAGTTTAAGTCAAACGAGTGTAATTTCGATTTGGTTAAAATGACCCTAAATGAGCCAAATTTACTAATTTATATCCCATTCACCAAAAAACAATCAAATCCGAGTAACCTCTTAGTAATTAAGTCAATAATAAATTATACCGCTGATAAACCTGCTATATCCGTGTTTCATAGAATTTTTATTTTTTATCTTATCTAGAAAAATGTACGGAATAAAACAAGCATAATGCTATGAAAAATAATTCAATACGAATAAAAATAAACGCTATTCAATACGATGAATAAAAATATACGCTGGATATGGATAGGACGAATGAATGCCTGAGAGGTTCCGGAGGGATTACTCAATCCAATTATAAAGATGTATAAAGAAAACTCTTCACAGGAAAGAAAATATATAAAGAACTTCTTTCATGGAAAATAAAATTAAGAAATTAATGACCTTATTAAAAAATGTATACATCAATACTAGTAGAAGATAATTTATGATTTTAAAGTAGATGTTTGTGAAGGTGGACTGGATTAATCCAGCTGTAAGAACTGAAGTACCTTAGACCTAATCTTGTATAAACAAGATTAGGTCCAAGGTACTTTTTTAAGACTTAAAATCTAATTTGTAAGGAAAGACGTAAAAACTAAGCATTATCGGGCTTGTAAAAATACGTCAATACGTGTTAACAACTGACAACTGTGGCTGCTCACATAACCCTTAATTGAGATGTCACAAGGAGCTAGCAAGAACATTGGTACTTTGTGATACCACAAGGAACCTGTAAGAATGTAGTACTTTGAGATATCACTTAGACCCAGTAAGAACACTGGTACTTTGTGGTTTCACAAGAAAATGGTAAGGTCTATGGTACTCTGAAATTTCACAAGTAGACCATATAAACAGGTACTTTGAGATATCAGAAGAAACCGGTATGGTCATTGCTACTCTGAGATTTCACAAGAAGGCAGTATTAACAAGTAAGTTGAGATATCACAAAGAGTCAGTAAGAACATGGATACTCTAAGATATCTCAAGGTATCAGTAACAAGTGTGGAACTTTGCGATATCACAAGTAACCAGTAAGAATATTAGTGTCTTAGAGATATCATTTACTGAGAGCAAATAACAAATGAAGTACGTTGTGATATCACTAAGCGCTAGAAAAAATTGTGGTACTTAAAGATATCAAAAAGCCTCAAACAACTGGGGTTTAAAGTATAACTTTATATATATATATATATATATATATATATATATATATATATATATATATATATATATATATATTATATATATAATCATGTAATTTTCCTGTAATAAATTGCACAAAAACGTAAACTTTCTAAAACCTGTTATAATAGCGCCATCTTAAGAGTTCCCCTACAAACAGTAGGGTATAGATAATCTCGCTTACCTCGCTGGGTCTAATTTTTATAAAAATAAGACACAGGGCATATATGACAACATATGCACTGTGATGATTCAATCACATAGGAAGAGGGTTTACTTATTCACCAAACCCCAGTACAAAGTCAACTTCTTTGGGACTTACAGTCGAATAATAATATTTTTAATAGTGTTATTTGCTTTTAATATTATTATAATTTTATGTTATTTGCTTAAGTCTATTATAATATTTTATGTTTCACTGAGTAAACCAAACACTGATCTGACCAGGATTCGATACCCGATTAAAACAGACATTGATTGTAGTGCGTAAGACCACTCTGCCATGGTCAACCCATCCTGGGTTACGCTCAATGACCCACTTTATATGATTACAGGTGAAAGAACGTCAAGCAGTAACCACATTCACTGAATTTTTTCTTGGAATAGGATATTTGATTGTTTACCTCGGTGGACCCAATCTAGACTACGAAGCAGTCCAGGCTGTCTGCGCCACAGTGACTCTTTGCTTTCTGGCTGGAATTACATTTTTACCTGAAAGTCCTGTGTTTCTTATCAGTAAGGGTCAAAAAGAAGTAGCTCTTAAAGTTTTAACTGATCTTAGGAAGTCCCAGATAAAAGCTCAGACGGAAGTTGATGAAATTGAGGTAAGCTTAGCAAATTTTTTGAAAATATTTTAGTTTTAGCAAGAAACATGCAGTTTATAGCGAATTTTCACAGAAAAAATTAGCTTATGAGATTAGGGTCATGGAGGGGGAGATAGGGTTTTTTTTAAAATAGTGGTTTATATGTACGACTTCCCAGATATTTTGTTGCCTTACAATCAAAAAGAAACGACAAGGTTCAAAAATAAAAAAATTACAGAATCCTGTATTTCTTAACGTCATTAACTCAGAGTAATGACTGACGAAATTTCAAAAACTCACAAATAATCAAGACAATCAAATCCATGTGAGCTTCAGTTCGCATGTATCACGCGAACTGATACATGCGAACTGATATAAGCGGGGCATATTGCCCCGCTTACAACGGGTTAATACGCATCTTAGATAAATAATAATGTCGCCTCGTAGCGGCCAAGAAGTAGAGGTTTTTTCAATAATTATTTAATTAGTTTTAGAATTATAATTTAATTAAGATACAATGTAAAATTCAGTGTTCATAGGAATTATGAATAATCATGTAGATTTGTGATGAATATCGTTGATAGAGGAGTATAGTCGATTTTGTTGATAAAAAACCAGTCGGCAGGCAATAATTTGATAATATAGCTTTTAAGAGACAATTTAATATCTTTGAAGGGACGACTGGTGTCTTTGAAGAGACGACTAATAGATTTAAAGAGACGAATGATGACTTTGAAGAGAAGACTAATAGCTTTAAAGAGACGACTGACGTCTTTGAAGAGACTAATAATAGCTAAAAGCCTTAGGGTGTGCAGTTAAATTCCCAAGTCTATACACTAGTTTATATTACGACACATGGCTAAAATCAGTTGACAGTGTGGGAAAATAGTGTTGTGGAACCAATAAGGTTGGCTTGATTCGAAATTGAGGGCGTGGTTTAACATCCAAGATTAACATCATTGGCTCCCTGGGATTATTTTCCCACGCTGTCAACTGATTTTAGCTGTGTGTCGAACTATAGACTAGTTGGGTACAAATAATAAAATTTGGAATTGGCAACCCTAAGACCTTAACCCTTTAGTCTTGTGGTGATACAGACATACAGACGGCGTTAAGTTTAAGACTACTGAGGCGGAAGTACGTTTTCCCTATACATGCCTATGAAGTTACCAGGTGGGGAATACCTTGCCACGATGTAGGTTTTACCAGATCTAGATGTTGCCACTCCAATTCCAATCGATTTACTCCCTTTCCACACCATTTGTGTAAAATGACCTGAAATTAAAAAAATTCTAAAGAGACCATAATTGATCCCAGTATGGATTTTTTCATGTAGAAGTGGATTTTCTTTTAAAATATACCATTATAAACTATTATATTATAAAATCTAAGGTTGATGTGATAATATTTACTAGAAATAATTTAAATTACTTTATTTAGAAATTAGCACGTTTAATTAGCTTTCATGTAAACTATTTCTTATCACAAATTGTCGCTTTACTTATTTATTAAATCTTTTATTATAATATATCATACAATCATTCGATTTTAGCATCATATTAGTAGTATAAATATAATCGGCTTGTCTTTCAATTTACCTGAGAATTCACCGGTTGGTTGGACTTAGCTTGGTCTATGGTTGGTAAAAAGGGAGAAGACAAGCCCCATGAAGGCAGGACTTATAGCGTGGTATGTAGGAAGGTTTCAATATTATTATAGGTGCATTCACAATTCTGCGGTAGCGATGCGTGCGTGCTTGCGTGCGTAGCGGTCATTGCGATGCGGAAAATGGTGGTTCCACAATTTCCAACGCTACGGCCGCAAAAGCCGCTAACGCACCGCACTCTTGTTCCGAATTGTGGGAACAAAAATATATATTTCTTAAGAAAGATTAAAAAGACAAAGAAGAAAAGGTTGTTTTGGACGAGCTGTGTCTTTTTAGATTTTTATGTTAATTCATTTTAATTTTTTCATTATATTAAATATTTTTTATTTAATCATGTCTGATAATAATGGGAACTTTCACACTAAATGACAGTTCTTCTTCTTGTTCAACCAAGAGAACAGAAATAATGTATAACATTTCAGAACAATTACATTAAGATAAAATAAACGGATCAAGATAATAAAACTATACCATTAAAATTGGCGAACACCGAAAATATTTGATTTAAGAATAGAAACATAAAAAAACAACTTTGAACTAATCAAAACTAAAAGAAAAAATTAAACACTTTAAAAAGACACAGCACAAACAAAAGTAATAAAATAACAATATTGTGTTTTAATAGCAAGATAATATTCATTTTCTAGATAAAAAACAACTCTTTTATTAAAATCAAATTAAAATAATAAAAAATAAATAAACGACTTGAAGCACGGCAAGAATCAAAATCCAAACAAAACAAAAGTATTCTTCTCTTAATCGGAAGAGGGGGCAAGAAAAATTCCAAAACTTTGAGAACGGAAAGGTTTCTTCCGCGTCAGGCCTTTAAGGTGTTTTGTAATCAATCAAATGCTAATCACTAGATCATTTGTGCGGGTTTAGTAGGTTTGCGGAAATTTCCATTTTCCGCAACGCTACCGCAAGCTGTTTAAGAACGTCCCATAAGATTACATAGGTTGGAATTTGAGCTGTCACCGCACGCAACGCCCGGACGCATCGCTACCGCAGTATTGTGAATGCACCTTATCACCACAGATCCGATCCACACCAAAGGAGAGGAAAGTGGTATTAGTAATGTCCCTAAGTTCTTAGGGGAGGATCTCGGCAAATTTAGTCCCAAGATGTAAAACCCCAAAAAATTTACAGTTTCAATGATTTTAGACTGACAGTATCCACCTCGAGTCTTAATTTCACCCACCGGTGAGCTTGAGGTGAATTGAAGACAAGCCGAATACTAACATAGAAAATAGTTTAAGAAAAATGAAAAAATCAGTTAAAGAAGTGGGAGTCATACATAAACCGAAGTCTTATATAGAAAAATATATAAGAATTATAGGGTATAAATATTTATATATTTATTATATATATATATATATATATATATATATATATATATATATATATATATATATATATATATATATATATATATATATATATTATATGTATAACAATCTTTTATAATAATAATAACTTACAGGAGGTGAAGCGAAGAGATATGAGGAGTTTTGAGAATTTTCGACATATGTCTTCTTCGGTCAGGTAAGGTTGGGAAGTCCCGAGTGACTTCCCAACCTTACCTGACCGAAGAAGACATATGTCGAAAATTCTCTAAACCCCTCTAAATCTCTTCGCTTCACCTCCTGTAAGTTATTATTATTATAAAAGATTGTTATTTATACTTTTAGTATTTCCTTCTTCATTTGTAATTATATATATATTATTATAAATTATATTATTATATAATATATATATATATATATATATATATATATATATATATATATATATATATATATATATATATATATATATATATATATATATTGTATATTTTTAAGCTGAGTCATGTTTCAAAAATTTAGATGAATTTAAAAAATTGACTTTATTATAGAAAATATTACTGCTCCTACTACTATTTCTATACTGTTCTATAGTATAATACACGGTTTAAATCAGTTGACAGCGTTGAAAAATAATGGGATGGAGCCAATGATGTTGCTCTTAGATGATAAACCACCCCCACAATTTGATATTAAGCTAACCTCATTGGTTCCTCAACACTGTTTTCCCACGCTGTCAACTGATTATAACCGTGTGTTATACTATAATACTACATTTTTAATCAACTGTTAAACTCACCGACTTGATAGAAGTTGCTAGGGTTCTTGTTATTATAGTTATATTGCTTGTTCTCATCATACCACATATTACAAGCTGAGAATCCATTGAAATTCTGTCCATATGTAAAATATAGGTTCTCTCCGTAATCCGGTCCGGTTTGATGAACCAGTCCTTGGTCTTTGGCTGCAAGTGTCTCAGCGTATTGCTGAGCTGATGCCATTAACTGCACAGTCATTAATGAAATCATTTATTATGTTCATAAATGCTGGTTTCATGTTTCATCTTGGTGGCAAAGCACCAAGATTATACACTTCACAAATATGTAGAGTCAATATATTTATTGTGATTCAATTTTTAGCTCCACGGATATTTGACTTGTTCTATATTAGTTAAATCTTATTCTTGTCATTTTATATTACTCGAAGAATGAAAAGTTTCCCTTGCAAATGTCATATTACATAGGCATACCAACAGGGAGGCAACCTATTTAGGGATCTTAATGATGCTCTAAATAGGTTGCCTCCCTGTTGATATACCTTTATAATATGACAAGTCTGCTGCAGTTTTTTCCAAGGCTTAATGCCTAGGAAAATACTGCAGCAGACAGGAACCATCTCTGGTTCCAGGGCTGAGGTCTAGGCGTGCCTTAAAGGGCTTCTTCAGGGGTTTTAAAGATCGAGGCCTAAGCTCTTAAGCCCAGCTGTGTATTTAACCCAATGCAATAAGCCCAAGATATTTGGTTACCTAATAATTCATAGGTCAAGCGTAGTAAGCCTGAAGTAATACCACCTTAGGCGTAGTATAATAATTACATTCCGAGGACTAGCGAAGCGAGTCTAAAGTTATAAAGATACGGTACCCAGAACTAATTTTTACTTTTCCTCATTTATACCGTAGGTATATAGGAAAAGTATTGTGTTTGCAAAAAATCCGAAACCGGGTTGTCACTGGAATTATCCGTTTCAGGTGTTGTTCAAAGGCCTCCTGGTTTTCACAAAGTATGTGTATGAGTACTGTGTATGTGTATGAGTACTGTGTATGTGTATGAGTACTGTGTATGTGTATGAGTACTGTGTATGTGTATGAGTACTGTGTATGTGTATGAGTACTGTGTATGTGTATGAGTACTGTGTATGTGTGTCTGTTATCATTGTAGCTCCTAGCGTATTCATGCTAGAGAGTTGAAATTTTGTACAAAAATCAGCCAACCGCTGTAGTTGTGTTATTCAGAAAATGATATTTTTATGACGTCATTAACCCGCAATAATGACACAGCAAAAATTTCGAAAAATCATAATACGCGGAAAAATGATGAGATCGGATTGAGATTTGGCACGCATGTACCTATTTATAAGACTAATATATGACTAATATATATATATATATATATATATATAATATATATATATATATATATATATATATATATATAATAATATGTGCTTAGTTTCATCTCATTATCAGCATCAGCTCAATTGTTATTAAATGACTTAAGTACGTTTTTTTAAAAAATTAAAAAATTATCCAATTAAGATGAAATTTAGTACAAGTGTAAACTGTTGTAGAATAAATAAGTACACCAACTTTCGTTTCAATACGACAAGTATATCCATGATTTTTGTTGAATATTAAAAATTTAGCAGAATTGAGCGTGGCCAGTGCAGTATGGTTGACCGCTGAAAATGATATGGATGCATTTACTATCTAAGGACGAGCGAAGCGAGTCCGAAGACATTTTGCAGTATAAATTTGTCGATTGTATATTTTGAGGACGAGCGAAGCGAGTCCGAAGGTGGGAGGATTAGCGTAGCGAATCCGATGTAATGATGAAAATTTCCGAGGTACCCCGTACCTAATTTTGTTTTATAATGATTTTTGTCACAAGAATTAATCATGTTCAACACAGGAAAAGCAAAGTGTGAAGACCTAGGATAGGTTTTCCGTTTTCACCTACACGGTTCTCAGTAAAAGTATTCGCTAAATTTGGTCGCTATTTCCTTTCCAAAAAGTTGTTACCTGTTAGTCAGCCCTTCCCAACCCTTGGGTCGCGACCCAGATTGGGTCGCGAACGAAATTATTTGGGTCGCCAAATTTTTTATTATCAACTACCAAAAAATGACAAAGATTTATGTGAAAAGATAAGCAAATAACAGATTCGCTTAAACAGATATAATTTTTTGGAAATTGATAATACTTTATACATGCGATAACCAAAGAAGCCGCGGCCAAAACATTTCTTAGAAGTCCTTTACCGACAGAGGCACCCGCCTTTATCTAATTCTTGCTAACTTTGATGAATTGTAATACCTATGATAATACTGTGTTTAACAGTTTCTTATTACTTCTTTTAAAGGTTTAGGTTATTAAAATTATAATGTTCAATTATATGTGAATTTGGTTCTAACAAACATCAACGTAGTTTAATATCGCGTACAAGTTTTTTAATTATCATTGTTTCATCAGTTTATATTTTATAGTTTTGTGTTTTAATTAAAGTAGTAAAATGAATAAACAAAACACGTCTTGACTAATTATTGGAAAACCAACAGCAACAAATCAGTCATTGATATGATACATATTTTATTTTTTTTATTCTTTTTTTTGCTTACTATAATCATTATTTGATTTTTTCCTTTAAATAATAAATGCTCATTTTTATATTTTATTGCTATTATATAATTAAATAGTAGACTTCTTTTGAACTCCAATTAGTGTGTAGTTTTCTATTTAGGCATAAAAACCTCATGAAAATTATGATTTGACGATGTCTATAGGATCATAACTAGTTCGGCAATAAATAAAAACGCCTGCAATTTTCTGGTTATGCAAAATAAATGAATTTGGGTCGCCAAACTTAAGAAAATCAAATTATAGGGTCGCAGTACTGAAAAGGTTGGGAAACGCTGTGCTAGATCATAACACAGAAATATATTTATTTTAATAATATGACTTACTATACCTTACTATCATACTGCAAGGGTGACACGCGGTGGATTGATCTGTACTTGTTGTGACAGTTTAAATTCTGTGTGTTGAAGTCTAATCTTCCAGTACTCCCTTTAGTTAGATCGTTTCTGTTATAAAAGCAATACTTAGTAAATAATTACAATTTTGCAACTATATTAGAACTAAAACAATATTAGTTTAATTTAAGAAGTAATATAATATAACATATTGGGAAAAAAAAAAAAAAAAGATATTACCTCTCCCCACGAAATACTTAAAAATGAGTGTATAAAACAATCAGCGAAGCTAACTAAGTTATTAGAAATATTTTGGGTTTCCGTCTTTGAAAGATAAAGTGAGAATTGGGACCCTTCCCCTTAGCAACCCCAGTGTCACATTTGAATACATCATTACTCAGATGCGATCTACAAGTAACATGTCGTATTTAGCCAATTTAGTCTCCATTAACCAATACCAGGAAAGGATTGAGATATCTTCCCCCTTAATGTCAGTGAGTATTTTTTGACTTTTCATTTTTCAAGCTTCATTAGGGAGAAAATAATACTCAGCATTTTTCTCAAACTGATAGCTATCAAGGCATTAATAATTTATATCCCTGAGAAAGAGAGACGTTTTTTATTAACAAATACAATTAAGAAAATACAATTTACTAGATTTTAGAAGCATTTTTTACATTATTTACTTTTTATACCGTAGGTATGTAGGAAAAGTATTGTGTTTGCAAAAAAATTCTGGAAACAGGATGTCACCGGAATGATCCGTTTCAGGTGTATTGAAACGTTATCAAGACCTTCTGAGAAGTTTTCATAAAGTTGCCTGTCTGTATGTATCGTAGCTCTCAGCATATGTATACTAGAGAGTTAAATCTTCAGTACAAAACTCAGTTTTTAGTTGCAGTTGTGCTATCCAAAAAATATTTTTTTATAGCGTCATTAACACACAAAAATTAAAAACGCGGAAAAATGTTTTGATCAATTTGAGATTATGCACGCATGTCGAACTTAGTATCATATGTACTAAGTTTGATTTTATTATTAGGGTTAGTTTAATTTTTATCGAATGACCCATAAGTTATTTAAAAAATTATAAAAAAATCTATGAATCGAAATTTCGTACTAGTGTTTAGGGAGTACCTTTGTGTAGTAAATAAATACAAGTTTCGATTGAATACGACAAGTATATCCATGATTTTTGTTGGATCATAAAAGTTAAGCTGTATCGAGCGTGGTCAGTGCCAATAAGTGATCGCTGGGAATGAAATATATATTTCATTCCCACGAATATATTTAATATTTGAGGATATATTTACGAATATATTTACTATTTGAGGACGAGCGAAGCGAATACGATAAGGAGGAAAAGCTCCAAGGTACCCCGTACCCGAGTTTCCCAATTTTCCTAGGACCATAGATTTATTAACAAAATAATGCTTACCCAAATGCTGATGTTGCGGCGAAAACAATAAGACAAACTATCTTCATTTTTATTCTTCTTCAATTTTCGTCACTTAAAAGAAAAATGTGGAACTCGTAACTCTTAAGCAAACACTGGTTTTGGAAGAACTAAATCAACGAATCCTTTCCTCAACCCTTTTATAACTAAAACCTCTATAATTATTATTATTATTATCAAACTATAATCTGGGTATAATTTGACAAAAATACT
Source organism: Microvelia longipes (assembly GCA_018340805.1). Taxonomy (NCBI): domain Eukaryota; kingdom Metazoa; phylum Arthropoda; class Insecta; order Hemiptera; family Veliidae; genus Microvelia; species Microvelia longipes. The sequence continues at coordinate 60,034,014 of JACMZG010001908.1, forward strand.
AATTAAGAACCAAAATTTGTATTTATTAATATATTCTGTAAGTTTTTAAAAACATGCAATACCTAACGGATGCAGTTCAAAATCGTTGCGAAATATTTAATATTACTTGATATTAAGAGACATATATAATTTTAAAATATTGAAGTTTTGCACTTTTAACTAATAATTCATTAAGATAATAATTACAATTTTAAGCAATATAATTGATGTTTGATTATTATAATTTCTTTCAAAAAATGATGTTTTTATTTTTCTCTACTGTTATGAAGAGTTTATCTTTAAGTAATTAGAATTATCTTGGATAACTTTGGAGAATTTTAGCCCCGTCTATCTGTTAACAATTATTCTTGTATTTTTTTTTTAATTAGCAAAATTGCAAAAGTGATAAAGTAGTCTATAATTTTGAATATCAGCACTTAATTTTGTGTTAATTTATTTCTTTTTCTTAGAAATCAGTACAAATAATCGGCTTTTGTTTATATCCACCCAATTGGTGTGGCAGAACCAACTTGATTATTTTTATGATGGAAAATAAAAGGCACGGAGAAATAAAAAGGCACATAAGAAAAGATAAGACTGTAAAGAAGAAACGTTTAATGGAACTTTTAATAATAGAGAGAGAAAATATTAATACTTCTAGGTACCTTTCACATGTTAAACAGGATTAAATAGAAACCCCCACTCCCTCCCACTCTTGCCTTCTATTCCGTCATTCTAACGGGTACCAGTCGTTGGCGCTCCAAGTTGTTGGAGCTCCATTCGTTCGCGCGCCATCATTTGCGCTCCAATTCGTTGGAGCTCCATTTAAAGTGGAGCTCCAACGAATTGCCTGCACTTTATTTTCTCGTGTGATTTCTCTAAAAATTCATAGACGCTCCAAATCGTTCCAGCTCCATTTTAAATGGAGCTCCAACATTATGGAGCGCCAAAGAATGGCGCTCCAACGACTTGGAGCGTCTATAAATTTTTAGAGAAATCACGCGAGAAAATGTAAGTGCAGGCAATTCGTTGGCGCGCCCGCCATTCATTGGCGCTCCATATCCATGGATGTTAGCGCCATTCGTTGGCGCTCCATATATGTTAGATTTGGAGCGCCAACGAATGGCACCCATTCTAACAACCTCAGGGATAAATATTCCCTAAACTGTGGCCAGCCTTCACACATAACACTACAACATCTTTCTTATCGTCAGGTTATAATCATATCGTGCCAAATTTTATTGGTTAATTATTGTGGATAATCCAACAAATTTAATGCTATTCTTACTTTAGTGTTGAAATATATTGGAATTACGAACATTTTGGAATAATATTGGAATATGTTGGAATACTTTTAAACACCAATAATTTTATAAGCACTCAATTTCCCTAGAAAACGTTTGTGACACGATTTTGGCTTTGTGCTTATGTAAGTTCAATCGAAGGATCAGCTACCGTCGATACTTGCTGTTGGATATAAATATCTCTGGACCAGTTTCGGCATAACGCCATCATCAGCAGGCGGGGCAACACTCGATCTTAAGACGGCTCGTCGTGCTCATTGAGACTAGAAGTTAATCACTGATATAACTTTATTAGTTGAGAGCTCGAGTGTTGCCCCGACTGCTGATGATGGCGTTATGCCGAAACCGCTCCAGGGATATTTATATCCAACAGCAAGTATCGACGGTAGCTGATTCTTCGATTGCTTCTTCAACTTGCGGTAAATACAATCTTTTTAATTGTATGTAAGTTCCTTGTTTGCTTCACTTCTGAAGCAAGGATCTTGAATAAAGAAAATGACGCGCTAAGTCGATTTGCCATGTAACAAAGAGACCCCGTTAAGGAGAAAAAAGTAAAGAAGAATCTATCACAAAACATACGCCAAAAACAAACTATACATGCTTGGTACAAACTGTGCATGCTTACAATAATTAAACTATCTGCGCAGGTTTTAAATTTAGAGGTAAACTTACCTTCCAACGAAGGTTTCCTATCGTAGGTTATAAAAAAATTGTGAAAAGTAATATACATTATTTCGCTTTTTATTTCTTCGTGCCTTCATATTTTTATTAAAGATAATAAAGGTTAGTCATTTAATTTTTTTATTTCTCCTGAAGTGTAACTCGTCTTATCACTCTTATTACATAACCTGCGTTTCGCGCCTTTATCTATAACCATGCTAGGATAGGTAAGTTTGCTCCTATTTTTCTATCTCATACGAAATTCATGGGGTCAGTTAAGTTTCTTTATCCCGTAACCCCCTTTCTTCAAGATCCTTGATCGCGATTAATTATAGAGATTACTATACTCATTCACGCTGATCTTCTTTGATTTTTAGCGAATTTCCTTTTTCACCCCCCTTCCTTCTTTGGACCAAAAACGGTAATTGATGCTTATAATAAAACCTGCTTGGTTTCACAACTTCGGTGTGCTGGATAAAAAAAACCATGTGGCGATTGATTTCAATTCTATGGATCTGATCTGAAATTATGGTTTCTGAAAATACCTTGATAATCTGGAAAGATTATTTATTTCATATCGATAATACCTATCGTATCAATACCTATCACAGATAATAATAAATAAATCGTTTATTTATATTTAAATACCGTTTATACTATAATTAAATTACAATTATATATATATATATATATATATATTATATATATATTATATATATATATATATATATATATATATATATATAAGTAATATATATTAAGTATTGTGTCGCCTAAGCTCGTACGCAACACTGTTAAAAATATATATATAAAAGTCCTCTAAAATTAATATATAAATAGATTTAAGTCCAGTATAAAGAACAGAAGAAGAAGTGAGACTGAGAAGCCTCGTTTAAAAAGAGTAGAAGTAAAAAGGCATTTTAAAAATTGTTTTTTAAAAAATAACTACTAACCTAGATAGTTTTTAACTTACAGTATTTCAACCTCAAAAGTCAACCAAGTTTACTTTTTTTAATTTTATACTAGTAGGTATAGTTATTTATGCACCAAGGGAGTAAAAAATGCTATAATTTCCCTATGTTGGTTTAAAAGTCGAAAGCCAAGGAAATAACGGATGAAACTCCCAAGGCGAAGCCGATATATTTGTGTATTGAACTCCCAAGGTGATGCCGAGTGAGGTCATTATTGGGAGGAAAAAATGAATTTAATCCCAAGGTGGATGCACAAGATTATATCGCCAGATATTGACGTAATTTATCTTAGGTACAGCATAATTTTCTTACTTTTTGTTTTGGGGGTGCCACCAAATTTTTCCTACGACTAATTTTGGCCTGAAACGTATTTTGAGCTAGTAAAAAGTGTTCATCCCCTATGAGGATTGAACTAGTAACCTTAAAATTAAGAGCTGAAAACACTACTAACTGAGCTAAAGGGGAAATGCAGAGCGGGAGAAAATTAGTTATATTAGGCAATCAAAGCTACTTTACCTTTTAGATCAGGAGTCACTTTTCCCCCTTCCGGAGGTAAAAATATTTTTGTTTATAATGTAATAAATTGTAATTCAACCTTTTAAACTCATAAAATGTTAACATTTTTCCATTACCAACATATGGGTCTGGTGCCTTTTCAGTTTTCCTTCCTTTTTGTCATGAAGATCCACTAATCGGTTACATAATACCAATTCGCGTAATAAAACTATAAATGAAAATCGTAGTAAATTGAAGCTCTGTACCATGTTGTTGCTTAAAAAATGCATAGAAAAAAGACATTGAGCTAGTCGTGAATCATATCACCCTACATGACTATTTATTTTTATTATATCAACCTACATGACTATTTATTTTTATTATATCTACCTACATGACTATTTATTTTTATTATATCTACATGACTATTTATTTTTATTATATCAACCTACATGACTATTTATTTTTATTATATCAACCTACATGACTATTTATTTTTATTATATACCCTACATGACCTATTTATTTTTATTATATCACCCTAATGACTATTTATTTTTTATTATATCTACATGACTACCTACATGACTATTTATTTTTATTATATCAACCTACATGACTATTTATTTTATTATATCTACCTACATGACTATTATTTTTATTATATCTACCTACTATTTATTTTTATTATATCAACCTACATGACTTTTATTTTATTATAGAGGTTCCTTAATATATATTATTTCATTTATAATTTGAATTCAGACTTAAATTGTTATCAGCGAGGAAGTAGAACATTATTTTCATTTCATTGTTATCAGTTAAAGTTTAACTTACCACACGCAACCCTAAAATAGTTAACGTAATTGAATAGCTTCATTTTAGAAAGTAAAAATTAAGCACGGGTCGATTATACTCTGGGTCTAACTTTGTTTTTTTATCGAACAACAATTATTTAGTTGAGATGGAAAAAAGTCAAACGAATTGTTTAGATTACTATTGGTTAATTGACTTAATTGAGCACATTGTTGGGTATGTAGAATATTGCTTATTTTACTATGGTTCGATGCTCTTTACGCTTATAATAATCTACATTTAAACGTAAATAAGTTTATTTCTTGATAAGTTACAAGTGAAAATAAATTACTTCGTTTTAGTACAAAAAATGTACCTATGGTTTGTGTTAGATCATAAAAGTTAAGCAGCATCGAGCGAGGACAGTGCTTGGATGGGTGACCGTTGGAAATAAAACTGATCCCTTTACAATCTAAGGACGAGCAGAGCGAGTCCAAAAATGTGTTGCAGTGTAAATTTGGTGAATTGTATATTTTGACGACGAGCACAGCGAATCTGAAGTAGGAAAGATGAGCGTAGCGAATGCAATATTATATTAGAAATAAATACGATTTCAGGTTTTATTATTATTATATAATTATCTATACAGAGGGGTCCTATTAGATGAATTTTGAAACTAATATTACTCCCTTGATTATACTATTAATAATCAAATAATTAGAAAAAAGCATAGTACCTTTAGTACCTCTAATATTAATAAGTAGAACGTTTAAAATACAACAAAAATGTAAAATGCAGACAACAATTGACCTTAACATAACCTTAACTATTGTTAATTTAATTAAAACCTCCTCTTTTAGTGTTAATGTTATTACCTTAACACTCTTAGAGGAGGTTTTAATTAGGTTTTTCTGTGCCCCTAAGGGTCCCCAAAAAGATGTTTCAATCTACTTAATGTATTTTATCGATTATGCCCCATTTAGTATAATATCGCAATACCTACTATTATTAAATGCAACATTTCAATAATTAATAACAAATGTTATACAATAAAACAAACAAAAATAAACAATTATCATTCACCACTATAAATTTAAGACTGAATCAGTCACCTACAAATCATGAACGTTCCACAGCCGTGGCGGGGATATTTCATTCTTCAGGGGCGATGCTTCGCCCCTGAAATAAATCACAATTCAATAATCAAAAACTGATTAATTAAATAAAAATATCTCAATTAAGAATTCTACCGTAAAGTTTGTTTCTTTGTCAATACAATTACAAATATTCTCAATTAAAAGGAATTTTTTACTGATTTTAATAAGATTTTCATTGTCTTATCTAATTTGTTAATTAGATGTATAAATTTTAATCTCATTTAACTTAATTAATAGATAGTATTCTTATTATTATTCATAATCTACTAACTTTATGCTTAAATTGATTAAAGATAATCAATAATCGTATATTTTATAACTTATTTTATCGTTTTCTTATTACAAGATTTTATTAAGTAAGGAAATCCATCCATTTTTATTTATATTACCTTATTCTTAGTAGTTAATGATTAATTAGGGAATACATTTTAATTAATTTTGTAACAGTATTAAAGTGATATTAATTTGAATAAAGTTGTATTAAAGTCGGTTACAAAATAATTGGAGGAATGTGTTAAGAAGTGTGAGATTATGTTTATTAATTCAGACAATAATTGTATTTTTCTTATTGTATATCATTTGGTTTTATAATTAAATTATTAATTATTGATTTTCCTTTTTTTTTAATCTCATTACATTATTAATAATTCCACTAATAATTAAACCTAGGATTGCAATGTAAGAGAATAGTACATATGATCGTTGACATGGTTGTTTATAAACATGTTCACATGTTAACAAAAATGGTTGTTTACATTCGCTGTAGATAACTTTTTACATAACAGTTTTGTTTTGTTTTACATATTAATCACGAATAATTTTATGCGATTAACCTCTTTAGCAGGGTAAATAAAAAGATGTCCCAAAACTAAAGTTTCAAAAAGCCCCGTTTCAGAGCCCTATTTAGCTATAAAATTAAAGATATTAGGGATATACTTTCTTGCTAAACTTAGTTATCAAAGATTTTTACCCACTTCATTGATTAACTTCATGTTGCATTTTTACTTTTATTTATAATATTTAATTGAAATAAAAGCACGCATTCAGGTTGTTTCCGCAGGGTAAATATTGATGGGCTGAACGGCCCTAAAACGAGCATTTTATTTTTTATTTCAATAAAAATAGCATGCTATTATAGCATTTTATTATTTATAATTTCAATTTCGTCAGAGTTAATTTTCATACGTCAAAAAAGTATGAAAATTAAATAAAAACGACCCACTTCGCAGCTGGAGTTCAAGGCAAAAACTACCGATAAACTTAACTTAAAGATAAAATATAAGTATCTAGGGTCGTATTCAATTATTATTTTGGAGTTGTAAAGCGAATGAAACAGGTTCCAAAACAATATATCTGATAGTTTGGTCACTAAGCAGGCAATCGATACAGTGTTGACCCGCAGAAATGATGCACGCAGTTGCACGTGGCCACAGGCTACAGGTGTACAGAAATGTGGTCCCTGTGGTGCCACGGCGAGCTGAGCAAGCCTGCAAAGTGTGTCCACGAGATAAAAGGACAAAAAGCAGCCCACACATGGAAAATTTATTAATTACATTAAATAATCTCTAAAAAACAGGCTCTAACAACACACAACTGTGCACGGACAACAAGGTATTGAAGGTAATGAGGCCGCTGACAGACTCGCGAGAAAAGACAGAGAGCCACCTTTTTGTAGACCTGAACCATTCTGTGGCGTCTCTCACAGCCACATTAATAACCTAATTAAAAAATGGAAAGAAAAGGTTATTATATCGCATTGGAGGGATATGCCTAAACAAAAGCAAGCCAACCTGTTTTTATCTCCCTCTAATAATAGATCTAAACATCTATCTTCATTAAAGAATACTAATCTTAAAACTCTAACTGTCTTCTTCACGGGACACTGTTCTCTTAACTATCATCTTTAAAACCCAACTTTATATAAGTTCCTTGGTAAAACCGTTTTAGGGTCCTTCGGAAATCAGTTATTAGGGTTCTTAACTATCATCTTTAAAACACAACTTTATATAATTTCCTAGGTAAACCCGGGTCCTTCGGGCATCAGTTATTAAGGTTCTTAACTATCATCTTTAAACCCAACTTTATATAAGTTCCTTGGTAAAACCGTTTTAGGGTGCTTCGGACATCAGTTATTAGGGTCCTTCTGAGTATTCATGTTTCGTGAAAAATCTTTTTATAACAAATATTATTTATATAAACTGTAAACCCCTGACATACGGCGCAAAATAGATCCGTTGCTGTGATAGTATAGGCCCAAGAGGCAGACATGCAACAAATATTTACATTTACTGTATTTCATTATTATAAAAATCATACAACAAAACTAATTTTTTATTATGTATAAGCTTTATCCAAGTAAAGACTCTAGACAAGTTATTCTTAATGACACAGAGACAAGAAAAAGCTGTAAATTCTTACTTGAAATAAAACGCTTAACGACTCCCCGGGTGTAAAGGTCCCAAAGGGATTTTACTAAGCTTTAAAATGTAAGCTCTATATAAAGCATCTTTTAGATACAAGCTTTGCTTAAACCACTTAAAACTTAAAGATTTTGAGTAATAGCAGGATTAAGAGTTTAATAGGAAGCGATGTTTTTTCGATTTATGTCAATGTGTTTGAAGTTGGTATTACCAAGGGAAATTAAGTGGAGTAATGGGAATAAATAACACGTCACGGAACTAGAACTACATAAATTATGTATTAAGTCAAATACAAAGCATGTTATTTAAATATTGTATTTTCGATGTATTACATCCAGAAATGTTCTTCGTAAACACTTCATTATTTTTTATGTTTATAAAACAAAACTTAATAAACGAAGACAACAAAATCTGAAGCCATCTCATCATAATTATCAAGAAACGCTAGTATAAATAAATAAAATTGTAACATAAGAACGAACAAAAGAATTTTGTTCGAATGTTCTGATCTTAGAATAATACTATATATAGAAGGAGCACAGGGCCGTAAACACAATGTAATTTCACTGATAACACGAAAGCCGGTTGACTGGTGCAACTAAGTAATGCTGCCAACCTGACAACTAAACATTATTTTAAATATGTGTCATAAATATCTATTAATGAAGAAAGATTAAAACACGTGCTGAGTATTTTATAAACACGTGCTGAGTATTTTATAAAATTGGTCTTAGATGGCAAAAGGGTGGCGGAATACAAGAATCTACATTTAGTTGATGAGGACTACTTATTATATATAATTTTAATAAATACGTTAAACTACAATTTAAAATGCTTTAAATATTGTAATGCGCCGATATTTATATTAGTATTTTATGAATAATCAATAATTAATTAATAATAGAACATAATAATTCAACAACCGGAAGTAATGCCAACATTTTTTTAAGAAAATTATATATTGTTATGGTGGCAGCATTACTTAGTTGCACCAGTGAACCGACTTTCGTGTTATCAGTAGTGCTCCTTCTATATATAGTATTATTCTAAGGTTCTGATGAACATCTCACGATATTTTATTTAGAGTTAATACTTTAATAAAGTTATTGATTCATAATACAACCACTGCTGTTATTATTGGATGTTGCAATGTCTGTATGTTGCAATCATCTGTATCGCTATTGCCCACCTATAGCAAGATACTTGCTTTCTTTTTCGATTTTTTTAAAAAAAAAAACTTTTGTTTGAAGCTAAAATTATGATTGTGTCTACTCAGCTGTTCCTCAGGAACTAATGCCTATATTTCCTCCGGTGTGTCTCAGAATTTATTCCTTGGTTTCTTCGGTCTTACCTTAGAAACCGAACAACACGGTCGGGAAAAAACCTTATTTCATTCCTAAGTTACATAAGTAAGCAGGTTATAATGTTACTGATAATTTTGTTGATTTTTTGCAGAAATATCTCGAAGAAGAAGCACATAATGTTAACAAAGAAAGTATTTTTAGTCTGTTGAAGCAACCAGGATATGCTAAAACGTTGCTGTTAAGTCTGTTTGCTCTAACTTTACAACAAATGAGTGGTATTATCGTAATGATATGTTATCTTGAGTTTATACTTGATAAGATAACGTTATCAGTTGATAAGACAACCGCTGCTGTTATTATTGGATGTGGCAATCTTCCCTCGATATTGCTGTCGCCACCCATGGCTAGATATTTGGGTACCAAGTTGACGTTGGTCATTTGTTCAGCTGCCATGGCAATTTCGTTGGTAAGGATTATAAAGATAAAAAAAATTTTAGCGAATTTTCTTTGGGAAAACATTTGGTAATGGAATAGACCTGATGGCGGGAGTCGAACTTCGTAATATGACCGAAATCCGTTTAAGAGGACCCTAACCACAAAAAAAGTTTCGCTAAACTGAAATATATATATATATATATATATATATATATATATATATATATATATATATATAATATATATATATATATATATATATATATATATATATATATATATATATATATATATATATATATATATATATAATATATCTGTGTGTGTGTGTATCCTATATAATTACAGTAAAAATAAGAAGCTGCTCTTTGCTTTATTAGATGTTTTATGCAATCTGTACAAAATAAGTTAAAATGAGTTAGGAGTTTCATTATTTTTTCATTTATTTTCAATTTTCAGAAATTCTTATTAAATTTTAAATAGAGAGTAGAGATATTTATTTTTAAAAATCCGGTACGGGTATCCTTGGACTCTATTTTCAATACCACTTTAGATTTAAAATGTATTTTTTTGCCAAGGCTTAAGTTACAAAGCAGTATAACATTTCCTAGGGTTTTATAACATCAGTTCACAACAACTTGTTAAAAATAGTGATTCGGTGTCCAAGGGATTACTACTTAGGTATCGCTGTGCTCTACCACAGGAACCCAACTTTTAGCCTCGTCATCGCATAGTCTTACTACACTGAACCGCAGCGTATTAAATCTTAGCGTCTTAGAGCAGTAAGACTTTAAACATACTTTAATTTTCCTAAAAATATAAGTTGACTAACTGTCTCAAAGCAATCAACCTTATATTATTGTCATTAATTAAAGCGAAAGATAGCATTATATGAGATTGATATTTCAAGTCGCATAAAAAAAATAATTATATTTGCGAGAGGTCCGAACACTCTTTGTTAATGCTTGACAGGCAAGTTTTAACTAACTTAAGCGAACTTCCTTCAAAAATATCGCTAATGGGATGGATGATATTGTCAGGAGGGATCTTTATGTTGTAACAAAAAGATTAACACGATATCTCATGCTCCAGGCAGCGCAACTAAACTTTAAGTCTGATGTTTGTTCAACTCTTTTGCATGTACAAAGCGGAAGTACATGAACGGAAGTACATGACTCAAACATAATTGGACAAGCTTGATGAAAACGAAAACCATCTAAAAGGTCATAAAAATACTTCAAAAAGATGATTATGATGAAACCTCAGTTTTGAATTTTTAGGGTGGACATCGGTGTACGAAATAGAAACTTTTTTTTGTTTTTTTTTCATCCTATTGGCTGGAAAGTGGCTAAGTAGCAAAGAAGTGCGAAAATAGCAAATTTGAGCGAAATAGAGCGAAAAAATAGCATTTTAGAGTATTTTTACAAAAAAAAGTTTTTATTTGATACACCGATAGGGTGGACACAATCCTTTTCCTACTTACCTACGATAGTAGGTGAGGAAGAGTAAAAATTAAAATGTTAAAGTATTAGTGATTTATACTTTTGTTTTATAAAGTAACTACTTATATAGCTTAGAAGCCATGTATCCCGGAGGTATCAAATCTAGGAGGAAATTGAAACAGGTCCTACTTTTTGTTAAGAGAAAGCGATGAGTTCTATTTAAAAAAATTGGTTAAAATTTTTTATTTATTTTTTTTAATAAATTTTATTTGATTACTTAATACCTAATGCAAATTGTAACATAAAACAGAGTGTAATGACTCAGGAAAATGTAACCTTTTCCCATTCAAATTTTCCCCTACGAGCACGTGATTTTAGGCACGTACTCGAGACTTTAGTTACGTGGAAATATCTTCATATTTCTCTACATGAGTTGTAAAATATGAAGCAGAATATGAGTTTTCTGAAATCCGAGGTCTCTCATGTCGTTAACATACACGTCTGCTAATATAACACGACATATGAACAAGACTGGACTTGTCAGTTACTGTTATAAACCACATTACATAATGGCATACAGAATGTGTACATACATTTCGTGCTTTATTTAATGAGAAGAAATTAACCTAAATTAAACAACGGTTAAAATTAAAGAACTTGGTTAGTTATTAATTGGGTAATTGTAATCCTAAGAAAAATTTGGGCGCAGAGGTTCCTACACCGAGGGATTTGAATTCGGAATCATGACTTTATTGATCATCAAGCCATTTTTTGGAGAAATCTTGGTTTGTTTTATAAAATAAGTGATAAAATGTATATTAAGATTAAAACCTATAGGTCTCTGGATCAGAGTAGTTTCTTTATTAAGACACCTTAGTAGAACCTTTGAAAGAGATTTTGATCACGATCCCCTATTTAGCTCTCACCGCGCCACCCATCTCACTAGTATGGGCTGTACAAAAATGGCTCTCTGTACAAAAATATTTTAAATCTCATGACCGTGATTATTCAATTATGAAATGGCGTAATTATGTTTTTGTTAAAAAAGTCGCTAAAACACCCTCGATGACGTCGACTATTTGTACGGTTATTTACTCCTTTTACATACTAGAGATGTAATACATAGATTATAGTGAACCCTGATGTTGACAAATAAGGTTTGTCAAAACGTACTAATTACTCTTAAGGTAGCTAGAGAACAACTAGTCTTCTCTAGACAGCCTCTATTCGCCTAAAGGTTTAAAATAGTCTCTATAGTTTTATTATCTCTATAGTGTAGCTAACTACTCCTCTAGTTAGCTATACTTCTTGTATACCATAATCCCTGTGAACTTACATCTCTACGTTTCCTGCTATTAGTTTAAAAGAATGTTAGTTAAAAAGATACAAAACTTATTTCTAAACTAACCTGGAACTCTTGCTTTGAACGTCCAGCAAACCAGATGATCTGATCCTCCATTGTATGTGTTGTCAATTTCAGATAATATTCACAGTTTACGAAGATTTCGAGTTGAAAGGCTACGACCTGACTCATGTTGATTTTATTCCGATTGTGACACTTTTCTTCTATAACGTCTTTTTCTGTGCAGGTTAGTCGTAAACATATTAATATATGTGGTTTGAAAAAAATTGGTTTGAAACATTTGTTACGTAGCAAAATTACTCAGGTTGGACTAATGTCCAACCTGAGTAATTTTGCTACGTAACAAATGTTTCAAACCAATTTTTTTACGAACAAGTTTCAAATGATAAAGGAAATTTTGTCAGGTCATTCAAAGCTGAAGACCATAAACAAGATCATACGAAGCGCTTCATATGGTCCAGCTCTTTGACTATAATTTTTGATAAACTGCGTAAGCTTCCGCGGTTATCGTCATAAAGATTTAGGTCTTTCGCTGGTGACCGCGTCAATGTAGAAGAAGAATCCTACATTTCGCTTCCACTTTGGAGTGCATCTTTAGGGATGTACGACATAATGGATATTTAAACAATGCTCTACAACAGCCCTTCCCAACCCTTGGGTCGCGACCCAGATTGGGTCGCAAACGAAATTTTTTGGGTTGCCAAATTTTTTTTTTATTAACAACCAAAAATGACAAAGATTTATGTGAAAAGATTATTATAAGCAAATAACAGATTTGCTTAAACAGATATTATTTTCAGAAATTGATAATACTTTAAACATGCGATAACAAAAGAAGCCGCGGCCAAAACATTTCTTAGAAGTCCTTTACCGACAGAGCCACCCGCCTTTATCTAATTCTTGCGACAGAGCCACCCGCCTTTATCTAATTCTTGCTAACTTTGATGAATTGTTATACCTATGATAATACTGTGTTTAACAGTTTCTTATTACTTCTTTTAATGGTTCGGGTTATTAAAATTATAATGTTCAATTATTTGTGAATTTGGTTTTAACAAACATCAACGTAGTTTAATATCGTGTACAAGTTTTTTTAATTATAATTGTTTTATCAGTTCATTTATTTTACAGTTTTGCGTTTAATTAAAGTAGTGAAATGAATAAACCAGTGGAAAACCAACAACAACAAATTAGTCATTGATATGATACATATTTTATTTTTTTATTCTTTTTTTTGTTTATTATAATCATTATTTGATTTTTTTTTTAATAATAAATGCTCATTTTTATATTTAACAATGCTATTTTTTTATTTTTATATTTTATTGCTATTATATAATATACTTCTTTTGAACTCCAATTGGTGTGTAGTTTTCTATTTAAGTATAAAAACCTCATGAAAATTATGATTTGACGATGTCTTTAGGGTCATAACTAGTTTGGCAATAAATAAAAACGCCTGCAATTTTCAGGTTATGCAAAATAAATGCATTTGGGTCGCCAAACTTTAGAAAAGCAAATTATAGGGTCGCGGTACTGAAAAGGTTGGGAAACGCTGCTCTACAAACTGATCATTTCAGATTTGTAGAGCATTGTGTTTTTACCCCTGATGTCCTACAGCCATGAAGATGCCCCCGACAGTGGAAGCGAAACATCGAATACTTCATCTACATTGACGCGGTCACCACCTAAAAACCAAAATCTATATAATATATTAACTGTCTGAATAAAATCCTACTAGAGTACAAGGCCACTTTAGTCCTTGTAAAATTTAAATTGGGATTACATTGATGAACAATTGGGTCTCAATTTTTCATAAATTTTGTGTAAGATTTTCTATATTATGCTTAAAACGGATGACAACTATATAAATCTATAAACCTGTGCTGTCAATACCTTTTTCAAATGCCTTACAATTATTACATACAATTTTTGTGTTTTAAAAATAGAGATATGTGACGTCACTGAAGTACTAAATGAAACCGATCAAAGTACAAAATGTAACTACATGTTACCGATCAAGAATGATCAATTAATAAGGCATCTAGGTAAGGGGGCGTGGCCTAGGGGGTGGAGTGGGGGCCCTCCAAGTCACTGCATTACCTACTGACAATCAAATAAAAACAAGATAACATAACAAGAGAGATTACTTAAGTTTAATTTAGAAATTTAATTCTAATTATCATAGATAAATAATATTATATTTTGTATTTTATTAACATTATATTGTTTTAACTATACTGGAAAATTTGCATTATACTAAATGATAAAAATGATAAATTTACAGAGCAGGTTGTTATAACTAGTATTTTCCGAAACCCTATTAATTTTTAATTGATCAAAAACCTATTATTTATCCACAAAACCTTTCCGTAATTTGGTAAACTCTTGTTAAATTTAATTTCAGCCTACATGGATGTTATTCACAGATAATAGAGAAACTAGAAACATGGAAACACAGAGTTAATAGAAAAGGCAGATGTGACCTGTTTCCAAATGGTTTTAAACTCTAAAGGTCGTTAGTGCAACGAAATAATTTGATGCTATTACGTCCCTCTGCTATGGTGCTCGGGAAATTGAAAATCGATATTAAATTACGAAACTGTGAGGATTACATTTAGTAAAGCTTCTGATTAAATGACTAATCGATTATTTTATAATCCTTAGTTAAATAATGTATTCGGTTAAGCTACTTATATGCATTTTGGAGTGTTTAAACAATACAATTATTAAGGAAATACCACAGTATTCATAATGATAAATAATTAATGAAAAAAATATCAATATTTATTTTCTTCGTTAAATTATACATTTTAATAAATAACTTATTAATGATAATCATTATTTCATGAAATTATTTTCTTTAACGAAATTTCTAGTCTAACTATTTACTACCACACACACACACATATATATATATATATATATATATATATATATATATATATATTATATATATATATATATGTGTGTGTGTGTGTGTGTGTGTGTGTGTGTGTGTGTGTTTTTTTTTTTTTTTTTTTTTGCTAGTGTACAGCATGCTTCACATATTGTATTACATGCTATTAACGCAGTAAATAGATTTAGTAATAAGAAAGTTCGCAACCTAGTGATAAAACTAATGGCGAGTAAGTATATAAGAAATCTTAACGTGTAAGATGAATATAGATAATACATAACTAAAGAGTATAAAACTAAAAACTACTTAACTTAAAACTTAGTAACAACAAAAATCAACAAAATTGTACCAATGCAGAAATATTCTCTAACAATGACGTAGAAAACAACATGACCTGACAGATAATATAACAGAATTAAAGCATGACACTGATTTGTTGATTTCTATCATTTATCATCAAACTAGAAATTACACAAAATAGCTAATTATTTGGTTCATTACCAATTATTATTCTATATTATATTTAACTAAGTCATTCATTATATTATTACGTATATGTTTTATGCTATTTTGATAACTATTTTGATTACTATTGATTTTAAAATATAAGTACTTTTTTTTTTTTTTTTTTTTTTTTTTTTTTTTTTTTTTTAAGAATAATAATGAAGTAACGACACATATTAATAATGAAATGATTAAATAATAAAATATCCTTAGTAAATAATTATTAAAGAAATAACTTATTAAAAGTAAAAAATACGAAGGACTGAAAATAAGACCAGTTTGACTCTTGTAGGAAGATGTGAAGAGGCGGAGGCCAGGGCAAAGATTGTGTGACTATGTGACGCTGGAGAATGGTCCTTTCAGCTAGGAGTAATGGACAATCGAAGAGAGATGATCGACAGTTTGTGGTGACGCATCATCGCAGACGCAAGATGGAGACTGAACTATGTTGAACCGGTGAAGATAAGCTTGAAATTTTCCGAGTGTCCGGTTAAAAACTGAGTCAGCCGGTGGTTGATGTTGACGTGATGAAGAGATAATCGATCTTTAACAGTTGGAATAAATCTGCGAGTTAAAAGTCCTGACGACGATCCACGCCAAGCTTCTTCCCATTGCTGCGTGCTTCCAATACGTGCACGGTGCTTCAACTTGGTGTAAGGAAACCTGTCGTATGATAAGGCGAGGTCACTACGTGATGCTTCCTTAGCCAGCTCATCTGCTTTCTCATTCCCCTCGAGTCCAACGTGAGCTTTGACCCAATTGAAAAATATCTCAACAGTATCATCAAGCATACGAAGGTGATGTCGGATGTCTTCGATGATTGGCTGATGATTGTGCGGATTCTTTACGTTTCAATGCTTATTTTACTATCCGTGTTTATCTTACTGTACTAGGCCTCTCTGTGTTAACTAACCACTCTAAAACCTTTAGAATAGCTAGCTGTTCAGCCTGATTATTGGAACATAGATGTGAAAGCTTAAATCCTGATTGAAAGATAGCAACTCCACTTCTATAAACGATAAAAGCACATCCTACAGAGTCTTCCGTCTTACTTCCGTCGGTGTAAATCTCAAGATCGCAGACTACATCTTGGTTTTCCTTGATATTCAGGAATAGGGATGGATGAGCCCAATACTGAACTTTGACAGGCCTGTCAGTAGGGGGAAAGGAGCGTTCTGGAGCCGCCTCACCACCGCCTCCCTCCACACTCCACCGCCCACCTCCACCGCCTCCACCACCGCCTCCACCTCCACCACCACCTCCACCACCGCCTCCACCACCTCCTCCTCAACCATCTCTTTATACCCCCCCCCCTCTTATGCTTTGCATAGTGTAGAACAGTAACATTAAATATGCTTTGCATAGTGTAATAACAGTAACATTAAATATGCTTGCATAGTGTAAAAAAGGTACTTTAATCCTATTATCCCTTTACCTTATTTGATTTCAGTTAAAAAGAATATTATAAAAGTACAATTGGGGTTTTACATTTTTTACTATAATATGTGGGTCTTAAGGGTTAGGTAAGATCTCGGTATGGTGCAGAGCTTGGCTACGAGAGGTATATAACGTCAACCCCCTCCACCAGTGAAGGACCGTGCCTAGTACAGCCCCTTACAACTCTGGGTTCGACTAGTACGTTCATACTTGCTATACTCTGAGCAAGAGAGGGCGCATCGCCTGCAATTACTTTACGGGAAATTACGACTTAGAGTTGGCAGCGACGGAGGGGTCATCTCAAGCCATTAGTAATTAAGATTTTCCCCTAAACGCTGAGCGGGGAAGACAAAACATGTTTGCTGCGAGAGAGGGCGCAACGCCTGCAATTACTTTACGGGAAATTACGATATCGAGTTGGCAGCGCCGGAGGCTTCATCTCAAGCCATTAAAAATTAAGATTTACCCTAAGCGCTGAGCGGGGAAGTCAAAATTGTTGGCTGCGTCAGCGGCTTCATCTTAAGCCAAAATTAACCAAAAAATTTCGAAGTTATGTCGGAAGTGCCGTCGGTATGTGTAGTATAGTGAGAGGTAGTAAAGTGTCTGGTAGCGCCGGGCCGTCTTAACAGTTCCCTCTGAGGATCCTCACTCAGAGGGCATTAGGGCATACGACCAATGTGCGGCGCGTTGTGTCGGGGCATGCGGTAGCGGGAGCCCAACAGTACCAGAAATGGAGGCCTGCTGTCGGTTACTCGTTTATCAATGTCACGGCCGACCCCTAAGGTGGAAGAAGATTACTCTCTTCCGGGGTCGCGTTCTCTGGGGACCTGCATGCGACCTGGACCGTATGGGGACCCCTGGCCGGTCGGTCTGGTGTGGCGCCAGTCACTCTTTGGTGTCTACATGCTCGAAGGCCTTGCGTTGGCTGCTGGTAGGGGACTGCCAGCAGTTGGCCCTAACATGGAGGTGCTTCGGGTTCACCGAGACTCACCTTACTGTCACAGCTTAGCCGTGAGCACTCTTTACCGAGTACACTGTCTCCTTGGAAGGAATCTGTTTTGCCCCGGGACTCTCTGGGGAGACACTAATCCTTCTCGGAGGTGGGCTTTATAAGCTCTTGTTGGACTCTGTGTGAGGGGTGTCTCTTATGCGGTAACCAGTTAGCAGTTAAAACTGTTGACACTGTTAAAACCTGTCAAAAACCTTTATAGTCTCATATGCTTGTCTCATAAGAAACTCTTAGGAGCGAAAGACTAAATCAGCCGAGGTTTTTTCTTCAAACCTGAGCTGTAGTTAAAACCTTTTGTTTAACTAATATTTCAAGGAATTGACGGAAGGGCACCACCAAGAGTGGAGCCTTACTTTAATGGCTTTAATAGATTCCTCCCGTACCGCTACGGTCCACGCAATAGCGTGCTATGCCTGGCATCTGGTGCGTGGTTGGACGAAAGGTCGTCGGGGTAACCACAAGTTCCCGGAGACGCCTATGGGGACCCAGGGAGAGTTGACTCTCTTCTATATGCGTTTGTGTTCCCTAGTTTTAGGGTTTGGAGCGCCAAGAGCACTTCTTACAGTGGTGTCTGGATCTCCCCTTGGCCTTGGAAATCCGGGATATGACGACCAAGCAGTAAATATTTTCTGAGATTAGTCGACCAATCCGTCTTTGACTCGGCGGGCAATTCTGAGGAATATCAAAGATAATTCCGAAGGAGGTCGCAAGAAACTTTATGGAATTGACGGAAGGGCACCACCAATAGTGGAGCCCGACTTTTATAAAGAACTCAGAGGCGGTATCCCGCGGTGGTTGACCCATGCTTCAATGCGAGGGCGGGGCATTGAAGGAGTAAGTATAATTAAAATAGTTATACTTTCTCAGTTTATCCAAAACCCTTGCTTATACACCTTCACACAGACAGGTTTCAACCTGTCAGCCTTCCCCCTCTCATTGCTCTGGAGGCTGTGACGAGGGTATATAAGTAAGATCGCGTCTGTCCTGGCTCATTCGCCTGGCAGACCTCCTAACGATTGTTTCTCTGTTATAGGTGGCCAAGCTGTTAAATTAATTTTATTTAATAGTTCTTATAAACTTTTTAAAATTGGACATTTTTTTTAAAGTGATAAACTTTTTTTTAAAAATTTAAAGTGATTAAATTCAGTGATTTTAAGTGATAGTTCAAGTGACCACGGACACAATGTTCAAGTGCGGTAAGTGTGATTCGTCTTTCACCCGCTTGGATAGCTTGCGAAGGCATGAAAATTCCTGTTTATCCGGCAGCAGTTTAAGCTGCGATTCTTGCGGATCCTGCTACTCTCGCAAGGATAATTTATTGCGACATATGAAAAACTGTTCTCTCGATGACCAGAAAAACGCGTGTGCCAAGTGCGGTAAAAATTTTAGTCGCCCAGATTCAAGAAAGCGGCATGAAAGTGCGTGCGGAGCTGAAAATAAATTAGAGTGTGAATCGTGCGGTGATTCGTTTACTCGTTTAGATGCTAAAAATAGACATGAAGCTACATGTTCAGTACCTTTCGAAGGTAAGTGCGATATGTGCGGTCATAGGTAAATCTTCGGTATACGGTGCACCCTGTTATCAAGTTACGCGACACGTAAACGAGAACTGAGCACTTAAAAGATAAGCAGCGTCGTTAAATTAGGATAATTTAAAAAAAACGAAAGAAAATAACAAAGTAAAAAATACGCGTAACATAAATTAGATGTGGTGTATCATCGATTATTCTTATGAAAACATAGTAAAAACATTATAAAAACATAAAAAAATATGAAGTTCATAAACGTAACATATATCGATTATTCCATGTCATATCTCTAAACTAAAATATATCGATATATAGTATTGATAACAGGGTTATACCGAAGTTCAGCCGGTCACAAATAGATACAATTTGACAAGGCATCAGAAGAATCAGCCACCTGAAAAGAAGAAGGCCGAACCAAAATTTCAACGGGGACCAAGCCAGATCAAGAAGGGATTACGCCGTACGAGACAGCATTTAAAACAGGTTACAATCTTTTTTCATTAGATCCGATACAAACGACGATTCGACAAAATTTCTAGAGTCTGTGAGAGATATTGTAAGAAAACAAACCCAGATTGCATTAAGGGAACATAGTGCTATTAAGCTAAACATTCTAGTAGATTGCACTTTTTACAACTCCGACGAAGAACTGATTTCTCACGCATTCAAGACCAACAATAGGGCAGTTTATGAAGCCACTGATATGGATGAATTTTTAAATCAAGAATTTAAAAAGATTACATCAGAAATGGACCGCTATCAGGCCAAGGGAAGTAGCTGTTCGCTAGAAGGAGTCGACGGTCTCCGGCTTAAAATTAATAGATTTAAACCACTCAAGGGAACCTCTTATATTCAATTACCATATGACATATATAGTAGAAAATCTTGTATAAATGTTCAAAATGACGATTTCTTTTGTTTCAAATACTCTATTTTGTCAAAACTTGCTAATAATCCGCATCGACAATCTAGTTATGAAGATTTACAACACAACTATGACTTTAGTATGCTAGATTTTCCGGTCCCTTTAGATAAAATTCAGTTATTTGAAAAGAAAAATGATATTAGTATCAATGTTTTTGGTATTTACAGTCAATTTATTGAAGAGACTAAAAAAGTTAAACATATAATTTACCCTCTAAAGGTAGTTAAGATTGAAAAAGACGATCATCGCGATCTTTTACTCATACATGACGAGGAAACAAGTCATTATGTTTACATTTCAAATTTTAATAGACTAGTAGGACCTCAGTTAACTAATCGTCACGGCGGTGTTGCGATATGCAAACGGTGCTTTTCCTATTTCGATGATCGATACGGTATGACTAAGGAAGCCAAATTGGCGGCTCACAAGAGACTGTGTGATGAAAACAAACCTGTTCTTGTTGAAATGCCAGTAGATAAGCCTTATGTTCAATTTGAACACTTGGAGCGCTGCCTCCGCGTTCCGTACGTCGTATACTGCGACATTGAGGCTTTGCTTAGGCTGATTGCTACCTGTCAGCCAGATCCCACTCAAAAATATACCATGCCGTATCAACTCCACGAGGCAATAAGTTATTGTTGCTATTTAAAGGCAACTGAAAACTACACTGGTATAGGTCATTTCCCTATTGCGCCGTTTCTGTATCGTGGTCCTGACGTGGCAAAACATTTATTAATGTATCTCGAACATCTCGCTCAAGAGGTTGAAAAGGTTTACGATCTAAATCTGCCGATGGATCCTCAAACAGAAGAGAATGTTGGAATTTAATACTGCGGTCAACTGTTATTTGTGTCAAAAACCGTTTTTACCGTCAGATGTTAGGGTCGCAGACCATAACCACGCCACAAAAAAGTATAGGGGGGTAGCCCATAACGGGTGTAACCTAAAATATCAGGACCCCAAATTTTTACCCGTAATATTTCACAATTTAAGCGGTTACGATAGTCATTTCCTTATTCGAGAGTTGGGCTATGACGATGAAAAATTGATATTATTCCAAATACCGAGGAAAAATTTATATCTTTTACTAAATACATCGGCACAAAGATGAAATTGAGATTCATAGACAGCTACCGTTTCTTAGGGACTAGTCTAGACAAGTTGGCTAGTAGTGTTACTCACTTTAGAGAGCTCAGTAAACATTTTCCTGCAGAAGTCATTCCATTGTTGACAAGAAAGGGCGTGTTTCCGTACGATTATGTAGACTCGCTAGAGAAGCTTGAAGAGACCCAACTTCCACCTAAAGAAGCCTTTTACAACAAGCTAAATTTCAGCGAAATTGAAGACCAAGACTACGAACACGCTCTAAAAGTATGGGAAGCTTTTAACTGTAAAAACCTAGGAGAGTATTGTGACATATATCTCAAAACCGATGTTTTATTACTGGCAGATATATTTGAAACATTTAGAGACGTTACTTTAAAGACTCATTTCCTAGATCCGGCGCATTACTATACACTTCCAAGCCTGTCGTGGGATGCCATGCTACGGTTCACCGGAGTCAAGCTGGATTTAATGGTAGACTACGAAATGCTTATGATGGTAGAAAGCGGAATACGCGGAGGAATATGTCAGGTTAGCCACAGAAAAATCGAAGCTAACAATAAATATGTAGAAAATTATGATGAAGAAAAAGAATCTGTTTATGCCTACTACGTTGACTGCAACAACTTGTACGGTTATGCAATGTCCCAACCGCTTCCAACCGGTGAGTTTAAGTGGATAGAACCAGACGTATTTACCGAACTGGAAATTGATCTTACTGATGAGAATGGCGATGTAGGATACATCTTAGACGTTGATTTAGAGTACCCTCAGTCGTTACACAAAGACCACAACGATCTTCCCTTCTTATGCGAGAATCTTAAACTCGAGCACGATGTTAAACTCGTACCTCATTTGAACGGTAGGAAAAATTATGTAGTTCATTTCCTTGCCTTGAGACAGGCAGTAAAGTTTGGAATTAAAGTGATGAAAATCAATAGAGTATTGATGTTTAAGCAATCACCTTGGTTAAAGCCATATATAGACATGAATACTAATTTAAGAGCCAAGTGCACCTCCGATTTCGAAAAAGATTTATACAAGTTGTACAACAACTCGGTTTACGGCAAGACCATGGAAAATGTAAGAAGAGACTAAATATGAAGCTGGTAACCAACGATAAACAGATTGAGAAGGAAGTTTCAAAGCCAGAGTTTCTAGACAGAACCATATATCACGAGAATTTAGCGGCAGTTCATCACAGAAAAAAATCTGTAAAGTTTGATAAACCGATTTACCTAGGAATGTCGATACTTGACTTGTCAAAAATTAAAATGTATTACTTCCATTACGATGTGATGCAACCCTTATTTGGACCAGAAAGGCTTCGCTTAGGGTACATGGACACCGACAGCTATATTTACGAGATAAAATGTCAAGATTTATACGCAGAGTTGGAGAAAATTAAAGATGAATTAGATACTTCAGATCTGGACAAAACACATCCTTTGTACTCTCCTGTAAATAAGAAAGTTGTTGGCAAATTCAAGGACGAAGCTAAAGGGAAGCCGATAAAACTCTACGTTGGCATCAAAGCTAAAGTCTACATGATTGAGAAAGAAGACGGAATCATAAAGAAGATTAAAGGAGTTCAGACAGCTGTAGTTAAAAATGTTATAACGCGTCAAGACTTTTTAGACTGTGCGAAAAACAAAAAGACCCTTAGGACCCCTGTTAGGCAAATCCGATCCAAAGAACATATTCTTAGGTCAATTGAAGTTAACAAATTAGCTTTAACACCCTTCGACGATAAAAGAATCGTTATGCCGGACGGTATTAGTACTAGGGCTATAGGGTATAAAGAGTAGGTTCATTTTATATGTTTGAAATTTAATTTTTTGTAGTTTTATTTAGTTTATAAATATGTAGTTAAATTAAAAAAGTATTCATTTTTAATGTTTAGTTTATTTTCTTAATAGACGTTATATAAGTTTCATTTAGTTCTTAAATATGTAGTTGTTAGGTTAATTTAAAAAGTGTTAATTTTTAAAGTTTAGTTTATTTTATAGACGTTATTTATGTTCTCAAATAAGTAGTTGTTAGGTTAATTTAAAAAGTGTTTAGTTTATTTTTACAGAAGATATATAAGTTTCTTTAGTTTATAAATATGTACTTGTTAGGTTAAAGAGGTTCCAATTTACTATTGTATTAAAATAAATAAAAAAAAAAAAAAAAAATAAAAAAATAATAAAAAAAAAATAAAAAAATATTTACAAGTCTTCTAGCCTCTTTCGGAAATATAAAAATATAAGTATAGCTAGCCTCTTTCGGATAAGAGTATTTAAGTAGTGTAAGATGGTTATAAATGTTAGTCATAAAGATGAAGTTGTTGAAGCAACATCACTCGTTACCCATTACAAATTTCGACGGTCTTACCGAAAGCATACAACGTGTACACGGACCTCTTCTTCCTTATAGTATCAGGTGTTTAATTTGCGGTCCCTCCAATTGTGGTAAAACAAATTTATTACTCAGCCTCTTGTACGATCCTAGCGGTCTTAAGTTTCAAAACATTTATTTATTCAGTAAATCTCTGTATCAACCAAAGTATAAACATTTAGAGGCCGTTCTTAAAGATAGCGGGTGTGGGTTACTTTCCCTTTGAATCAAATATCGATGTACCTAATCCCCGAGATACTCTGCCGGATTCAGTTTTTATATTTGATGATGTGGCTTGCGATAAGCAAGACGTAATTAGAGCTTATTTTTGTATGGGTAGACACAGTGGAGTCGATTCTTTTTACCTGTGTCAGAGCTACGCCCGAGTTCCAAAACATCTTATTCGAGACAACGTTAATTTAATTGTTCTTTTTAAACAGGACGAACTTAATCTAAAACGTATATATAGTGATCATGTGAATTCAGATATGGATTTTAACCAGTTTAAGCGTATCTGTAGAGTCTGCTGGTCACATAGTAAGTACGGTTTTCTAGTGATTGATAAAGATAGTGAATTGGATCGTGGTCGGTACCGAAAAGGATTCGATACGTATATAATCGTGTAGACACTCGAATGAGGTCAGTATAACGTCAACCATGGAAGAGTCAACATTGATGAACATTGTGGAGACGAGAAAAATTATAAAAGAGAAACTCCAAGCTCTTAGACGACAGAGAGAGGATGCAGAAAAATATTACAACTTTAAATACAAACCATTGACAGACTGTTTGGAGAAAATCAAACCGGGACCATCGCAAAAAGTAATAGTCAAGAGACCTCTCCACGTGGTTACCAAGAGAAAATCTTATCTTCCTCATCTTTCCACTCAGACAATCAGATCTGCTGGTTATTCTCGTATTCCTATTTGGTCTCCGTCACAACATTTAAAACCTCTAAACTTATCAGAGAGCACTCAATCGGAATCTATTGATGTTTGTTCGTCAATCGAAAGCGGGTCACCCGATAATGATTCTTCAGAATCTCCAACGAGTAGTGAAGAAGCAGCTCCTCCACCTATCCACGGTATGAATCAATCAGCCACCTCATACTTGACAAAACTGGTAAAAAATGACCTCTCAGAGTTGGATAATACCTACGGAGTTAAATACGACGGAGAACATTTTATTTTAGGCGACAGTATGATTGAATTTAAAAACAATTCGATAGAAATTGACGAGGAAAAGTTTATATGTACCCCAGGTCTTACAGAACTGTTATTTTCTAATATCCCTGAAATGGAAAAAGTTAATAACGATGATAAGGACAAGTACAAATTAATTTTACGAATGACAAACGCCCACAAGTTAAATAGCAGTGCAACTGGAAGTATAATCAGACCGAAAGATATCCTAAATATAATCAAGTTATAAAAGTATTGTTTCCACTCGCAAAGAAAAAAGGTTTGGGTAAATCAAATCCAAATCAATTGGTGGACCGACTGAGACTTTTATTGCCATCGAAACACAAGCATAGCAAGGAAATTGAAGAAATTGAAACCCTTTTAAGAGCAGGAGGCGTCATCGAGTAGTTAGTATGCGATAAGATGTCGGACATTAAGAAGCAAGTTGTAAAAGAACTCCACAGACCTGTTCGTCGAGTTTTTCCTAGACGCAAAGTGAAGCTCTTGTTTATTGATGATTTATGGCAAGCAGACTTGATTGAAATGATACCTTATTCAAGAGAGAATCGGGGGTTCAGGTATATACTGGCCGTTATAGATTGCTTCTCAAAGTATGCTTGGGCTATCGGAGTCAAAAGAAAAACCGCTAAAGATATAGCAGATGCCTTTAAAGTAATTTTATCTGAACGAAAACCTCGTAACGTCCAAACTGACCATGGAAAAGAATTTTATAATAAACAGTTTAAAAAGCTGATGGAGAGTCACTGTGTAAATCACTATTCGACCTACAGTAATATGAAGGCGTCTATTGTAGAAAGATTCAATAGAACTTTGAAGAATATGTTGTGGAAGGAGTTTAGTTTACAAGGCTCTTACAAGTGGATCGATTTACTCCCTTCTTTAGTAAAAAAGTACAACGGAACCAAACACAGGACCATCGGAATGAAGCCAGAATCTGTCTGTACCGCCAACGAAAGTATTGTAGCACAGAATTACAAGAAAATAAAAAGTAAGCAAACACCAAAGTTTAAAATTGGAGACAGTGTACGTGTATCGAAGTTGAAGACAGAATTCCGGAAAGGATATCTACCAAACTGGTCAACAGAAATATTTACAATTCATCAGGTTAAGAAAACCAACCCTTGTACTTATATCCTTAAAGATATGATAGGACACATCATAACCGGCGGGTTCTACGAGCAAGAAATTCAGCCTGCAAAATACTCTGACGTCTATCTGGTGGAAAAGATTTTGAAGCGTAAAGAAGATCGAGTCTTGGTCAAGTGGATAGGTCTAGATTCTTCACATAATAGTTGGGAGCGAAAAGAAAACGTCAACGTTTGAATATATATTTGACCGCATGAGTACTTTGCTTCAGTTTACATCAAGACGTTGAAGGCGATGCATCGTAAAAAGCTTAAGAAACGAGTTTTGAAGATACCCAAGAAAATTGGAGGCGGAGACAATCAATTGCATATATATTCGTTACTTCCCAACAAGTCTTTAACAAATTTCGATCTGAAAAGATTCGCAAAGAAACTAAATATACCAAACTTTAGAGGAGTTTATATGATAGATACACTGCCTAAGAAGCCCTGGCAAGAAGAAAGAGTAATTTTCAACTTGGGAAAAGTTCTACAGAAGGTACTCACTGGGTCTCTTACATCAAGACCGGCGAATACGCTACATTTTTTGATAGTCACGGCAGGCAAGCACCTTCAGTGTTGGTGAAATATTTACAAGGCGTTCGAATCTTTAGTAATCGGAAAGTATATCAAAAAGTTGGATCAGTAAACTGCGGTCATCTTTGTTTAGCATTTTTGTTAAATCTACTCAAGTAATGGGGCTGCTCTTCAAGAACCTATATAAACCGGAAAGGAAAACGAAAACTCTCAGTCTACCACGGATCTTCAAAGAGTCAACAACCCTCTCTCGTGAAAATATAAAATTTCTTCTTCTCCAAGGATACAAAGTAAAGCTCAAAAATGGAGGTACTAAATTTAAGTGACCACCCCGAATTTGACGAATCGATCGAGAGTATAGAATATCACTCTCATTATCCGTATGCAAACTCAAAGCTAGACGCCGGAGAAGAGATACGGATTCCAGTACAACTTCAAGACATTTATACGCTTCCGAGTGAAAGTTTTATATATTTGGAACTATCATTTTTAAAAGAAGGAGGAAATACGGCACCGGCGAAGCACAGACTCATCAACAACGCATTCCCGTTTTTATTCGACGAGATCCGGTATGAAATTTGTGGAGTTGAGATTGATAAAGTCAGAAACCCCGGAATGACTTCGACTCTAAAAGGGATTGCATCTCACGCACCTATATCGTATTCCCTAACAAATATGGGATGGACAATACCCTTCAATGAAGTTCAAGAAGAATCATCCACCCGGTACAACGTCTGTCTACCTTTATCCTCGTTACTCGGATTCGCGGAAGATTACCGAAAAGTTTTGATAAACGTAAAGCAAGAGCTAATTTTGGTAAGAGCGAGAAACGATTCAAATTGTTTTGTACAGCATGTTCCATATGTCGATACGGATGCACGGGCAGAAGTTCGCGAGAAAGTTAAAATTGAACTGCTATCGCTTTGTTGGAAAATACCCTACGTTTCGGTTAACGAAGTTCAGAAACTAAATTTAATTAATTATTTAAAAACAGAAAAAATAATTTCTCTCCATTTCCGAGCGTGGGATATGCACGAGTATCCGCTATTACCTACGTCAAACCGACAAGTATGGTCGATTAAAACTTCGACTCAACTCGAGAAACCGCGATTTTTAATTTTAGCCTTTCAAAAGGGTAGAAAATAACGTCATTGATAAGGCATCCAGTTGTTTCGATCACTGCGACTTGACAAATGTCAAGCTTTATCTCAATTCACGAGTGTTTCCCTACGATGATTTAAATTTAAAATTCTCCCAAAATAAATTTGCTTTATTATACCACATGTACGCGGCGTTTCAAACGTCGTACTACAACACTTATCAGAGTCTACCGTACGTATCCTTTACAGATTTTAAGAATAAATGTCCTGTTGTAATCATTGATTGTTCGAAACAATCAGAGTCTATCAAAAAGGGGCCGGTAGATGTCAGATTAGAATTTGAATCTGAAAAAGATTTCCCGGCAAATACTACCGCGTACTGTCTATTGTTACATGATAGATTAGTTCAGTACAACCCCCTGACTAGCATTGTGCATAAATTGACATGAATAAACATGTCTGGTCGAGTGGTGGGGATATGTATAAATAAAGAAAGCAGAGCAATAATAAATCAGTATTGCGCAAGATGTCGACCATTTACCATCTAAGTGACGGTAAAAAGGTATTAGTTTGTTTAGTTAAAGGTGTAGCTTTCTTGAGATTAGAACATGGTAAAAGAAGTGTAAACATTCACATGTCCGATTTTGAGTTGTTGAGATCCGCGAAAAATGAAATTGATAATTATTTTGTAAAACGTAGTAAAGAAGATGTACAACTTGATCGAAAATTTGGTTTAATAAAAGTAAGATTGGTTAATCCTAAATTTCACGGACGTCAAGTTATTATTCGTCCGATTTGTTCGAATGAAGAAGATAAAATATTTGTTGTTTTAAAAAAACCAGAGTGGGATTTATTTTCGAGTTTATTCTTAGAGTTTAATCATATGTTAAATAGCCTTACACTCATGTCTCAGCAGCTGCCGCAAATACGAGATGGAACTCTAATATGGCGAAGCGTGCCATAATTGGGTCCCTGGCGTGGCATAGCGTCCCGTAAACCCATAGAGGGTCCCTGGCGTGGCATAGCGACCCGTAAACCCTCAGAGCGGTCCCTGGCGTGGCATAGCGTCCCGTAAACCGCAATATTCCATCTTTTAAGGTCACTGGCGTGGCATAGCGTCCCGTAAACCTATATGGCGCTAAAGAGATGTAAGTGTTTGTGTAATTGTAAATACGTTAAAAAAATATATAAAAATGCAAAAAAAAAATTAAAATATATAAAAATACAAAAAAAAAAAAAAAAAATATAAAAATAAAAAAAAAAAAAAATAAAAAAACAAAAAAAAATTAAAAATATAAAAAATACAAAAAAAATATATAGAGGCGATATTTTTTAAAGAGGATGGTCGCCATAGTACAGTGCGAGGACGGGGCACTGTACACCTTCCCGATGTGTCTCCACCTTGACGTGGTGGGAAGGCTTTTTACTAAGAGAGACACTTATCTAGGGTGGTAAAGTCCTACTACATCACACCTAAAATCATCCTGCTTCTACCTATATGGACCTATTTATTTTTATGCAAGCATATAATGTTACTGTTATTACACTATGCAAAGCATATTTAATGTTACTGTTCTTACACTATGCAAAGCATAAGAGGGGGGGGGTATAAAAAGATGGTTGAGGAGTGGTGGAGGGTGCGGTGGAGGCGGTGGTGGAGGCGGTGTGTGGAGGTGGAGGCGGGTGGTGGAGGTGGAGGCGGTGGTGGAGGCGGCCCAGAACGCTCCTTTTCCCCCTACTCCTGTCAAGATATTCACTGGACAGATCACCTAATATGCCGCCTGATGATGACTTTACTATATCAACAGAAACCATCTCCTCCGCTTGTAGGTATATAGGTGTTATTCCTGCAACGATACACGCCGCATTGTAAGATACGGTTCTGTAACCTTTGATTAAACGAATGGCGAACAGACGCTGTACTCTTTCAAGTAACAGTCTGTTTCTTTTACGCTTTAAACCATCAAACCATACTGAAACCGCATATAACAGCATTAGCAAAAAGGCACCAGTCTGCAGACTTTTTTCACAAACCATCTGGATGTGATGACTCCAGCCGAGATCCTGGGTAAAGTACACTCCAAGGTATTTTAGCACCTGTACCTGTTTCAAAGATTTGTTTCCTAACGAAACTGAAATTTGAGGGATAACATGTCTTCTGCTGACGTAGAGAATCTGAGACTTATCTTCATTAAAAACAATCTTGTTATTAGAAGCCCAAGTGTTTACTATCTCTAAAACATTATTTGCTAAGAGCTCGACTTCCAGAGGTGACGGACCAGCTATACAGACACAGTAATCATCGGCAAAAGCAAACGCTGAAGAGTGGACTGGGTACTTAATTTTAAGCAAAGGGTTGTACAGAACAATCCAGTAACCTGGTGCTGAACACGAGCCTTGTGGACTTCCTTGTGAAACGGAGGAAGATTTGCTTAGATGGTTAAGTATAAGCTTCGCCTCGCGCTTAGAAAAATAACTTTCTGACAGCTTATATAGGTTTCTAGGACAATCTAGGTCCCTGAGACTCTTCATGATGGCAGGCCACCGCAGCATCAAAAGCCCCACGTACATCAAGTGAAATAATCGCTACATCCCATTGAATATCGAGATATCCTTTGACGAAACTTTGAACTGCATAAAGAGCGTCTATGGTACTACTCTGTGTGTGTGTGTGTGTGTGTGTGTGTGTGTGTGTGTGTGTGTGTGTTGTGTGTGTGTGTATGTATGTGTGTGTGTTTTGCGAAACCTATCTTTTCGCCGATATTCACCTCCTAAAATGTAGGGAGGGAAGTAAACCCCGAAAACAAAACTACTTTGCTTTGACAGGTGCATTAAATTTTGTCTAGGATTTGTCTTTTAATGATACCCAAAACCACTATTTATTGTTTATAAGTTATATAACCGGACTGTATTCATAAATCGCGAATGTTTCATTCTTTAATATAATTAGGTCAATTCTATATTCTGAGGATAAATTAAACAAGACAGGTGTGACGTTCCGAAGTACCATCCCGTATTTAAGTACTACTTGATATTTATAAATTTATCTGCTTTACTTACAACTACTAATTTACTGACTTACTTAGAGCAAATAGTCTCTAATCCTCAAGTCATCTTAAATAAATGAAGCTAGACCTATAGGTATTTTAATATATTGTATTTGACATATAGCCAGCAATCCTGGCATAGAGTATGCTTGTGAATCACTCCAAACTCACTAATTACTTAGTATTTTACTGTTAATTACATATTTTTGTGGCAGGTTTAGGACCTCTGACATGGTCAGTAGTGGCAGAGATATCTCCTCCCAAGATAAAGAGTTTCGTTTGTTTCTTATCATCAACAGTTTGCTGGATAGCTGCATTTATCTTACTTCTTGTGTTTCACCCGGCTTGGTCTCTGCTTGGACCTATAAGTGTATTTGGGTTTTTCTGCGCATGCCTTGTCATAGGAACAGCTCTTGTTCAGGTAATCATTGACGCTATCTCACCCGTACGGAATGCCAAAGGTAAATCGTCAAAGGTATTGAAACTGTAATGGTTCATACGGAATGACATATGAAAGGCTAAATAGTCAGAGATATTGAAACTGTAATGGTTCATACGGAATGACATATGAAAGGCTAAATAGTCAGAGATATTGAAACTGTAATGGTTCATACGGAATGACATATGAAAGGCTAAATAGTCAGAGATATTGAAACTGTAATGGTTCATACGGAATGACATATGAAAGGCTAAACAGTCAGAGATATTGAAACTGTAATGGTTCATACGGAATGACATATGAAAGGCTAAATAGTCAGAGATATTGAAACTGTAATGGTTCATACGGAATGACATATGAAAGGCGAGCTGTAATGTTATACGGAATGACATATGAAAGGCTAAATCGTCTGTGGTATTGAAATCGTAATGGTCAAGTCCATACGATATGATTACATCATACAAACAACTAAACAACCTTATAAGCTTCATTTTCTTATGAGAATCCATAAAAAAAACGGGTAAAATGGCTTTATTTAGGACATAGTCGTTTCTTTATAACTGACGTTAATGAGGTATGACACATGAACAGCCAAAACTTCTAAATCACCAGAACCCAAGATTAAACTGGTTTAATTCAAGATCATTGCAGTTTTTAAACCAACCAAACGGAACATAAACTTATAAAATACGAAAACAGAATTCTGAATATGACTTTAAGTAAATTTAGTAAATACACTAAGTAAGTATAACAAGGGATATTCTAAAAGCAATAACATATATAACGCTCTTATTTAAACAAGTCTCCTCCTTTGCCTTGCTTTTACCAATAAATGAATCAAGTTTTTGTCAAGACATAATATGCCGCAAGCCCAGCGCTAGTGACGCTCTAACCCCTCGAGTTCTTTATAAAATCTAATATACTTTCCTCCTCGGTTCTTTAGCTTAGTAAACTCAATTCTACGAGGTAGGATCAAATAATTGAGTAATATTAACTAAATTTTTAGGTAGCAAGGAAATTCATTCGTTTAGTTTGGATATTTTTTCCTCACCTACACTGTTGGTATTTAGGAAAAGTACTGTCATTGGATCGAAACTGATATTTCACTGGAATTACCTGTTTCAGGTAACTTTAAGACCTCTTAAGTGATTTTTTTGGAAATTTTCTGTCTTTATAAAAGATTGTTAATCAGTTGCCATCGTAGTTCCTATTGTGTTAACTAAACTTGAAAGATAAAAAGTGAAGTCAAAAAATCAACCTCTACTTGATACTGACGGTCTGAAGATGGCCACTCAGCTTTTATTCATTAAGGAGCCTATAATCGGCACACTATTTACAATAATCCTAAAAAAAGGGTACATTCGATCTAAATTAATCATTATCATTAATCTATTAAATGATTTTAGAATTTTAAACAATTTTTTCCTCAACTGTAAGTCTTTTCCCCTATAAAGCATTTTCCCCCGTTTTATACATTTTTGAAATTTTCGCTAAGTAATGCCTCAGCAAAAAAATCCGTATAGCTTATGACCTGAAGGTGATTTTTGTACTAAGTTTCACCTCTCTAGCATACATGTACTAGGAGCTACGCCAACGATAATAACACACACACACCCGCAACTCACACAGTCACCTTTGTGAAAACCACTTAAGAGGTCTTACAACCTCCTAGAACGTTTAACATGAAGTCTTGGTTTCAGATTTTTAGACCCAACACAATATTTTTTCTATATGTATACCAACGATATAAAAAAAAGGAAAAGTAAAAACAAATTAATTTCACTGAAGTCTTAAATGAGTATATATATATATATATATATATATATATATATATATTATATATATATATATATATATATATAATTTATATGTATTTTAATTTATATGTATACAGGCTGTTTCATATAAAGTGTCCACAAAAAAGGAGGTGGTCCTACCCCTCAAGGGAAACAAAAAATGTCCTATAATATAAATCTTGACCTCTAACCGTTTTTCCACAAGGTCAAATTAAATATTTTTAAATAATTTGACCTCGTATCATAAAATCGTAAGAGCTCTTTAGCTGTTCAGGTCAACTGACCTGTTGTTGTTGTTGTTTCAATTTAATGTCTATCCAATTTATGGAATGGCTGACAATACAAGCGTTATTATTTCAAGAGCCTTGTTTTACTTGATTTAAAACTGACCTGAACAGCTTTATCATTTGATCTGAACAGCCTGAACCTTTTTATCATCTCTTACTTTCTCTAATGCCCTACCATACAAATTAAAAATACAATTATTGCAAAAAATCATTTTTCATGCACATTTTTGGGTAGCAGTTACAAAATATTAGACATACTTAATAGTTCGTCCTTTAGGAAATTTACTGAGCTTTCTAACGAGACCAATTTCATCTTTCTGACCTGAACAGCTAAAGAGCTTTTACGATATTATGATACGAGGTCAAATAGTTTTTTAAAATATTAAATTTGACCTTGTGGGAAAGCAGTTAAAGATCGAGGTTTATAGTATAGGACATTGTTTGTTCCCCTTGAGGAGTACGATCACCTCCTTTTTATAGTGGACACTTTACATGAATATATATATATATATATATATATATATATATATATATATATATATATATATATATATATATATATATATATATATATATAATTTTTAATAAAAACATATTAAAAAAAACGACTCATGTAATTGATTTTTTAAGTCATTAAATATCGTAATGAGTTTTCCTTAATATCTAATTATTTTAATTTAGCATACCAAAACATTTTTTTTTTCAAAAAAAAATTGTTTATACTAATTTAATTTCTTTTAATTAAATAATTATTGTAGTAATATTAATAAATACTTTGCCTTCGCACATCACAAAAGTATACAACATGAAAGAGAATTTTACAGCATCATTAAAAAGGATTGAAAGCACATTCGAGTGTTAGTAAGACAACTTAATTAATTAATTAAAATCTTCTTTCTATATCATGTGTTTAACTTTTAATGCTATTTATTCCCTTAATATGTTACTACGACATACAAAAAATTAATAATTTTATTTAAAAATTAAAAAAATTATTTATTGTATAAATTAAGCATAAAAATGAAATATATAAATATAATAAGATAAACATAATATAATATGCCCTCAGCTATCATTCAACTAAAGACGTTTATAGTGGACACTTTATATGAATATATATATTATATATATATATATATATATATATATATATATATATATATAATATATATATATATATATATATATATATATATTATATATATATATATATATAATATATATATATCTATATATATATATATAACTACTACTAACCGAGGATCCTAACTAGTGAGGATATCACTCCGGCCATTAGCTAGAGAGCATTGCATATCTTTTTATTTATGTTATAACGAATTAAGAGGAATGTATCTTTTTTTTCTTCTTTTACGTTTCATATCATGACACGATAAGAAGTGTATCTTCTCCTTAGAATAATACTATATATAGAAGGAGCACAGGGCCGTAAACACAATGTAATTCCACTGATAACACGAAAGCCGGTTGACTGGTGCAACTAAGTAATGCTGCCAACCTGACAACAAAACATTATTTTAAATATTTGTCATAAATATCTATTAATGAAGAAAGATCGTAAAGAACAAATATAATAACTTAAAACACCTGCTGAGTATTTAATAAAACCGGTCTTAGATGGCAAAAGGGTGGCGGAATACAAGAATCTATATTTAGTTGACAGGACTACTTATTATATATAATTTTAATAAATACGTTAAACTACAATTTAAAATGCTTTAAATATTGTAATGCACCGATATTTATTTTAGTATTTTATAAATAATCAATCATTAATTAATAATAGAACATAATAATTCAGCAACCGGAAGTATTGCCAACTTTTTTGTTTTAGAAAATTGTATGTTAGGGTGGCAGCATTACTTAGGTGCATTAATGAACCGACTTTTGTGTTATCAGTAGTGCTCCTTCTATATGTAGTATTATTCTAAGATCTTCTCATTATTGTGTTAGATGATTAGAAGAATATTCCTCGAAACAAATCAAGTTACATTAAAATTAGATAAGCCGTTTGAGCTACTGCGTGTTGACAAGAAATGTGTATCACACAAACAAACATCAAATTTGATTCGATAATTATTTAGAAACTAGATGGGCTAAATCGTCGACACTCGATAAAAAAGTGATTTTTTTGCAAATGTAATGCTTTCTCCTCCTTTAAAAAGGTTGGAAACCAATAATAATAAATTACTTGTTTATTTTCAGCTAACTCTTCCAGACACTAAAGGGCTTTCGCTGCAAGAAATACAAGACGTAATGGCGGGAAAAAGAATTCCAGAAAAACATAAGAAGTCAAGTAAAGAAGAATCTCACATTTCAGTTATATGTAAATAAACGAAAAAATGTATCGCAGTTTTAATGTTTATGGTTTTATCTCGAACTAGTGTGGTGGATAAAACTAACCAGAAGTTGAATTAAAAAACACTACTTCGACAAGATCAACTTTAATAGTTTATTTTTTATTTTTCACTGCCACAACTTTTTAAGTAATAGATTTCTTCGATAAAGTTTTTTTAATTTTCTAAATTTTTCATCATTTAATAAATTTTTTCAAACTTTTAATATCTATATACTGAAATCTTGTTTTTAGGGAATTTTCTTTTTTTGTTTAACCACACCTCTATTGTGAATAAAACCTCTAAGGTACAGATTCCAAATATCTAGATTGAAGAGATTAACCCGCATTTCAAAGTCTTGATTAAAGAGACTAACCTTAAATTTCAAAAACAGAATTCGTCTCACTAGAAACAAAAAGTCCCTCTTAAGATAGGATTTTTTGATTAAATACTTTAATTTCAAAATAAACTCTCATTTCAAATATACAATTTGAAGAATAATAAAAATACTACAGATGTAGCTTAATAAAATCTACCTCTCTCTCTTTAAAAGAAACCCTTCCTCTAAAAAGTAAGGTAAATTTAAGGCTTTTTTTGTTAAAAAGAGCCATAATTGCACTAAACACCTCTATCAAAATGAGCCGCTTTGCTGAGTCAGCAAATAACCAACTTAGCTGACTCACTAAAATACAAAAAATTGGAAAAAATGTATTTTTATATGTTTTTTGAAATGCTATCCAACTTAAGTGTAATAATCAATCAAATTGTAGGAATAAGAAAAATTCAGAAAATTAAAAAACGGTTTATCAACCTCTCTAAGTAACCAAAAATCGGAAAGCATGGTAAATATGTTGATGAAGTAAATTCTTTAAGAAATCTATGACTTAAAAAGTTGTGGCATTAAAAATAAAAAATTACTTTATTATGATAAATGTGAATATTTCATCAAGGTAACTTTTTAATGTTTTTTGTACTCCTTCGCTTTTAGATTAATGATTCTGAGGTTTCTTAGAAGATTTTAAGGTTGGACGTAGGCAAAGTTTGTCTAAGTTCTGAGTAGAACCTTAATTTAGATTTTCTTTTTGTGTTAAGTAAGAAATAAACCCAAGAAATTATTAAGGTCAGGTCTAATTCAAAATTATTATTCTTTATTAACAAAAAAAAGCTACCCTACCTATAAGATTAAAAATTATGGAAACATATATTATTTTTTATCATTTTGATACTACCGAGTTTTGCAAAACATGAATAGTTGACACAATATAATTGTGCGAGAGACACCAAGGAAATGTAACAAGCAAAATGCAATGCTACATCTGGGAACTGTTCCATTATTCGACATTCGTCATACTTGATGGCTCGACATAATGTCTTGTCCCACTCTGTTTCGTTACATCTAACTCATCAGATCATGTTTTGCAAAACTCGGTAGTATCAAAATGATATATGTTTTGCTTGCCATGCATGATGGCGGTAAGAGAGCACCGCTCGTCTCTGGTAAGAACTTCACATTATATTCTTCGGAATTAATTGAAGGTCAGAGTGAGTTCAGGCTCTGTCGGCGCCCTGATGAGTTAGACGTAACGAAACAGAGTGGGACATGACATTATGTCGAGCCATCAATGATGACGAATGTCGAATGATGGAACAGTTCCCAGATGTAGCATTGCATTTTGCTTGTTACATTTCCTTGGTGTCTCTCGCACAATTATATTGTGTCATATATTATTTTATTACAAATTACATAAATTTCACATTAAACAAAAAAGTAAAATAACTACTTGCCGCAAATTTAAATTTCTAAATTATTTTATTTGTGGTTTGTTCACATAAAATTATATGTCAAACGATAAAATCGGAATAGCAGCAGATTATTAAATGGAACTTCGTCCATAATTGTACCATGCATATTAAAATTTTCTTAAGTTTATATAATATGATTAAGTGAACTTTGAATGTTTTGCTGAGTCATTTAAGTGGGTAAATGACTCCATTCGTATTTCATAAACCATAGGGTTCCGTTCTTTTATGTGATCGATTTTCGTACTAAGTTTTATTTAACTCTTTTTAACTATTGGATAGAATAAGTAGAGGCACTTAATAGTTATTTATGCCATAAGGCTGAGAAGTGTGTCTTTATGTCACGGCAATTAGATTTACCGACGAGCGAAGCGAGTCGGGAAAAATTGCCAAGACATAAAGACATTCTCAGCCGGATGGCATACACTATTTTTTTTGAGGTAGCACTTATTAAATAAACTGCGCTATATACTTAATTGAAAAAAAAAAAAACAAACGTCCAATTAACTCCATATTATCGTCGTCATTGAATTCATCCATAGCTTCATACTTTTACTCAAAAATGTAAAAGCTTTATAAATAAACACACAAAAATTGTCAATTAGAACACATTTTAAAAACGAAAAAAAAATTAGTCTACGAAAAAAAACAGAAACAAAATGAACGTTTTTAAAGAAAACTCATGAAGGTTTAACACAGATTGTTTTTTGAACACGCTACATTACACTAATGGCGGCAATATATGAATTACTTTTACGTCCTAGGAGTTTTTTTTACATTCATTATTGTCCTCGGAGGTGAAAAGTACTAAATAACCTCCTATAACAATAATGATTGGCTTCTCATCCTAAAAACGGTCCAATAAAGTGCTCAATTACGTACTACCTCAAAAAAAATGTCTTATGAGTAACAACAAAAACCTGGCGTGGAGGTTCGCAAGCCAGGCGAATTTTCTTTAAAATGCGCGCTTACTTATCAATCCAATTTTTTCTGTTTTTAATTTGTGACGCTACTGCTTAGTTTATTAAATAATAATGTAAGCAGTAGCGTCATAAATTGTTTTAATTTTTTAAGGTTTTTTTAAGGTTCAAAAAAATGCGCATATTTATACCATAGATTGTATATTACGCAGTACAGCACTAATTGCACTCATCAGCTCAGTTTATGCGTATTTTTTTCGAAAATTCGAATACACTAAATAACAAGTTGTAATGCTACTGCTCGGGTTATTAAATATGTACCGAAAAATTAACGCCGGTACTAAAATTCGAACCTGGGAACGCCAGGTTTGAGTAGACTTATCTACTCCAGACTGGTTTCATTGAATTCAGCACCCCAAAAACATCGACAAATATTTAATTATATTGAATTGTTTCCGACATTGAATTGCAATTTTATAAATTTATACAGGATTATGTTCACAATTTACAATTTGCATACGTAAAATAATGCACACAAACAAATAAAAAACTATATTTTTTAGTTCCTTATATATCCTGTGTTGAAGAGAAATATATTAGTATAAACTAAGATCAAATAAAGCAATGAAATAAATTTATTTAATCAATTAAAAATTAATTGTATTCTATCAAATTATCGCGGTTCAGCGCCTATAGGTTTTAAATCGTACTGTATTTATTTTAGGTGTCATAACGTCAAAAAAAGCCTAAAACGTGCAGAAAAATGTAAAAGTGGCTTCATCTTCGGCTTGTTACCTGCTCCACGACCTCTGGAGCGATGGATGTGTCTTCAATGCGTTATAGGGCGCATTGAAGACACATTAGTCCAGTGTCAGTTGATGTATTAGTAGTCTTTAAGTGGCGTTTTTGCCCCAATATTTGAGACACTGCATTTCAGTCAGGGAATGAGAACTTTTTTATAAAAATCCGGTTATTTGGTTTGCCGTAGAACACGAACAGTTGTTAAGAAAAAAAAACATTTAAAAGGCAGAAAATCGTTTTAGCAGAAAGAAACAAACGAAATTCAAAAGTCAACAAATAAAGAAGGAAAAATGTAAATCAAATACAAAAAATAAGAATTATGATCTACAAAATATAAAATTGAATTCGTTCTTTTTTATTTAACCTTTTTCACAAGAAGAATTTCGTTTTTTAAAATGGTCTAAGAGTAAAATGTTGCGACAAATTAAGACAAAACAATTGCAGAACAAACAGAAAAAAGATTTTTGAAATTTTTAACACCTGACAGAGATTTAAAAACCATTATCTTAGTAAGAAAAAAAATGGAATTTACGTTAAAAACAAATACTATAATAAGTTGGAAAATAAAGAACGCGAACTGAATTTTAAAGTCAAGCATTTAAAGGCATTTGGCGAATAAAATTTAAGATTTTTCTTTTTTACAGATTATCAAAACCTTAATGCAGTAAACGTTTCCTTGCCATATGAGATTCGCTAAGTTCATGTTTACCAGTTCAGACTTGCTTCGCTTGTCTCAGCGAAGCGAGACAAGACCTTCAGATTACGAAGGTCAACCAATTTATGCTGCAGTACATCAGCTAACGTACAGTTAAAACACGGATAATTTAGGTAATAATACATTACGTTTTCCTGCATACATATACGGTATAGATGAGAAAAAGAAAAAATACAAAGGGTTTTATTTTTTGTGTTGCATTTTCACTTTTCCTCATTTATACCGTAGGTATATAGGAAAAGTAATGTGTTTGCAAAAAAAATCCGAAACGTGGATGAAACCGGAATTATCCTCCTGAGTGGTTATCGCAAGGTGTCTGTATGTGTGTTAATATTGTGCATGTGTGTGTCTGTTATCATCGTAGCGCCCGTGTATTTATGCTAGAGAGTTTAAAATTTTGGTAAAAAAATCAGTCTTACCGCTGTATTTGTGCTATCAGTAAATTTCTTCTTATGACAGTCATTTAACCGCAATCAGATCAACAGAAAATTTCGAGAAATCATAAAACGTGGAAAATGGTGCGATCGGATTGAGATTGGCTCGCATGGACTATGTATAAGATCTAACATATGGCCAAGTTTCATCTCATCAGCATTAGGTCAATTTTTATTGAATGACTTGTGTACGTTTTTTAAACAATTGCCAAAAATTAGAAAATGGCCTAATTGAGCTGAAATTTAGTACAAGTGTAAACCATTACCTAATAAACAAGTCACTAAGTTTTGTTTCAATACGACAAGTATATCCATGATTTTTATTGGAACATAAAAATTAAGGAGCATTGAGCGTGGTCAGTGCTGTATGGGTGACCGCTGAGAATGATACGGATTGCATTTACTATCTGAAGACGAGCGAAGCGAGTCAAAGCCATGTTGCAGTATAAATTTGTCGAACTGTATTTCTGAGGACAAGCGAAGTGAGTCCGAAAAGGGAAGACGAGCGAAGCGAGTACGAAGCATACAGGATGAGCGTAGCGAATCCGATGTGATTAGGAAAAGTTCCGAGGTACCCCGTGCCCGATTTTTTTGTATATATTGCAATTTTTTTAAATTTTAAGAAGGCATTGCTTTATTGCAACTTGTAAAGTGAACATAGTAATTTGGCTTATTTATCTTTCCTGATAAGAGGAAAAATATTATAAAACAAAATATGGCACCCACTATTGTTATCCAGTTTCCACTTATCAGCACGTATAGGTTCGTCTTCTATAACTGAATTGGTCATAAAAAAACACCTGAGAGGGGGGATTGAAATGAAACCTTAAAAATTACAAAAAAAGATAAGTTCAGTAAATCATGGTTACCATGCTTTTGGCCCAACGGCATACATGTTTTATACAGAACATGTATGCATGGGTAACCTATGCTGAAGACAGAGAAATGTAATAAACTATAAACTATTATGTATAAACTATTATCTGTATTTTTCTAATGGATGCATACAATTTGTTGCTAAAGCAGCGCAAAGAACAGCGGGATATCAAAATGTTCTTTTTCTTTATTTTATTATTTTTGCGAAAGAAGTGGATTTTGTTTAGAGAATTAATTTAAACGTCAGAGTAAAAGGTTGTTCGTAGTAGTATTAATAGTAGTAGTCTAACGGGAGCGCCCTAACTCGCAGTAAACAATTTAGTATTACATTTTGCCATAAATATAGAAAACCATTAGAGAAATCCCCATGGATTAAAGCTGCTTGTTACTAGATAGATATCAAAATATATTCAAATACATTTTGTTTAATAAAGCCACGAGAGAACGGAAAAAGTAATACAGATTTTAATCTAGCCAACCAGCGTCTTCCATGAACCCAAATAAAGTGGAGATTAAAATCAAGGAGAATATTTACATCGTGTTGCGGGGAATATTTTCCAGACTTTCAGAGGTATTTTTTTAACTAGTTACTTTACTTTAGGAAAATAATAAAAAGTTGGATCTGTATATTGCTTCCATGCTTAAATACCCACTGTTTTACTAAATACACATATATATATATTATATATATATATATATATATATATATATAATATATATATATATTATATATATATATATATATATTATATATATATATATATATATATATATATATATATATATATTAAGGTGGCCCTTAGGTATAGGGGTGAAAAAAAATGTTAGAATGTTGTGCTCCCAACCCTAATTTTGTTCGAAATATATGAAAAAAATTCCATACAAATTTCAGCCCGATCGGAGGTGATTACAAGGTGCCGCCGGGTCTTTGAAGTTTTTACAGGTGTCAAAATTCGTCAAAATTGTGATTTTTGGGGACAATTTTTTTTTTTCTGTGATTTTTTACATTATTTTCTAAGTAAAAACAATACCTAATCCACTAATTAGACACTATGACTTAGCATTATGACCTGAAATCATCTTAGTTTGTACTTACTCTGACATTTAATGATGGACATATATATTTTTTCTGAAAAAGTTTTCAAAAAACTTTTTTTTTTCTCTACACTGCAAAGTATACTCATTATACATATGTTTTTTTGTATCAATTCATTGGCATATTATGTTTTGTAATATTTCTTCTATAATTTAAGACCAAAAATTTGGTTATTTATATCAAAATTAGCACGACCTAATGTGTAACATAC
This sequence comes from Microvelia longipes, assembly GCA_018340805.1. Classification (NCBI taxonomy): domain Eukaryota; kingdom Metazoa; phylum Arthropoda; class Insecta; order Hemiptera; family Veliidae; genus Microvelia; species Microvelia longipes. Next base: position 60,076,864 of record JACMZG010001908.1, read on the forward strand.
AAACACTGTCATCCTATCTCGCAGTAGGTGAAAGCTAAGTAATGAGTATAATAGTCCAATTCAGTTTCAAGAATTTTCAATTTGTTTTTTGGTTTGAATTTATTTCAAACAAGCCATTATGTTGACATCTGAACTTCGCGTGTTAATCCCTTTTTGCTTGACCCCCCCCTCTTCCCTTACCCAAATTATTAAACCATTAACAAATTATTTAATTTTTTTTAGTGCATTCATTGCTAATTTTTAAATATACTAGCCTCGTAATTGATTAATGATGAATAAAATGCAAGTCAGACATTGGGCTTACTCCACTTGAAGCACCATACACGCTCTTAAAATACACTCTAATAAAAAAATGTTAAATTTTCTCATCGAAGATTTTTCTTTGGTAGACAACTTGAACTCACTTCTAAATAAATAAATTTTTAAACAATAGATCGCCTTCGACATCCATCTTGCATGGCTAATAGCACCTGGCTTTCGAAATGACACTCCTCGAGACGGGTTTCTCCTAGAAAATCCACTGCCAGCTCCATTACATCCCTGTAATCTTCTCTTAATGGTTTTCCTTTTAAACTTTTTACGAAGAAGTTAAGTATATTTCTTCTTAAACTTCTGGGACATCCTCCTTCAATACCAGCAAGGACATATTGTTCGGGTCTGTCTGACCCCATGATTTCTGAACCTAGAAAACAGTGGAACATCGACCAAAGGGGTCCCACATTCATTGAATACACCCTTTAAAACCACTTCAAATATGTGGTGCCTACAAGGCAGGTATAGAAAATCCTTTTCTAAGAGGTTATCAATATTTCTGCAAGCTCCATTGTTCTTACCGGTGTTCGATGCCGTGGTCTCTAAACACATCGCTTGGACTGAATCAAGAAGTCCCCATTCTTTAAGACATTTATAGACTGCTGCGGCTTATTCGGCTCCAGTAGCCTATGTTATGCTCGGAGCTCCTACCAACTTGTCTTTTCCGCCATATGAAATAAGAACTGCCAACCTATCTATCTTATTGTCTTTTGTAATATTAGGAAGAAGCTTCCCATCTCAAAGCACGACAGCACACTGATTTCTATCAATACTAAAGGTTTTTAACATTTCCTTGTATCTAAGAATCCTAAACTGGGATCGTTTACGGCTTATTGAATTTCTGTTAATTTCCAAGTCCTTTGCATCATGGCCTAACGCTTCTGCTGTGGTAACTAATACATGAACAGCATCTCTGTCCCTACATTATCACCTTTACATATTATACAGAAACAAAACAATTCAACAATAATTAACAACACAAATTTACAATATAAATATTAAATATGATTTTAACATGAATGTATTATGAGCGTCCCCTAAAAAGCCAAGCTTGTGCTAGGGGACGGTCGCATTTTTGAGTATTCTTAATTTAAATACTATTTATCTGTAGTTATTATTTATTTTGTTTAATATCTCTGTTTTTTCTTATCTATCTGTCTATAACACCGATAAAAAGTTAATAAGGTGATAAAATAATAATAATAGGGTTTGACAATCTAGATTATTTTGGATTTGCTTAACATAAAACATTTTTAAAAAATATATATATATTATATATATATATATATATATATATATATATATATATATATATATATACATATACATACATATATACACACACATACATAACATATATATATATATATATATATATATATATATATTATAATATATATATATATATATATATAATATATATATACACACATTACATACACACACACATACACACATACATATATATATATATATATACACACACATATACATACATACACATACATACACACAACAATAATATATTATACATATATATATATATATATATATATAATATATTATATATATATATATATATATATATATATATACTTACATACACACATACATACATATACATACACACCACATACATATACATACACATACATACACACATACATACATACATACACACACAATATACATACATACATATACATACATATATACACACATATACACACATACATATATATACAATTATATATATATCCATACACACACATACACATACATATACACATACATAATTACATGCCTACATACATACATGCTGCTTAAATAATTATTTATAGAAATAAAGTTTTTTTAACTGCTCATATTTTCCCTAATGCTATTTTAAAACTTTTTTATCTGTTTGTTAATAATTAGGTTTTTTATTTCTTTTTTAAAATCATCTTTATCTCTAATGTCTTTTGCTGCTAACGGCAAAGAGTTAAACAGTTTAACACCTATATATGAAGCATGTCTCTGTCCAAATAAAGTTTTTGTTTTTTCATTTTTTACAAGTTGCATAGATTTGCTACGAGTTTCATATTTATGGTCATAGAGTTGTTTAGGCTCGTCAAAATATTTGAACAGTACTTGTTTTTGGAAAAGTTGTTTTAATTTTAAAACAGGGAAGTCAGTGAATACTTTTTTTGATGGATAGTCGATAGGTTTTTTTAAGATTGTTTTGATAATACCTTTCTGAATAATTTTAATTGGTTTTAAATTGGTGGGACAGGCACAGCCCCAAACCAAGATACCATATTGTAGGAAGATTGTACTAAAGCGCAATACACTGTTTTTAGTGTTTTTTCGTCACAAAAATTTCTAAGAATTTTGAAAAAGTAGAAAAAGCGTCTGAGTCTGTTAGCAAGGTATTTAATATGTTTCTTTCCATGAAAGTCTGTAGTCTAATATAATGCCTAAATATTAATTGAATCCACTCTATCTATCTTAGCATTACAGTTGCAATGATTTATATTAGAGTCAGTCAGTCTGTCAGGAATAATACTGGTGCAATTACAGTCGTGTAAATATAAAGATCTATTAGTTTTTGGAATACCAGATTTATTAATGGAAAAAGTCATGTACTTGGTTTTTTCGTTGTTTAGATAAAGTAAGTTAGTGTGTAACCACTTGTTCACAGTCTTTAAACCTTCCGTAGCTTTGCTATAAACTTGATCCCAATCATCACCCTCAAAGTACAATATGGTATCATCACAGAACCCTAATATAATACCTAACTCACCAAGAACATTGTACAGGTCATTGATGTAAGTTTGGAATAGCCATGGTGATATCACCGTTCCTTGAGGTAGTTGATAGTCATTAATCACAGTGGCATCGCTTAAGGCGTTGTTTATTTTAACTCTCTGTACTCTGTTCTGAAGGTAAGACGCTATTAGTTCTCTAGCAACCCCTCTAATACCATATAACTCTAGTTTCTGTAATAGTTTCTCGTGATGAACCGTGTCGAAAGCCTTTTTCAAGTCTAAGAATATGACTAAACATTTTTTGTTCTTGTCCAGACTGTCCATAATAAGTTTTGTTATTTTATACAGTGCGTCCTGGGTACTCATTTGTTCCCTGAAACCAAACTGACTATCACTAATAATGTTGTTATCGGAGCAGAAATCATTAAGTCGTTTCTTAATGACTTTTTCATATAGTTTAGCTAAATTGGAAATCAATGATATTGGTCTGTAATTAGATAAGGATTGGTGGTCTTTGTATATAGGTGTTACAACAGAAATTTTGAATTTATCCGGAAATATGCCTTGCGTGAGTGAGAGATTAAAAATGTGAACTAATGCATCCATTATAATAGGAATTATTGTTTTTATCAGTTTATTATTTATTTGATCAAAGCCAGGTGAAGTATTATTACTTAAACTGTTAACATATGTATTTATTTCGGTCTTGTCAACAGGTGAGAGATAGATAGAATTTTGTACAGGAGTTACTAAGTGTAAAGTGGAGTTCTCACTACACTTACATTTGTCCATGCATTCCTGTGCTAAGTTCTTACCTACTTGAGCAAAGTGTTTATTAAAACTATTTGAGATAGCTGATTTATTGGTTAGTGTTTCCCCAGTGTGGTCAAATCTAACGCAACGTATCTAACGCTGCTGCTAGGTGATCATTAAAAAAATCAACAGTTCTTCTAAAACCCAACAACGAAGGAAAAATTGCATCAGAGACAAGCTCATCTGAAACTCCCTCACTGTCGTCTGTGCTACTACTGCTTCTGGTGCTTGGTAGCAATTCCGCAAACAAACTAGATCGATCAATATCCTCCAAGCATCGAGTTTTTCAACGACCTCTTCCTCCTTCCGCTCTGCAGTTCTCTATTCTGCCCTGTGTAAATTAATGTCAACTCCCAGCATAACACCAGGTCGCCCCTTCATTCTTTGCATCCGCAAAAACTCTATGTCCTCCTGGATTTTTATTTGATTTTCGGAATCATCCAGCCTGTCTATAAAAGCAAAACGACTTCTCATAGCAAACTCAGTCATTTTAGAAGAATTTTTCTGAAGACAACTCCAATGGTCAGAACGAAGAACTCTTTCACTTGTCATTTTATAACTTTAACAAACAACTAAAACCAAACACTTGATTTAAAAAAGAAATTAATACATTTAATGGTAACAGTTTGTTGTCTGATCTAAGACTGGAACTTTTTTAAATAAGTCAAAGGGATTAAAATGATTCATTCATAGTACCCTTGCTTAGATCACTTCCATCTTGCCCATGCAAGATGATAGTGAGATAAGAAATACCAAATAAATAAGAAAATGCCATTATTTTCCTTGACTCAACTTTAATGCTTAAGTAGACACTAGGGTTTTTTTTATCTGAAAGTATTTTGGTAAACAAGTTTGAGTCAATTACTAATGTATTAATAACTCTATTCAAAGTTATAACCTATCTTGCCTTTCGTTATTCTATTAATTTTTTGTGAAAATTGTATAAAATTTCATATTTTATAATAGGCAAGAGGGGGGGGGGACACACAAATTTTCAGATGTCACAATAATGGCTTGTTTGAAAATAAATTCAAACCAAAAAACAAATTGAAAATTCTTGAAACTGAATTGGACTATCATACTCATTAATTAGCTTTCACCTACTGCGAGATAGGATGAAAGTGTTTTGTATGTTACACATTAGGTCTGCTAATTTTGGTATAAAAAACCTATTATTGGTCTTAAATTATAGAAGACAGTATACAAAAACATAATATGTCAATGAATTGATAACAAAAAAACATATTATATGAGTTATATTTTGCAGTGTAGAGAAAAAAAAAGTTTTTTGAAAAATTTTTCAGAAAAAATATATATGCCCATCATTAAATGTCAGAGTAAGTACAAACTAAGATGATTTCAGGTCATAATGCTAAGTTCATAGTGTCTAATTAGTGGATTAAGTATTGTTTTTACTTATAAAATAATGTAAAGAATCGGAGAAAAAAATTTGTCACGAAAATCACAATTTTGACGAATTTTGACACCTGTAAAACTTCAAAGGCCCGGCGGCACCTGTTAATCACCTCCGATCGGGCTGAAATTTTTATGGAATTTTTTTTCATATATTCGAACAAAATTAGGGGTTGGGAGCAAAGAAAAAAGAAAGTTCATTTTTAAGAGCCACCCTAATATATATATATATATATATATATATATATATATATATATATATATAATATATATATATATATATATATATATATATATATATATTATGTATGTATGTATGTATGGATGTATTTAGTATATCTGCCTCCGTAGCCGCGGACGTATAGTACTGGACTTCGGCATCGGAGGTCCGGGTTCACAGACCGGGCTATGCTCTCAGTTTTTATGAATAGAATTTGATGTAAAAAGATTTCGCCAACTTTAGCTTTACTTTAAGCATAGTAGATGTGACCCATCCGAGGTGGTTCTCGCAGGGCGAATACCCTGAAGGCCGAAAGGCCCTAAAACGGGCATTATCATGTATATATTATATATATATATATATATATATATATATATATATATATATATATATATATATATATATATATATATATATATATATATATATATATATATATATATATATATATATATATATATATATATATATATATATATATATATATATATATATAATTAGCATAGCAGGCATGCAGCAGTCAACGTAAACAGGTATCGTCGTAAAGCCTATGTCGAGCCATAAATGATGAAAAATTCCCAGATGCAGTATTGCACTTTGCTTGTTACATTTCCTAGGTGTCTCTCGCACACTTATATTGTGTTAACTATTCATATTTGCAAAACTCGGGGGTATTTTGATAAGTAATAAAAATTTGCTTTCATTCCTCTAAAACTAGACGTATAACTGCATAAAAATTAAATTAACAAATCATATAATATAATTATAAAGTAATCTGCTAATATTGTTATGAATACTTAAACTGTGTAACGTCTTTAAGCTTTAATTAACCTTATAACACCTTGCACTCTCCATCACTACTTTATTTTGAGGTAGAGAGACCCAAGAATTGTATAAGGAAGGATACCCCAATCTGCGTTTTTTGACAGTTCAGTGGAATATGGAGGGGAGAGCAAAGAAGGCAGCCGTGACGTCACACGTGTAACCGATATAAACAAACCAACTAGCCTCGTTCACTTCTAAAGCATTCTTTATTTATTTATAAATAATAATACAATAAGCGGATGTTTATGCCGATTTTACAGCTCCACATAATAATTATAGGTTACAAATTGGAAATAACAATTTTAATAAAAGAATAAAACAAACATTTAAATAATAAAAGAAAAATACTAAAAAAAATACTAAAATATAAAAAGGATACAAATTAAACATTATAATATGAAAGTAAAAAAACGTTAGGGTTGAATTGCATACATATATATATGTATAATACGTATGTATACATATACATGCATACATATATATATATAATATATATATATATATATATATATATATATATATATATAATATATATATTATATATATATATATATACATATATAATATTTATGTATATATATATATATAATTGAGAACATTCATATGAGTTACCTGCGTAAATTCAACACATATCTCAAGGAGGTTTACGAGAGCCCAGTCCAGATTTTTATTAAAAAATTAAATGATGTTTTTATGAAGCATACTAGTGGAGAAGAAAAGAACTTCAAAAAGAAGTTGGTGTTGTGAAGCTTTTATGTAAAAAAGGCAAAAAAAACACCTGAGTTGTATGAAGAGGTCATACAAACTTTTATGACTTTTGAGACTATTTATTAAATTAAAATTCGATAATCTAAGAAACCTGCAATTAAAACAAGCTGCCAGAGCTAGAATTAAGCTTTCTAGAATCACTACATAAACTTGAGTATTACTACTTAATTTTATAGTAATATTAATTGTAATAAAAAAAAATTGTCAAAATACATTAGTAGTTTTTATTTTGCTTTCTTACCCACTTTATATATATATATATATATATATATATATATATATATATATATATATTATATATATATATATATATATATATATTTATATATATATATATATATATATATATATATATATATATATACTCATTTGCATAATTTATAATCAGAATTAGAGCCATTTTCCGGATAGCGCAACTAGACCTAAAGATTGATTTTTGTATCGTGTTTTAACTCTCTAGTATAAATACTTTGGGAGCTAGATGATAACACATACACATCCAGACAAACAACTTAGTGAAAACCTCTAAAGAGGTCTTAATTCTCTTAATATAATAATATTAATAATTCCGATTTCGGAATTTTTTGAAACACAATACTTTTCATATATTCCCATGGTGTGAATGAAGTAAAGTTAAAACTATATTGTCGTGAAAAAAAAGAATTTTTATGGAAAAATCTAAAAGCATGTATATATGTTTTTTAATAAATGACTTATTGTAGTTTATTATTCACTTTTATTATTTGCAAATTTGTATATTTACAATGCAGATATAAAATATGCGATTATAATGTTAGAAAAGTAAAAAGATATTTTACTAAAAGGAAAAATGTTAGTTACAGCTATTACTTCTTGAAAAAATGTTACACGTGTGACGTCAAAAAAGAGTGGGAATCTTGACTGCCACGCCCACAATAAAAATTGGGGTATCCTTTCTAGTCTTTAATTCTGGAGAGAGACCAAAGTAATACTATCTTAAACTCATGGGAGTCCGCGGGGGCGGGGTGTCAAACGTATCACTTGACCCGCCCCCCTGGAAAATTAGAAAAATTAGATTGACCCGCACTACAAATTATTATAAATTTAATGGTTATTTTTCTTTATTTTTTTTTCACTTGAACCCGTAGGGTCATTTTAATGTTACTGTTCTTCTAAATGCAACTCTACTGAGAACCCTAGAGTTAATGCACACACAGCTACAGGGAAGATTTCGATACTTCTACCCTCCCCTTTCAGCACTGTACCAGTGACCAGGTTCATAGTTTGTCTAGTATATTTTATCCTGTCCCACTACCTAATCTGATCTCATTATCCTCACAATAAATAAAATATTACAATTTTTTTTTTAATGAATTAAAATTTAGTTCAGAAAATCCCCACTCCTGTAATTTACTGAACTCCTATCTCTGACTTTAGGCAAAGGGTGCTGAAAAATAAACCCGCAACACATTATTCATGACTGCACTTTGCAGCTTTGTCCTCCCCTGGAAAAACTCCTGCGGAGTCCCGTGCTTATACTGTAATTAATCATGTCACTTTATAATATTCTGAGGACGAGGGAAGCGAGACTTAAGTCATACCACTCTAGACTTTGAATCATTTTCTGAGGTCGAGCGTATGTTCTGATCGCAGCCAAATTAATACCACCTTAAGCTGAGGATAATCATGATATTATAAAGACAAAGGAAGCGAGTCTATAGTCATATCACCCTAGATTTTGGATAAATATTTTATTCTGAGGTCGAGCTTAGTGATAACGAAATAATACCTCTTAAAGCTTTGGATAATCAGGACATTGAAAAGGACGAGCGAAGTAAGTCCCAAGTTGTTTTTTTTTAATCCTAAAATTTCTTGTAAACATTGTTGTTAAGTAACATATTACAGAGGGCGAGTGAAAAAAAGTTTAACATAGAGATATACTACCTGAGGGGGTATATACCATCTTAATACATTAATTTCGTTCACAACCGGGGTTTAGCAGAGGGTTTCAACCTTGTGTTCAACTCCCTAGGGGGTCCAACCCCCCCCCCCCCGGCAGTTGTAGTGTGAACGGGATTGAACACGGGATTCAACCTAGAAACTCATTCTTCATCGGGATAGAGTCTAAACTATATAGGTTAAAAATAATGTGCGAACAGTTGGGGTAAACCCTCTTCTACACCCCCCCTCCCCCCCAACGTGTGAACAAAGTAACTGACAGGCTTTAAACATCTTTTCGGGGCTCTGTGTAACCTCATTGAAACCTCCTCCAAGAGTGAAATAAGGTTATAATAAATTAATCGTTTTCAGCTTTTGTTTATGGGATTACATTGTAAACGTTCCGTTATATAAGTTACTGTGGGGTCGCGTCCCCACGAAATCGTGTCCTTGCGAATCATCGAGGATAAATCAGCAAACTAGGAAACGCGGGGGTGAGGTTTCACGGGGACGCAGGCGACCCGGTACTGCTTAAAATGTTTTTGATAATAATCGAACGTGTCAAAGTTTCTTTTATGGTTACTTAAAATTTAACTTGGGACCTATAAGTAATAATATCTCTGATTTTAAACAATAGTTAAAAACATGACTCACCTTTTTTGGATAAGATAGAGTGACCATCCATTCTACCACTCAACAGACTATTTTATCTGATCTACTCCATTTATCTAATCCTTTTTGCAAGAAGCTTAAACTATCATTAAAAAAACAATTTATTGTTACAATATATCGCAATAAAACCAATGAATAAAACCTAAACGAAATGCTATTTTAAATTACCGAGAACGTGACCGAAAAGAACTAAAAGAATCAGAATAGCCAACTCGATGACTATAAATTAAACACATTGATTTTCTAAATAAAGATTTGCAAAAGTTAAAAAATATCAATGGAAGAGAAGACCACTCGGATTTACTTTTGCTTGGCCGAATTCATCAAGAATCTATGACAGTAGCGTAGCCAGGAGGGCTGAGGAGGCTTCAGCCCCCCCCCCCGAAATGTTTACATAACCTAAACCCGCAATAACTATGTGAAAAAATAAAACCTATAAAAAGTATATAAAAATAATAAATTACATTTATTTATATTTAATTTTATTATTAAATTATATATTTTTAACAGTAAACTTATAATATAAATATACAATGAAATTGAAAGATGTAAAATATTTTGAAACATTGAACAATATACAAATATATATATATATATATATATATATATATATATATTATATATATATATATACATATACAATTTTTAACATTCAGCCCCTCCCGAAATTAAATCCTGGCTACGCCACTGATCTATGAAATAACTTCGTTAATACAAAAACTTATTGTACTTCGAACGTTTACACCTGAGCATCTGATAAGTATGAATATAAAGTGATGCATTTCATGAGAATGAATATGAAGTGCGGCACTGCATAAGTATGAAGTGCCGCAAATAGATTTAATCATAGAGATATAAACTAGAGGGGCATAGCCTAAATACATTGAGAGACCTGAAATATGTTTTTGTGCTCTGTGTAACATCATTGAAACATCCTTCAATATTGAGTTAAGGTTATAATTAATAAATTTATTTCGGTTTCCCGCATATTGGTTGTTTTCATTTGTATTATTAACGTTTTACTAAAACTCTGGTAAGTTATTGTAATTTTGTACTGATTATTTGATTATATTTATGAGCGAAGGTGATCAGGTTAGTTTTTCGATGTTTCAAAATGTAAACTATAGGCCCCCTCTAGTAGAAATATCTTAGGATTTAATATCCTGTAACAGATAATTTTTTTATCACTTCTCAAAGTTAAGGTCACAAGCTCCTCTCTGTCATTTAACGAGAAAAGTTATAATACTATAATCGTTAAACCAAATTATAATAAATTTTCTTGTACATTTTTGGATTGTTTTTTTAAATAATGAAAATAATTAAGGAATATCAACAATTGCACGTATTCCAGTAAATTTATATCTTACCAAAAACCACTTGCCTGGTTTTGGGTGGTAAAAACTCCCCCGCCAACTCTTTGGTACAAAAAAGTATGGGACTCAACTTTCCTGTCCCGCCAATTTGGTTCATGTATACCTTTATAGAAGTATATACCTTTACGCCATAAATAAGTACACAAAGTTTCATTTGTGCACTAAACAACAAAAAATGTTGCTAAAAATATAACAATATATCCATGATTTTTGTTGGATCATAAAAGTTAAGCAGCATCGAGCAAGGTCAGTACCCGGATGGCTGACCTCTGAAATAAAAAGGATGTATTTACTATTTGAGGACGAGTGAAGCTAGTCCGAAGTAGGGAGGAAAAGCGTAGCGAATACGATGTGATGAGGGAAAGTTTTGAGGTACCCCGTACCCGATGTTTTTGTAAGACAATATTACTAACTCATTTGTCAATCAGATTGTATTTTTCTTATTAAAACGGAAGTCAGCAAAGGAAGTGTTAACAATAAATTAAAAAAGTCATGATTTCTGGGATTTTTTTACCATATCGGATCCACTATGCTTATCGATAATATAAAATAACCTTATTAGTTCAATTTATAAGTCAATAATTGTTCAATACAAATTGTTGTTGGACAAATGATAAAAAAAAATATATTTTTATTCTAATAAAATTAAATGGTATAGTAAAAACAAAATTAGGATATAGCAACTCCAGGATGGAAAGTTTTACACATGGGTACAATCACTAATGATTGTTTAAATCATCTAATTGAAAAGATAATTCTACATAACAATAACAAAATAATTATAAACAAAATAAGAATCAGTCTGAAATAAAAAATATCACAATCAACAATATCAAATTAGAAAAATATAATGCAATCATATATTTTATCTTGAGCTAAAAGGTATCTCATACATTTCCAAAAGGTTTTGCACTGTTACAATAGGGTTATTACCAACACAATTAGTAATAGGTGTCTTTCATAAATGATATAGAGCTTTATTTAGCGAACTAGAGTTTTTGAACCAAACTACGTTAAATAAAATCTATAATATATTGCTTTATTTTTATACATTTCACCTTTGACTAACATATGTACTAAGTGTCATCTCATTATTAGCATTTGTTCAATTGTTATTAAATGACTGTGCATGTTTTGTAAAATTCTGAAAATAATCTAATTTGGTACAAGTGTACACCTTCACGTAATAGACCCCTACCAGATTTTTTTTTATTATTCAAAATGACAGCCTAGACCTTGCTTGATACAGCTATCAGAAACCAAAACATGTTTCTTTCATCCATTTAGCTCTGATGGTGAGATTTAGCAAATTAAATAAAAATAAATACAATTTGATGTTTTCATAATTAAATAAATATACTTTATACAAAATAAAGCACTTCTTCCTTGTGAGCTGCCTCATTGGTGACATTTATTACTGAAAATTTGCTAAATAGCAAATTATATAAGTATTGAATTCACAATAATCAATATAAAGCCTTAAGTAAAGCAGCTATTTATAACTCAAGGAAAAATTTATGTTCCAACCTCTTGGAAATAAATATTAAACTATAATTCTTACTTTACAAAGAATAATATATACAAATAAATAAAATATTTTTAAACACAAGTAGAATATATAAGAAATTTTTAGTTGTATATGTAATATAACTATTTGAAGTTAATAAGCTCTTCATTATAGAGAAAATGCCATTCTATAAGTTTATACTATTATAAACTTTAAAATATAATTGAAACCAGTTAACAGTTATCTTAGCCAAACTGCATCACAATAATACAACAATATTATATTATATAATATGTTATAAAATAGATTATATTGCCAGCATTAGTACTGGGCACAGCTTTACAGCCACATGGTTGTAGTCCTAATACAGTTTGCCGTATTAGTAGTTAAGTGGGATACTGCTACAATATAAGCGAATTTGCAAAAGTATTAGGCAAAAAATCATTAGTTGTTTCTATTAATTATCTATGTCAAACAATAAATTAGGGACTGATGCTGATAATTAAATTTGGCTTTCTTTATGGGATTAACAAAGCCAAATTGTATATTAAGTATTGTTTTTTGCAAATTTATAGTCTTGCTTGTATATTAGTATATGTGTAATAAATTTAGCCCAATCAGATAGCTTTATTAAGTTTTGTAAATTTTTACTGAGTCATTATTGTAGGTTAATGATGTAATAATACACATTCCATAAAAAATCATCTTTGAGACATTAATACAGTCAATTTTTAGTGGCAAGTTTCATTCAAATTCAAGTGAATGAGCTCATGAGAGCTCAAATTCATTTTTTTTTCAAACAATGAAAAAATATGTTTAACTGTAGTTATAAACTTTGTCTATTATACCTAGGCACCTCATATAATATGGAATAAATACAATATGAATTAATTATTTCTTTATACAATGGTGACAATCGATTTACAGATACATAAAAGGTGCCACAATATAATGTACATTATATGGGTAATTACAGCAAAAACTAACCGATACAAAACTGTCAAATCAGTAGGGCCTAATAATGATAAGGCTATAGTTTTATAAACATTGTCCAAATTGTTTGAGGAGTGTACGATTTTGAATACCAAACAGCAAAACTTAGAAAATACAGATTAGTCTTGATAAGCTGCTAATTAAAGAAATAAAATATAAAAAATATTACTGCCACAGATAGAGCTAATCAACATCAGGATATTCTTCAGGTCTCAGTGCAACCTTATACTCACACACCTTAGGAAATTGTTGTAACATAGAAGTATCATTATGTACTTTAGCAAGATGAAAAGCTAAAGCCTTCTTCTGATCATATCCTTTGCTACATATATGACAAGTATTAGGGTGTATCTTAGTATGAACTACTAAATGTTTTTTCAAATATCCTAATTTAATAAAAGCAGCATCGCAGTGTTGACATTTATAAGGTGTTTCTCCAGTGTGGATTCGTCTCACATGGTTGGAGCGTTCAGATCTGTAACGGAACTTTCTATCACACATCTTACACGGGAAAGGAAAAGGATTTTTATGCCATTGTTTGTGCAAATGAAATGTACTATTGAGAACAAACTTCCTACCACAGATATCACAAACGTATCTCTCCTCTTTAGTATGCACTCCTTTGTGTTCTTCGAGGATCACTTTAGACATAAAACCTCGGCCACAAAATTCACAGAAAAATTTATACTTGCCCGTATGACTCACTGCGTGCACCTTTAAACCACCAGATGTTTTAAAAGTTTTATCGCAGACGTCACACTTATATTTATTAGCTTCCGAGCGAGCATGTCTTAGTTCATGTTTTCTTAATTTCACTTTATCTTCAATAAGTTTTCTACAAAATCTACACTGTGAATCTCCGTGAGCGTACATCTGATGGTTTTCAAACTGCAATAATCTATTAAAAGTCATATCACATTTAGTACATTTGAATTCTTTTTTACCCCTATGAACAGTTAAAATATGATGTTTAAGTTCTAAATTTGATGAAACAGGAATATCACATAATCCACAAGTTAAATTTTTAATAATACTATGCTGATTTCTCCTGTGATACATAGCTTGTAAATTATCAGTGCATACTATATTACAAATATTACACACTACAGGTCCTCCACTCCTCTTATGTACATCCATGTGCCTTGCCAGCACTGCTTTACTTGGGAAAGGCATCTCACAAATATTACAGACGTCCAACCCACCACTTTTATCGTGAGATGAATAATGAAATAATAATGAAGAAATATTATCAAAAAACAGACCACACAACTCACAGACAACTTTGTGAATATTATGCACATGCTTTAGTACGTCTTGTCTATCAGGATGGCTAAAATCACAAACACCACACTTATAAATAACATTAGATACTTCTTTCTTATCGCTATCGAAAACAACATTGATACTTTCAGTATCATGCGTTTGTTTAACATGTTCATCAAGTTCTTCAACTGAATAAAAAGGAGTACAACAATATTCACATAAAATATCTTTACTGGCACTTTCATTTAAGTAATAGAATTTGTCATTTTCCATTTGATCGTTTGTAGATAAAACTGTGGATTCTTCAATAGACTCAACAGTAGAGTTAAGAGGTTCTGCTGCTGATTTAAGAGTTTCTTCTTTAACAAAGTCTAATAATAATTCCGAGGGAGGTGAGAATGGTTCCTCTTCTAGTTGCTCAACAGGTGTCTGTAAAGAGTTTTCATCATCATTAAAATTTAGAGGTTTTACATCCTCCTCTTCGTAAACTATCTCTCCTTCCTCTTCCTCTACCGTCTCCTCGACTAAATTAAATTTATACTTATTCTGCAATAAACCTATTAATTTATCCTTAGATATCTTTATATTAAACTCCATCTCATCAACCTGATTAATAATAAGTAAACAATCTCCGCATATCTCGTCATGTTTAGTGATAACGATACAGAAATTACCACCTATAAGTTGCCCAAGTTTATTAGCTAGAGGTACGTGTAAGTAAGACGTCTCGGTTTCTGCTATTATTCTTTCGTTTTCGGATAAATTATCGCCACAAACGAAACATATTTTCGCATCTTCTTCGTCAGGCAAAGCTTCATTTATAAACACATTACAGGGGGATTCCATGTTTTATAAATCACTTACCAAAAATTAAATATCATTACAGCTAAATAGTAATGGCATTATAAATTAATTAAATTCACGCTATTAACAAAATAATTTAAGCACAAAAATATTTTTTTAAGGAAACATCAATTTTTGTTTGTAACCTTCTTCTACTTTCTTCTTCTTCTTATTTAATTTCTTTAACTTCATGTTTCATACAATACCAACTTTGATTTTTACCATCAAAGAAACTACTCTTTTGACTTTTACCTTCAATACCTTGTTAGTTAACAATTTTAAAAAATACTGCCTAAATAAAATTGCAGTGGTTCTAGATTAATGCTCATTAATCATTAAATGCCAAAAGATTAACTAAAATTTTAAATTTATTATAAGACAAACAATTTTTATAGGGACCTCTATTTTAGTTTTTTTTGTATTAATTAGGACCTATTCCTCCTCAAAAGCTTGAAAATTTATTATATTAAAATGGAGGGGAATAAAAGACAACCTCCCTCCCCCGCACTGATTATAACCCCCTCCTAGATGATTGGCTAGACCCGCAACTGAAAGTAAAAGATCAGCTTAGGTAGATAATTCAATAAGATCTTGCCCTTCAGCACATTGTTTAAAGAGAATACAGCCAGGCATAGCTCCATGGACAATCAAGTCAATTCCTGCGGCAAAAGCCAAAAAAATGTAAAAGTTAATGTCTACTAGCCTCAGTTAACACTCTTAAGGCATCAAGAAAGCATAGTATGTATCATCATTAAATCAACACCTTTCATATTAAGCATCCTAGTGATGTGGGCAATATCATCCATTGTAGAGTGCCCCATTGCGACAAGAAGTAATGCAGCCAAACAGGTGGGGAAGAAAGCAAACTGGACCAAGCATGCTGAGGATTCTGCCAGCTTTTACCAACATATAAGTAACAAGACTACAGAGAGCAATATCATGAAGTTTCGTTTTGCACTTTGTCCCGATCGGAGAGAATCTTAATTTTGTTTGAATAAGACATAAATAACCTGAATGAGGGTAAAGAATCTGATAAATTCGTCATCTCTTGATTGACTAGGTCAGTAAATCATTTAACTCCAAGCCCTTAGCAGAGATCTTGGACACCTAGTAACTTACCTCTCTGATAAATAAAGACTTACCTATACTAAAATCCCTTCTCAGGTTTTAAAATTATCTTCTTAGAAGCCATCATGTAACGTGGAACGTGTTAAAAGGTACACAAATTTTAATAATTAAAATGTCAAAATTAAACAATTTTGTGAAATTAAAAAATATAAAAACCTCTAGTACCAAGAAGGGATGTGGGAGTTAAAAGATAAATAGCAAAAACAACTTTATTAAAATGAGTCAACAAAATAACAAACATAGTTTTTATTCTTAATCCTAAATTATTTACAAAACAATAAATTAACAACAATGCACAGCCTACAAAACTTTTACAAGAGGGTTATTCAATAACATTAACTGATATTGAGTAAGACTTATTATTATTTTCTTGGGAATAAGCCTTACTTAATTCCAATTAATGCTCTTGAATACCACCCTATAAAACTAATTAATAATTAAAAATCAAATTTCTACAAACAAATTTAAGTGAATCGTTTAAGAGTTTGTATCGCGTGCTTTTAAAATAAACCTTAAAAAAGTCATTCCCATAGTGTTTACTATCAATTAGACAGCTGTAAAAATTCCCTGAAGGTAGGTAACACCACTGATTGATAAGGCTGGTCACCCCCCTTCCCCCATTTTCAAACAAAACCTCCGTAGAGTTTTCCAAACTATATGGAGGTTTTAAAAAAGTTAATTAATTTAAATAACTGATAATATGTTCACCTTATTTATGCAAGAGTTTATTTATTTTAGATAAATTGGTTATAAAAGAATTGAACTCTCAAATATATTTTTTTAAACATATACGTTATTCATATGATTGTATATAAATAATTACCCTATAGAGGTGTTAAAAAAATTGAACAGGGGAGTCTATAATCTGAAACTTTACTCATGAAGGTTAGTCCTGTTTAGCTGTTTAACTTCTATATAATCTTTATTTCAATTATAGTGAGGTATGATTACTACCTACCAGTATGGTAGATAGTGCACTACCTGACCAAGAAGTTCAGAAATAGAGGAAAATATAAACACTTAATTGCATACACATGCAATTGTATGTATTACACTTGTAACAAAACGTAAGTCAATTGAAACCTGAATTAAATATTGTAAATAAATATGATAGGTTTCATTTTTATCATGAACTGACAATACAAGGCAATTTCTAATTTTTTTCACTAATAATAGTGAAAGTAATAAAAATAATAAATTTTATAAGATTACTCAGGAAGAAAGACACATTTTTTGCCCCTTTTCGCTTCCTACCTAAGATAGTAGATAGTGTTTTATACCTTTGATGATTCTTAGAGTAGACTCACAAGAGAGCAGTGACTATACCAATAGATTTATAGATCAAACAAATGCTTAACTGTAAGAGAGTGACTACAAGCTTTTTATGGCTTTAGAACCACACATGAACCACTTCAAGACTTAGTTTTCCATCTCTTAAAACCATAAAGTAATATCATATATTATTTAGTATAAGCTACAATTGAGAGTCCTGAGTTTTTTATAAAGTAGGTTCATTTAGAGTGAGGGCTCTTTTACAAGAACCTAAAACTGCACCAACACAGAACAACCAGCCACTTATAAATAATGACAAATAAAAGGAGGATTTTCATCGTTAAGTATCTCATACAAAAATATTACAACCCCCCATGAGAACAGAGCCAGGATTGTTAGAGTCAAGCTCATACCCAAAACATAATACCACTGGGACCCAAACAATCTTCAAATTGGAAAGAACAATCATTCATAGCACTCTCCAAATTGAATGATGAAAGCTGGATGCCACAGAAATTTTACCCTTTTGTTCATAAGTTCATACTTTAAAAAAAAAATTACATAAACCTATGCTAACAAAGAAGTTATTTAAGCATATTATGTTACATAGCTTTGACTAGCAAAAACAGTGGTTCAAAGTCACTTCAAACATTAAAATCATCAGTCCATTTATTGAAGCATAAACAATTCACTTAGACAAGTATTAGTTATTCAGTTTGTCCACCGAGGATTGAGGACTGGGTGTTATACTGAAACTTTCACCACACCCACAGGTACCCGTGATGTTAGGATTGTTAAAAACAAATTCAGAAGATAGTGTGTCTTCAACATAATCCATCTCGGTACCAAGTAGGCTAAGCTGAGCTTTACGATCTATAAGCACACGAACACCTAAACATAAATGACGAAGCATTATAAGTTTCAACAAGTTAATTATCTCGGAACGTAATGATTGGCATGTGTCACCATGTATAACACCATTTGATATAAATTTTACCCTTCTCAGCCGAATTCCAATCAAAAAATTTGATAGCAGTCAAAGCTATCATGCTCTAGAAACTTTATACTAAGGGTCAATCCATTTCAAGTGATCCAGAGATGTTGCTCGAAAAAAATAAAAATTGATAATTTTTTTTCTGTATTGGTCCTACTCATGGGTAGTCCAAAACGCCGCCTGGTATTAATTTTTTCTACAGCCTCCTTCATTTTCAAAAATCACTTTTTAGTTCCCAAGACACCCAAATTTTGAGGCTTAATATTTTGGCTTTGGCTTAACCTAGCTTAATGAAACAGGTCTCGTTTGAAAGTGTCCTCTTTGGGCTTTATATAGGAACCAATATTTTTTGAGTGAGTTTGCATAATAAATTTGACCATAAAGACTGAAAATATACTTTTCCATTATTTTTTAAGAAGGAAGGTAACATTGAAAAAAATTGAAATAATTTTTTGGTTACTAAGGTGACCATAAGGAACAAGAAAAAAAATATTTTAATGTTCCAAATTTTACCTTTTGGAGTCAATGAATTATTGAAAGTTTTTCAATAATTCAGGTTTTCATGATTTTGCATAAAACTTACATAATGTAAAAAAACGATAAAAAATTATTGTCCCCACCAGGATTCGAACCCAGGTTCTCTGGCTTTGACTGGTCGTATCGACTCTGGACCACTCTCTTTCAACTCGCAGGCCCAAAAAACATACAAAAAGACTCCACACTTGAAATATGTGGTTTACTGGTCATATTTTAGGTTTTATGGTAATCGAACAGCGTTTTTTCGACTTTTTAGTCGTTTTTGGTGGTGATGTCAAATTTATTTCCATAAAAAATTAATAAATACCTTTTACTATGTTTTATTAGCAAAGAAACCCTAGGATAAACCCTATTTTCAATAGAAATCAGTATATTTTTGTGAAATATTAAGCCTCAAAAATTGGTGAAAAAACTCTCGTTTTTCTAAAACGAACTAAAAAACTCCAGTTTGTTTAGTCTCGGGAACTAAAAAGAGATTTTTGAAAATGAAGGAGGCAGCATAAAAAAATAATCCTAGACGTTTTTGGACTACCCATGAGTAGGACCAACACAGAAAACAAATTATCAATTTTTATTTTTTTCGAGCAACATCTCTGGATCACTTGAAATGGATTGACCCCTAATTTATTTCTGGAATTGTAAAATTTTATTTATCTTTTATTAAAGAAAGAAAGTTTTCTAATTAAAATTTTTAACAGGTTTTGTCAATATATCGGCTGGGGTTTTTCTAGTTACTAAGTATTTCAGTTCTATTATATTCTCTCTCACTAAGTTCAAAACAGGGTGATAACAAGTGATACTTAATATTAATAATATCTTTCCACTGTTACAATAAAAATATTGTCTCTTGGCGTCCTAATTAAAATAATTTTAAAACAAAAAGCGTAAAAATCTCTTAAGTAACTTTCTGCTGAGTAATATGCTTTAGTCATAAGTAAATCTTTAATTTCATTATAAATTGCTTTTATGTGAGCAATGGAAATCTTGAGGAACAATGATTGTAGCATTTCCAAGCGAGAAAATGGGGTGATTTGTTGGGTGCGAGCCAATCCATACGGGGGAAGGTTGAATCTATTGTAGTATCTGGTATTGTGAGAGTTTTATCCTGTAGACTATTGTAATTTGTTTTGGCAAAGATGAGCAGGTTGTAGTGAAGGTAAGTTACCTTTGTAGTTACCTTAGGTTGTGGTGAAGGTAAGTTAAGTTGTAGTGAAGGTAAGTTGTACTGTAAGTATTTTTAGATCTTTAAAACTGTTTTTGTAAGAAGTTTGTAAGTCAATTCTAGCTATCATTCTGATATCTTTCCTTTGGAGTAGAAAAAATTATTAAGGCTTAACAGCTCTGCCCCATAATCTAATGCAGTATGGAACTCACAAAGGTAGAGTACTGAGGATAAAGTTTTACTTGAAGCAATAGCCTATAATAGCTCGAGTGCACCCCAGTTGACCTGATACTCTCATATTATGTAGTTCAGGGAGAAATGCAAGATTCAGCCCCTTGTCCATCTCAATATTCTTTCACTTTCATACAATTACACCTCACTACCTTCTACTAGTATTTCTTACTATGAATCAAACTAAATTCAAAAAGAATTATAAATATTTCCCTTCTTTTTGTCATTTTCTAACCTATGCTAGTTTAATGAATTGCTTTATTTTATACAATTTATACATTTAATTATTTAAGTTTATACTTAAATGATTTAGTTATTATAGTTATATTTATTTTAGTGATTTCTTTATCATTTTTTAGTATAATAATTTATTTCTATTCTTTACTATTCCACTATTTGTTCAATGTGTCAAATGTATATTTCAATCCATTATTTTTCAATGAATTACTCCATTCATTTACTTTTATTATTTTTTAACAATACTTATAAAATAAAACTACAATTTTGATTGTCTTTGTTATTAATTGTCTCTTTTAAGGAATTATCAAAGAAAATTACAATTGTTTGATGAGTATTACGAGTTGCATAGTTTCAAATTTTGATCACAAATTAATTAAAATTAAAAGCAATAATCCGCAAAAATAAGCAATAAATAAAGCAGAAATAAAGTTTGTCTTTCACAGATGATTTATTATTATAAAACAAAGCCAGCTTTCAACCTGAACGGTCATCATCAGTGCCTAGAACCCAATTAGAAGACAAAAACTAAAATAACAAAACAAAAACTTAAAATAAATGAAAAAAGAAGGAAATAAATTACCAGTGAGATGGGTCTAGATAACTTTTTAGCCGGTTTCTGAGGCCAAGGCATGTATAAGACTGAAGATTGTGGCGCCCCCACCATAGACCTTACCACAGAGGCTCCCACACTCTCACTCTTTTCATTCAGAGCCTTATATCCATTTTCTTAAACGTTTCTTAAAATTTCAAGATTTTCAAGAGCTGTCATTTCATGATTACGTACCACATGAAGTTGCTTTTCTTCACTTCATAGATACGGTTATTCATACTTTATCTCAACATGCTTAGACTCACAAGTTGGCAGCATTCCACGCATATGTTAATTGTTTACTAACCCCTCTCTTAGAAGCTGAAGATTTTGACCTTGAGGTTAACATAATTTAACAGGTGGCTCAAGGTAATGGCAATAAAATGGATCTAGTACATACTCTTATCCATCGTAAGCAACGGAGAGTTGTACTTAATCAAATCTATCCGAATCCTGATTCTAAGCTAACAGGTCCTTGGCAAAGTATATCATATATAGGCTCTGTTTAAGAAAAAATGTCTTGCATTTTAAGAAGAAATGGCTTCAATGTTGCTTTTAAGAACACCTCTTGCCTACATAACATATTATGCAGCTATAAGGATAAAACATCACCATATAACAAAAACGGGGTTTATGCAGTTAAATGCGGTACCTGCGCAAGTGTTAATGTCGGCCAAACTAGAAGGGCTTTTTCCACCAGATTTTTTGAGCATGAAAAGGCCCCGAGCAAGTTTTATCGTCATGTTAGTGAGAGAAAACATGATTACGTACCATATGAAGTTGCTTTTCTTCACTTCATAGATAAATGCAATCAAATGACAGCTCTCAAAAATCTTGAAATTTTAAGAAACGTTTAAGAAAATGGATATAAGGCTCTGAATGAAAAGAGTGAGAGTGTGGGAGCCTCTGTGGTAAGGTCTATGGTGGGGGCGCCACGATCTTCAGTCGTATACATGTCTTGGCCTCAGAAACCGGCTAAAAAAGTTATCTAGACTCATCTCACCGGTAATTTATTTCCTTCTTTTTTCATTTATTTTATACGTTTTTTTGTACATTTTTGATTAGTTATTTTAATTTTTGACTTCTTATTTTTTATTCTTTTAATTTATTGGGTTCTAGGCTCTGATAATGATCGTTCAGGTTGAAAGCTGGCTTTGTTTTATAATAATAAATCATTTGTGGAATGACAAACTTTATTTATTTTTAAAAAGCAATAACTTCTACACCAACAATATATTTCAATCCATATTTTTTTTAAATGTTAAAGAAAGTAAATCAAGACAGGAACGGATTAAGCAAAAATGAGTAATAATTGACCAACACCAATTAAGTGATTAGTAAATAATAATAACAAAATTATTTATTACTCCAAATTTTGAGTTTAATAACCCCCACAAAAAAGGAGTGAGGAGTTTTAAATTCAGCAATTGTAAATCTTTTATTTGTTTTTTAGGCACTGATGATAACCTTTAGTTGGTTGAAAGCCGGTTATGCTTTATTAAGTCACAATTTAGCTGTCGTAGTGTTGACATCGTAGTTATTAGTGTTAGATTTAATGTAGTGTTCAATAGAGTAGTTAAAGAAAAAAAAATGCTGGTTAAGCATTAATATCTAGTTTAAATTTTGTTCTCTATACATTTTCACCTTGAGTTCCTAAAATTCGATAATTTTTAATGCTTTTATTGTGGAAATATTTTATCATTCTATGACTAGTTATATATGTCCTTATTAGATAATTATCTAATACCAGAATTTGAAGAGTCGGACTTATTTCCAAATAACCGTCATAGTGCAGTTCCCAAAGATAGTAGTAACAATGACTCAGGTAACTCCTTGGAGACTGTGGCGAAAGTGGATTTGGAGAGTACGCCTAAGGAATCTGGCATTGAGTATGGAGGTAAGAAGTTAGCTATCGGAGACGAAGTGGAAGTAGCAAGAAGAGATGGTAGTTCTCAGCGATGTATTGTTACCAATATTAACAAGAATATTGTTGATGTTGAGTGGATAGAAAAAGACGGGACAATTAAAGGTAAAACCATCACCGTCAGCAGTTTCATTTATACAGAGGAACCTGTGCCCACTAACCTAGGTCAACCCAGAACTACTCCTTTGCTTGCAAATTTCACTGAAACCCCCGGACCTAGCGGAACATCTGACATCAATAATTTAGAAAATAATAAAGTAACATGCAAGATTTGCAGATTATCTTTTAAGAATGAAAGAGGCTTGAATACTCATACAGCTAAAAAACATCCAGCTGAAGCCAATCAGCAAAAGCTGAAATGTATTCTTAAAATGCAAAAAGATGGAAAAAAGTCAGATGACCCTGCTAGCGACGTAGATTCCTGGGATAAAAAATTTAAAGACCTGCTATCTTCTGACATAGATAACTTTCAACGCGAGACCTTCGATTCTGTAACTGCTGACTTTCTCTTGTTCCTTAAGGACACAAACAATGACCTACCTGGCCCTAAACACCCAGCCTTGCGTTACTATAGAATACGGAAAAAGATAAAAAATAATAGCAGTTCTAAAGGAGCTAAAAAGACTAGTAATCCCCAACACGCTAATAAAGCAGCGAGAGAAAAACGACAGCAACAGTATCAATATGAAGTTGCTCAATATAACTACTACAATAGAAGGAAGAAAGTAGTAAACAATATAATGAACGCTGATCAACCTAAGCATTGTAATGTTAATATTAGTGACGTTGAAAATTACTTTAAGACTATCTTTGAAGAGAAAAATGACAGCCAGAGAGAGACCTATGAAAATAAACCTGCTAAGCCTAATATTTTATCAGTCAAAGCTAAGGACGTGCATAAAGCCATAAAATCTACATCTCTTGACACTTCTCCAGGGCTAGATGGCGTATGAATTAGGACAGTTAAAGCTTTAAACATTTCCCACGTTATAAAATCCATAATAGATATCATTATAAAATTTTCCTATGTACCTAAACCTCTTCGCAAAGGTAAGACAATTTTAATCTACAAAGGCAAAGGCGACCCAAACAACTTATTATCTTGGAGACCTATTACGATGTATTCAATTGTTAGACGTATTATAGAAAAGGTATTAGATGCCGAATTAAGAAGACAAGTATCGTTCCATCCTTGTCAGAGAGGATTCGTAAAAGGTCTACCAGGATGCCATGTAAACGCCAGACTAATGAACGCTGTATTGCAGGATGCGTACCGACAAAAGAAAGATGCTGCTGTAGCACTACTCGACATCACAGGAGCATTCGATAATGTGGGTCACAGACATGTTATGAAGACACTAGAATCCAATGGAGTCTCTACAGACTTAGCAAAAGGCATTGAAGCGCTGTTATGTGAAAACACAATAATAGTGCAGTCAGGACAAAAACAAACAGCTCCTATCTTTGTCTGTAGAGGAGTTCCTCAAGGAGGTCCAATTTCTAGTACTCTTTTTAACTTGTCTATCGATCATATCTTCAAAGAAATATGTGAGCCCCAAATAGCAAACAGCTTGGGATATGATCTGAGCGAAAATAAAGATCGAATAGTTTTGACAGGATTTGCTGATGATCAAGCGGTGACAGCATGTAGTGTGAAAGCAGCTGAAAGACTAATTAATATGATACAAAGAAGGTTTAGGGAAATAGGACTTACGGTTAATCCTTTTAAGAGTACGGCATTAGTAATCAACAACGGCGAACTTACTAAACGAACTTTAATCTTAGAAGATGGAAGTGAAATAATTTCCTCGGATGTAAGCGAGCCTATCAAGTATCTTGGCTGTACTTTTAAAGGAGAACTGACGTATAATCAAGATTCAGTCTCTAAGCTAAATGAAAATTTAGGTAAGTTAACTACCTCAGATCTATTGAAACCTGATCAAAAGCTTAACGTTCTGAATCAATATTTGTTTCCTACGCTGACCTATCCTCTTCAAGGTGCTCCTTTAACCAAACTACCAACCATGCTACTAGAAGGCATAGACGTTATTATAAGAAGGAGTACTAAGGCTATAATTGGATTTCCTGCTAATATTGCATCAGCTATGCTTTATGCACCTCGTCGCTTCAGGGGACTTGGTATCATAAAGTGCTCATGGGAAGCACCTCTACAGCACCTTAGTTTAGCACTAAAGCTAAATTCAGTCCCAGATGCCTTGTTTCAAGACATTTACAATTTTGCAGAAGAAACTTCGGAGTGTTTAAGGCGACTAGATGTTGTAGCAGAATCTGCAGAAAATTTAAACGTCAGAAAAATCCATCAGACATTAAGAGAAAAGAGCTTCGAGGAATGGTCAAAATGCAAATGGCAAGGCGTTGGCGTCAAAAATTTTAAAGACTTTCCTCTAAGTAACAAATATATTTCTGAAAGAAAAGTCCTTACAGGTTCAGAATGGGTTAATGCTATCAAGCTTAATACCAATTACGCTCCTCTTAGAGGAGTCTTCAGGAGATGTTGGGTCCCTCTGCCGCAAATGTGGTAGGGAGAATGAAACACCAGCACATGCGCTGGGAAAATGCCCTAATAACATGCTCTTGGTGACTAGGCGCCACCATAACGTCAAGCATATGATAGCTGAAGCCTTAAAGGAAAAGAGATATATTTGTTATGACGAGGTTTTTGCCATAGACTCCGATGGATCTCCAAGGTATTCCGACATCATTGCGTTTCACCCAAGCAATAAAACTGCTTTAATAGTCGATCCTACCATAAGGTATGAAACGAATGATCCGGAACAAGCCGAGGAAGGAGAAATGTAACATATATGGGAAGTGTATAAATTATTATAAAGAAAAATTTAGAGAAGCTCATGGAGAAAGAGAATACCAAATTTTCGGACTTTGGTTTGGTTCCAAAGGAACCATTCCACAAAAAACCAAATTATTTTTTGACAAGATCGGCATCGATCAAAAATTTCTTAGACTCCTAGGTGAAAATATAATTTTAGACTCACTAGGTATTATAAATAACCATATTTACTAATAATTGTAGATGTATTTAGATGTATATATGTAAAATTTTAAAACTTAAATGTAATTATTTACATTATCTAATATAATTATGTATAAATTAATAATTTGATAAAATTGTCTTTAAGATAGATTAAGTATGCTGTGTGTTTCAGCAATCCTTTAAAGAAGGACAGCTCCCTTTGTAATGTCATTTTTTTATAAATAAAGTGTTTCTCTCTAAATAATACATCAGTGGAGAGACTTGTTTTATTATTCTGACTAAATTTACAATTTTTGAAGGTGTTTATAAAGCTTCAGATAATAATTTTAATTTAATGAATAGAATTGATGAGTTTAAGATGCAGAAAATAGAGGTATTAAAATGTAATACCTCTAGTATTACATTACAATGTAATGTAATACTAGTGGGGTATGGGAGAGAGTAGGAAAGAGGCAGTACATAGAGCTTTGTACATACCCCTAAGCTAGGGTGCAATCCAGGTATTATAGGCTATGGCTTCAAGTTAAAGTTTTAGTAGATGAGAATCCTAAGTAATAACCAGTTTGTTGATATCGACAAACTGGCTGTTTGGACTTGTCTTTAGCCCAAATCTTTGAAAAATTGTGTAGATGATATTTTTGTTTGTCTGGCCACATGGCAGAGACACCCAGGATAAATTCTTACATCATATGAACTCCATCCAAGCCAACATGGATATAAAAAAATTAAATAACAGATTACTGGCTTTTCAATGTGTGCATGTAATAAAGAAAGATAATGCCACAGTAGGACAAGGGTCCGTCACAAACCAACGCCCACTGACAAGCATCTTCTCCACAGAAGAAGATGTTGGTAAACTCCTTGGTCTCGAGATGTTTAAAAAGAATGACAAGGAATTCTGGGATTAGGAGAAACTATACCTCTGTGCAGCACTTTCTAACAACAGATACAAAAAAGAGAGAGGACATCAACAGTACCATCCATCATTACAAACAGCTGTTGAACAGTGAGAAAAAGAGGAAAGAACACACAAGAAAAGCTTATCTACCATATGCTGAAGGAACTACAGATAGGATTAGCAAGGTTCTGTCTTATAACAATATACATATATCCAGTTTAATAAAGATTTTGTCAAACTGATTTTGTAAAATTAACAAAAAGAAGAAGAAATAAAAAGAACAACCTATTTTAAAAATAAAAAGTTGTAAGACACTATAGAAAATAATTAATTTTGATAGATCTATACTTATTCAAATGAAACTCTATTCTAAATCAATATGAATCTATTAGATGAATGAATACAATAAATTAATATATAAAAGTAATGACATTAATATGACATAATTTGTCATACATATCAGGTCTTCCCCCCTATTAACGTCGGCCAAATTTGGTCGATGTGTTTCCTACACAGATCCCCGTTATCTAATTTAACTTTGTATATACTGATCCTTCTTTCCTACTACCATTCCATACGACCATTTACTTCTCTTGCCATATTCCCTCACCTGTACCTCTTCTCCTACCTCTACTTTCTGCTTGTGTCTGTTAGCGTCACCCTACTCATTTTCTGTTCTGGTTTCATTAAGTGCAGCCCTTGTCCTCACTTCCCGCCCCATCATTAATTTGTAAGGTGATATACCGTGGTGCTAGATGGTGCATTACGCAGTTGTACCAGGATAGTCTGAAGTTTTTCTTCGGCTGTTCCCCCTTCAATGGTTTTCAGAAGTTTCTTTATAGTTTGCACTGCTCGTTCTGCAGTTCCATTTGATTTTGGGTGATAAGGTGCGATAGTTCTATGACATATCCCGTTTTTATTTAAAAAATCTTTAAATTTTGTTGGCAAATTGGGTCCGTTATCAGATACTAATATTACAGGTAAGCCAAATGTATCAAATAAAAGTGAAAGCTTACTGATGCACCAAGGTGCGGTGGTGACCTTGGTCGGAAATACCTCAATCCATTTGGAATACGCATCAACAATTATAAAATAATATCGTCCCATTTCTGGTCCCGCAAAATCTACATGTATTCTTTGCCATGGTCCAGTCGGTGGTGCCCATGGATGATTCGGTTCTAACGCTGGATTATTCTTCTTTTCAAAGCAAGGTTGGCAATTTTTTACTAACTCCTCTATATCCTTATCGATACCTGACCAGTAACAGAACTGCCTAGCTAACTGTTTCATCTTTTACTATCCCTAAATGTCTACGTGGAGATCGTTTAATACCTGTTTTGAAGTTTACCTGGTATTACCACTCTTTCTCCCTTTATAAGACATCCATCTTGAAGCGTTATTTCCTCATCTCTTAATCCAAACTTTTTTACACTCTTTCCTTCTTGCAGCGCCTTTATTACTTCAGCTAGGCCTTTTCTTCTTCTGATGCCCTTGCTATATCCTGAGCCATTACTGGGAGAGTATTTATTTGGTTGATTTGGAACTGTTCTGCCTCGTATTTTGCCTCCCAATTACATGGCTGTTCTACCGGAAACCTAGACAAGAAATCAGCATGAGCGTGCATTTTTGAACTCCTATACTCAATTTCGTAATCGAAACCTGACAGAAATAGCGCATAGTGCATTAGTCTAGTTGCGGATAATGGTGGAAGTGCATTGTACGGACCTAAAATAGCTAATAATGGTTTATGATCAGTTTGAATTATGAATTTTCTGCCATAACAATATGTGAAAAACTTTTTTAATCCCCAGTATATCCCTAAAGCCTCTTTATCTATTTGGCTATATTTTATTTCACTTTTCGTAAGTGAGCGCGATGCAAAAGCTATAGGTTTTTCAAGACCCTCTTTATTTCTAATTGATAAAACTGCTCCTAATCCTACTGGAGAGGCGTCTGTAGCTAATACGAGGACTTTATCCGGATCATAATGAGCGAGTACTCTCTTACTCGTTAAAAGTTTCTTAACAGTCACAAAACAGTCCTCCGCCTTCTGTGACCAGTTAAACTTAACATTTTTTGCAGCATTTTATTCAATGGGTGTTAATTATAGTGGCAAGATTGGTATGAACTTGTTATAATAATTTGCTAGCCCCAAAAATGTCCTTAGCTCGCTTACATTTTCTGGTTTCTTAGCATTAGTTATTCCCTTAATTTTGTCGGGTGCCGTATGAATTCCAATTTCGTCTTTATGTGCCCTAAATATTTTATAGATTTTTCAAAAAACTTGCATTTATCTTTATTCAGCCTGAGGTTATACGATTTTAATTGTTTAAATACTTGCTCTAACCTTTGTAATACCTGCCCTTCGTTGTTCCATGTACGATAATGTCGTCGAAAAAAAAACTAACTCCTTGGATCCCCTGCAGTACCTATCCATCAGCCGGTTCCACAGTTGTGGAGCAGTTTTGACCCGAACATCAATCTATTTACTCTAAAAAGCCCGATGTGTGCTGAGGGTCTGCATTATCGCACTTTCCTCGTCCATGACCATATGTAAATAGGCATTACTAATATCTAATGTACAAAATATTTTAGAACCGTTCATGACGATAATATCTCTTCAACTCTAGGTATTGGGTATGGCTCATCCTTTATCATTTTATTACCGTAACCTTATAATCCGCGCAGAGTCTTAATGAACCATTTGGTTTAAGTACAGGGACTACTGGTGTACCCCATTCAGAGAAATCGATCTTTGTTATAATATTTTCTGTTACTAATCTATCCAACTCTTCTTCGATTTTCACCTTCATCGCGTACAGTACAGGCCAAGGTTTAAAATACACTGGTCTAGCCCCCTCTTTTAAATAGTAGTGTCCCTTTATGTTAGGTATTTCACCGATACCTTCTAAAAATATCTTGGTATACTTTAAACAATTTTTCTAAGTTCTTATTAGCGTCTGTTTCGTCCCTATCTTGTTTTTTTCCCCAAATCCATTGCCCTTCCAAAAAATGGGATCAACATCCTTATCTATACATATAATTTACCTGTTCCTTTCTGTCCTTTGTACTCCCAATTTACTAGTTACCCCTTTTGGTTTGATAATTCACCTGTGTACGTTTTTTAATGCCACCCTAGTTCTTTTAAAACATGTTTCCCCTTTATTTTCTCCAATCTTTAAGTGCCAATGTACTTAAGGCCGCCCCCGTATCTAACTCCATAGTCACAATTTGTCCCTCAATGGCAATGTCTACCAAAAATCTGTCCCCTGATTTACCTGATAATGCATGTAGTTCATACAATTCGTCCTCGCTCTCAACTTCAACATTTTGATGTATACTTTTCTGCTCTTTTGCCCTTTTCCTGCAACACGCTGCTTCTACGTGTCCAGTTTTTAAACAAAACTGACACGATTTATCCTTGCTTGGACACCTAGCTGATCTGTGTTGGTCGCTTGCACATCTATAGCATTTGCCTCGTAACCAATAAAACGGATTTTGTTGTTTCATCACGTGTTCCGGCTTTTCAAGTTTTTGCCCTTCTGATACTTGACTTTTATTTGGAGTCGATTTGTTTTTAATCTGTAATATTTTTTCTTGTATCCGTGTTTCAGTGCTATTTGTTTACTTTCTTTTTCGCAATTCTACAGCCGTAGATGTTTAATAATGTCAGCAAAGCTTATGTCTTCCTCTTTAGTTTGCAACAACTTAGTACGTATATTGACGTCCCGTAACCCTCTGATGAATTGAAGTTTAAGAAAAAGTTCGGCCACTGATTTCTGACAGGAACAAGTGAATTTACACCCTGCCGCCATCTTTCTTAATTGAGCCGCATACTCATTCACTGATTCATCAAGATCTTGGATTCGGGTAATGAAAGTGTGTTGCTGTGCCCAGATGCTTGGTCTCGGGTCTAGATTTTCCTGAAGCACCTCGATTAACTCTTCATAGCTCTTTCTCTAGGTCTTCAGGTGCACACAAATCAAATTATTTTTTGATGCAGTTTTGGTGTAAGCGCATTTAAGAGAGTCAACTTTTTTGTATCCTTCCCACTTTCCCTCAACTTTACAAAACTTTCAAATCTGTTTTTATAAATTTGTTACAGTTTCCTCTTCATGATACGGTACAAAATTGATATTTAAATTAGATACTTTTTTATCATTCTCTCGTAATTAGGTTTATGTTCTATCCCTTACCTTGTAGTCGGGCTTTCAACAGCAGTTGTTTAGTTTCTAAATATATATTTTCAATTTCAATAAACTCAATCTCATGATCATTGCAATCTGATATTTCTAAAATTTTATCATAAATGTCTAATATTTTTTTCCAAAGGTCACCAAATGTTTGTCTCTGATTTTCTACTTCTTCCATTGAACAATTTTCATTTTTTGAAAAATTCGTTACAACGCAAAATTTGATTTCTACCAATTTATTCTGTTTTATCAGTGCTTTGAGTGTTTTAGTTGCATTCCTCGTCGCCATTTGATAGATCTATACTTATTCAAAATGAAACTCTATTCTAATCAATATGAATCTATTAGATGAATGAATACAATAAATTAATATATAAAAGTAATGACATTAATATGACATAATTTGTCATACATATCAAATTTTAAAATAAAAATTAATGGAAATGCGGAGAACAGAATTTTCTTTCAAGAAAAGATATGTTAAAATACGGGCCTTCGGCCGTAGATATCGCACGAGTCTTTGACATATGTATACATATATACAACATTATATATATTAATATATACATATATACAACATTTATATATATATATATATATATATATATATATATTATATAATATATATAATAGATATTATATATATTATATATATAATATATATATATAGTATACCGTTTTGCGCCATTTGTAATGGTTCGATTCAGCTGAAATTGTTCTTAATTGATTCAGCTAGCCGTCTACTAAATACGAAATACCTTGTTTTAAAGCCATTTCAAGTTTAAATTTATTTTTTTCATGACGCATAACTTTGATTTGATGACGCCATAATGTTTTTATAAAACAATAGGCCTAAACCTCCTCGACATCTCGCGATTGGGAAAGTTTCGGTTTCAATTTTTGGAGAACGCCTTCAAGATGTTATCGTTCGCCATACGAAAGGGTAGAAAACTCTTATATATACACACACACACACACATATATACTATATATATATATATATATATATATATATATATATTATTATTATACTATATAATATATAAATTTTTGTTCGGGACATATTTTTTGTTACAGGAAGCCAATTTAGGAACCCATCCACTCACTTCCCACTCTCAACTCCTGTCATACCGAAAACTCATAAGCTCATTCATAATGAAAATTCGCTAATAACACTAGAAAGAAGTACAAGAAACTAAAAGATCCCCTGCAGCTGAGGCTAAGTTTACGTCAGAGAGACAGGAAGAATAATATGTTGAGCCGAGCACATAGAACACACCAAAGATGATAATTGTAGCTCTGCATTTCTTAATATTAACAAGATAATAGTCATCTTATGATTTTGAGAAAATCGAGGTAGAAACTGATTAATAAGAACAATTTTTTAAATTATTCATATTTTGGTAAAAAAAAGTTTTATTCTAGATAGTAAAACTTAGGCCACTAGTTAGACAACAGGTAGGACAGTTAAATTCACATCTTCAAAGCATTTCTTGTTGCTTTTTATCATTGTTATGCAAATTAAGTAGAAAGCTTGGAGTAAATAGGAAATTGGGGCCTTTTTCAAGATCTCTAACCCTCTCTCCAAAGATCTTTAATTCTGGAAGTTGAGGTAGCTTCCTACATTATCTACTGTTAAAGACTTATGTTTCAAGGTAACCAGTAGAGGTTAATTGTTGGTTAGTTTTTTGTTTCGTGATTCTATATTTAATTTTAAAAAATTTCTATATTATCTAAAGCTACTTTGAAAGAAACTAATGTTAAATACAAACCATCCTGCATGACTTCTTCATCCATCTTTCCTTTTTCCTCAGCATATTCTAGAGTATAACTCAACCCATTACAACCTCTCTGTTTTACACCTACTTTCAGACCAATCTAAACAAACAATGCAATTTTAGTAAAACTTGAACAAGAATATATGAAGTATGCACAACGTATATGGTCACTAGGAAAGAAATTTAAAAAAAAAATAACCAAAAGAAGCATAATAGAAAATTTTGAAACATTTCTCACATTATGCAACTGTCCTAATTACTTATCACGATAGGATTGTGACCCTACCTAGGCTCTTACTTATAATAACTTAATGGTTTACATTTGTACTGAAATTTAACACTTTATTTAGATAGAACTCTGAGTGGAGAGAACAGCAGCATATTATTTGACATAATCGTTCTAGTAGGGTGTATACTACAATATGCTCAACGTTTTCACCAAGGCCTAAACAGACATTCTTTCATTCATATCGTTTGAATTCTTATGTAATTTGTATGCAATTCAATAGTAAAGGCCCGTCTACAACCTTAAGTTAAGTTAGGAAGAATTGAAGAAGTGAAGAATTCCTCAGGAAGAATCGAAGAAGTGAAGAATTTCTCCACTTAGAACAAACTATTTTGAAATTCCGCTCTTTAGACTTAAGAGAGATCCGTAAACACGTCTACAACCTCTGAGTTGTTAAGTCAAGTTTTAAAGTTACAATTACACATTAGCTGTATTTATGACCATTTTTTTCTTCCTACCGTCTACACACATTTTATTTATTTATTTATTGTAACAACGAGCAGAGCTCAATAACAATTTTAATACAATTTAAAAAAACATAACTACTAATAAACTAATATAATAAACTACTTTTCTTTCTACCGTCTACACAACATTTTATTTATTTATTTATGGTAACAACGAGCAGAGCTCAATAACAATTTTAATACAATTTAAATAAACATTGCTTTTTCAATGGTCTTTCCTTCCATTTTTAAAGACTTTTGCAAATTTTTTTACTTTACTTCTAAAATCGACAGTGTTTTATTTATTTTAATTGATTAAATAAAATCAAAATGGATAGGTAATTGTTGGTGCGTTATCTTCCTTATCTCTAGTATGTCTACAGACGTAGGAACCTCATCCATTTTAAAAACTATATATTTAATAAAAAAAAGAAAAATATATATTATATAAAAAAATATTCAAACAACAAAACAATCACATATTCAAATAATCACATATTCAAACAACAACAATCAAAACAATCACATCACATCGTTTACAAAATATTGTAATCATTCAAAAACAGATAACGTGTACTTCTTCTTTAAGAAACTTTAAAAAAACCATTTTTAATGGTTTTTCTTAAGTCAAAAGAGCGGGAAAAAGAATTATTTAAGAAGAAAAAGAGATTTTGAAAAATTCTTCACTTCTTCAATTCTTCCTAACTTAACTTAAGATTGTAGACGGGCCTTAAGTTAATAATACCCATTGTGAGCCTTATAACGCTGCATAAGGCTCAAATAAGGCTGCATAACGTCACAAGGTCAATAAGCACCTTATTGACATGAGAACTAAACATTATGAAGTTAAAACAGCACTTCTTTAGTTTAGGTGACCTCTTAGTCATGTGACAATTCTATACTTTGCTTCTTTTTTTTTGTAACTTGTGTTTATGTGTGTTTTTTATATAAATTTATTATCTTTTTATAAACAATTTTACAGTACTAATAGGACCTAGAGAGATTTTATAAAGTGGGTGATAAATGCAGTATAAAATGGAAATTTTTCTTTAATTTACAATCTTAAGGGATTGATGGGAACCAGGCAAGGGCGTAGCTAGGGGGCTTTTGTGCTTTTCATATATTCAATTTATTATTGGAAATTGGTTTGAGTTATTATTATTTTATTAATCTATGAGTCCTTATAGTTAATTTCAAGGATCTTTTACATGTTTTCAACAATTAATTTTTAATTTAACTTTAATGTTAAATTGAAAAGACGTCAATGTTGTTTATTTCATTAGTGTTCAAATTTTAAATGTATTAATGAAAATGAAAATTGTACAAATTGTTATTATTTGCATTCAACAACAAAAAGGTAATTTGTTTTTAATTCAGTAATTTTGTGGATAAGTTGCTCAAGAAACTTCTGTGCTTTTTAATTCAGTAATTTTGTGGATAAGTTGCTCAAGACACTTCTGTGCTTTTTAATTCAGTAATTTTTGGATAAGTTGTCAAGACACTTCTGTGCTTTTTAAATTCAGGTAATTTTGTGGATAAGTTGCTCAAGACACTTCTGTGCTTTTTAATTCAGTAATTTTGTGG
This sequence comes from Microvelia longipes, assembly GCA_018340805.1. NCBI lineage: Eukaryota > Metazoa > Arthropoda > Insecta > Hemiptera > Veliidae > Microvelia > Microvelia longipes. The sequence continues at coordinate 60,112,805 of JACMZG010001908.1, forward strand.
ATAAGTTGCTCAAGACACTTCTGTGCTTCTTGTTGCAGTGCATAATTAAAGTGAAATATCAATATCTTCTATTAATTGTTATCATCTGGAAGACTAAAATGCTAACTTTTAGTATAGGACTAATACTAATACTATAATTTAAATTAAATTATAGTAAAAATTACTAACAGATATAGGATGCATTGAGACATTGGCACCAGTTGTATGAACTTTGTGCACACATAAGTGCTGTTTGATGACAATGTCATTTACTTAATTTATGATAAAATAAGGTAAATTCTGTTTACGAGAGGGTTATCTGAAGTCTGAACTTATGGACTGTATATTGTAGGGGATCATCTAATATAAAGACAAGGTAATATAGAGCACTTTTTACAGTTAAGGTGACCCTTTCAAATGCCAATATATTGCAAGGGGTCATCTAATATAAATAATATAGTTTTGAGCACATTTTACATTAGGCAACTCCTCTAAATAATTATTAATTGAATGGGGTCATATATATATAATATATATATATATATATATATTTATACTAATAATTTAGTATTAAAATATTAATATATTTTCAGTATATATATAGTAATACATTTTTATATAATTAATTTAACATTTGTATAGAAGTGAATGAGTATTGGTTTCATTCTTTTAGGTATTTGTTGGTTACTATGACTTTTAATAATAAATACATAATTTGTCACTTTTTTGACACATATTAATGTCCCCTGTCTCATTTCTTTTTATCTCTCGTGTCTGTCAATTGTTATATATCCTTATTTCTTTTAATTTTATGTTTTATAATAATTTGTTCTTTTATTGAATTCTTATCATTAATTACTTTAAATAATAATGGATTGTCTTAAAGGAGTAAGTAACCGAGAAGTATTTTCTTGCCTTAAAAAAACTGATAGGGAGTTTTTCCTCTGGTTGAAAAGTAAGTTGCTTTTCCTTTTAATCTGTACACATAAATGATTACTGTTTTTTATTTATTCAACCAATTTTCATTATGAAAATGACGCCAAAAAAAATATGTCCTAAAAAATGTATACATACATAAAAAAAACTTTTTTTAACCTCAAATCCTTTTACTGACTTGCTTTGCTTGCCAGTAAATATAGTCACTTCGGTAAAAGATTAATTTCAGACTAGTGGTAAAATGTACTATTTATAAGTGGTTGCATACTTTGCATTTCCTGTACAACAAGGTTTAAAATAAAGCTAAGCTTCCAACCTAAAAGAAACCTATGACATATCAAAAGTCAAATGCGGTTGTAAGACTAAAACTATATCTATTAATTTATTGTATAATAATTATATAACTGAGGCGAGGTGATGTATAAATTGTATAAATTCGCTAGATACATGGCAAAATGTCATGTAACAACATATAATAATAAAAGAACAACAATTAATACAAAACAACAACAATGTGGCTGCCAAGTGCCCACAGAAAGGCCCCCAGGCCACGTAGTGGTTAAGGGCCAAAGGCCCGTTTATATATAAATATATAATATATATATATATATATATATATATATATATAATTATATATATATATATATATATATATATATATTATATTATATATATATTATATATATATATTTCGTTTTTTAAGAAAGTACATGACAAAAGTTTAAATTCCTCTATAAGGGGCAGGTTAGTACTGTCAGGTATCTCTTGGCCACATATGTGGCTGATTTTTTTTGGCACTCCCGATTCCCCAAAGAGGACACCCTTTTCCACCTTTGGGATGACATTCTTTGCTGGAACAACAATGAAGGCATAGAGGGTGAACTTCAATTGATATTTATATGTTTATGGGTATTATTAAAATGTTTTTACTGTTTAGCTACGATTTGTCCATTTTTCCCTCCTAAAAGAGGTTCCTTCAAGAGAAATTATAACGAACTTATTGATCAATTTAAAAACCCATTATAATCAGAAATAGATAAATTGCATTTAATGCCGAAATGTTTTTATTTCTTCGTGGTAGTACATAAATGTCTGAATTCATCGTATCTTATTCCTTTTTATATAAACATTCCATTAACCTTTTGCTTTTGTTAGTTCTATTACTTTAAACCTAAATTGGTAAACCATTTTTTTGTATGTTAGATTGATACTGAATCAGAATCCATGAAAGAGTGGTTCTGAGTTGGTTTAACCTGTCATAGCCATCACTTACACTTAACTTATAAATTTCAAGGGTTTTAAGTGAGTAAAATATGATGGTACAATATGAGTCCGACTACCTGTTGCAGTATAAATTTAATGACTAGTTTAGTCTGAGGACAAGCAAAGCGAGGGCGAAATAAGAAGGATGGGTGTAGTGAATCCAATGTGATGAGGAAAAGTTCCAAGGTACCCCATACCCAATTTTTTTTATTTTTCTTTATTATTTTTTTCCTCTTTAATAAATCTTTTTGAAAATTAATAATTAATAACTAATATATATTCTTAATTATGCATCTAAATAATACTTAATATTGAAATTAATATTAAGTCGGTTAAAATTTTTACCATGGATAACTTATTTTTCTTAATAATATCTTCTTTAAACTATAAGAACAAATACTAAATGAAATACAAAATAAGCTAAAAATCTTGAGAAAAGGCTCTCACATTAGAATCTTCAGAATCCACCAAGGGATTATTATTCTCTTAATAATTATAATAAAAAATAATTTGTTTAAAAAGAGAGTCTATATAAAATCGTGTACTTTTTGTAAAAATCTAGTCAGTGGAAATAAAGAAGATTATTATTATTAATATTATAAACTAAGAAGTGCAACCTTATCTATTTTATTCTATTGTATTTACCTTTGTCATTTATTATAATAAGACACAAGGCTAAAATCAGTTGACAGCGTAGGAAAATAATGCGAGAGAGCCCATGTATTAGTCCTGGATGTTAAACCACGCCCTTAATTTCAAATCAGACCAACCTTATTGGTTATTCAGCACTATTTTCCCGCGCTGTCAACTGATTTTAGCCGTGTGTCGTACTTTAATTGTGTCCATATTTATGTTGTGATTTATGAACATTATAACAAAGAGGACATATAATCTAAAAAGTTTCGATGTAAGACTAGACAACTGCCCTAGTTCAATTATAGACATACCGTTAAAAAATACTCAAATAGACTAAACAATCAAACAAAAAAGTATGGAATAACCTCTTTACAGAACCACTTTCATATTTAACAATGAAATACTGTAACTTACAGCACTAGGCATCTGCTGCATCAGCTCTTTCACTCTCTGAACAGCAGCTGGTGTCTGTAAATAATAAACAATTGTTATGAAATGTGTGGTGGACAAAACTAGAGGGAGGGTAAAATAGTTCTTATCATTCTTAATTTGCTTCATACCCTTAGAATAATACTTAACACAGAAGAAGCATAAGACTGTTAGTACAATGTAATTCCACTGATAACAGGAAAGTGGGTTTACTGGTGGTCTTAAGTAAGGGTACCACCATAACAACAAAACATTATCTTATAAATGTGTCATAAATATTTGCTAATGAAGAAAGATCATAAGCAACTAATAGAATACCTTGAAAAACCTGCTGAATATTTAATAAAATCGGTCTTAGATAGCAAAAGGGTAGCGGACTACAAGAATCTACATTTAGTTAACGAGGACTATTTAAACATAAGTTTAATTAAAAACATTAAAAACAATTTAAAATGCTTAAAATTTTTACAATGCACCAATATTATAAGTATTTTATGAATAATCAATCATTAATTAATAATAGAACATAATAATTCAGCAACCGGAAGTATTGCCAAATTTGTTATATGAAAATTGAACATTATTACGGT